>OY992878.1:118444783-118907784 GCA_963921405.1 Cepaea hortensis
CAGACAGTCAAAATTCTTTGGGCATGTTATGAGAAGAAATGAATTGGAGATCTGGTGACAACTGGCAAGATCGAAGGGAAGAGACCAAGAGGAAGACCAAGAAGTAAATGTCTGGATGGCTTGGCCATGTGGCATGGTCAAGACAGAAACACGGAACTGATCCACGACTCTAGTGATCGAGTGAGATGGCAAAACATGATCGGCATGACACATGGTAGATGGAGTAGATAATGAGAAACCTCTGAGATCATTTAAACATGATAAATAAATTAACATGTATTGACTCACATTCATAGTGGAAACAAGCTGTTATGAGATCTAAGATGGGACTCCGTGCACTGAAGACCATGGTAGTGGACATGGAGCAAAGAATGTTCTTCGTACTCTATCAACATCTAATTTTATCAGTAATCGAGTATGGATTGTGACTGCTCACAGTGTCAAAGAGCCAGGTGGTGAAACTAGAGCACATACAGAATGCAGCTATGTGGGTGATCCTGGGATGCACAAGGGACAAGCCAGTAGTATGTATGTGATACATCCTAGCATTACCTACGGTTGCAGACAGGCTCTAGGTGCTGCAGGCTAAATTATATCTCTGAGTGGCTGCAGTCACGGAACATCCCCTGAATGAAGCCCTGGACACAGTTAAGGACCACAGGCTGATCAGAGGAAATTCATGGAATGCTCAGTCAGAGGACACAATTAGAAAAATCTGCATGCTTGAGAACATTGGGAGAGGAGAGGAGTGGGTCAGAATTCCAGTGGGAAAGTCAGACTTTTGCAGGGTCATAATAACAATGGATTGGAAATGCAGGGATTGAGTAGCAGGCTGCACTTAATAAGAGGTGCAACAGTTATTCCACAACATTTCGTGACCAGGCGATGTAATCAGCTGCAATGATGTCTGTGTGCTAAGAGGTAAAAGAAGTGCCTGGGTGTTTGTAGCGAAGGTTGGTGGACGGTGTTTGGTGCAGGAGAGCCTGGCATATAATACCACAACATCCAGTCCTAGAATGGAGGTGGAGGCAGTCACAGCGGCATTATGTTGGCTGGAGGGCAAACAGCACACATCATGATTGTAACGGACTCACAAAGTATGTTGAGAAATGTGAAGGCAGGGATGCTTCAGGCAGAGGGGCAGGCTTCCATTCAACAATCAAAAATAGAGAGCTTCGGTTGGATTTTTTCCTAGGACATGTTGGTGTGGTGGGAAATGAGCAGGTGGACAGATTGGTTTTATCTGCAACAGTTGGTGGAGTTTTGGTGCATGAAATGTGGTTGAGACCCTTTGAAATTGTGTGTTTAGTGCAGAAGAACTAATAGATCATCATGGCTTGGAGAGAATGGTGCTACAGGGAGTGATCAGAGAATCTGGCTGACACTCAAAACTCAGAGGAAAGACCAGACGGACACATCAGACTACTCCTGGTTGCTATTAGTATTGGAACTCTTCGCATGCTGTCACAGGTGAGGACAGAGTATGTATGGGAATGTACTGAGTGCTGTGATGTCAGTTCTTGACTCAACTTAACTCAATTCATTGAAAACAAAGGACAAGAGGTAGAGTACATTTTACCAATAAGTAAAAGAAAAGGATCCTTTTCTATGCCTTCAGTTGTATGTGGTATATGGTACTAAGTCACCTCACCTCAAGGTGATTTGAACACAAGATCACCAGGTTGGTAGACAGCCGTGCTATCCACTGCGGTTCCCCTTTCCTAATAGCAAAACATATTTACAAGGGTGAGTCAATAAGTAAGTCACACAGTTCTGTGGGATGGCAGGTAAATGTAGTTGGTGTTTTCTACAGGTGTCATTAGGTGACAGCAACATCGAACTTTATATTCCCATTCGTCAAGTGGCGCTAGGTGTCTGATGCTCATGCACAGCGCATAAACAAAATAGCGACTGTACTTACGGAGTGTACAGCCAAAGTGCATGTCAACGTGTTGGATCTCTAGGGGATCTGAACTCGGGCTCAAACAGGCAACAATAACTCCGTTAAGTACAATATAGCAACATTTATTGAACTTAGGTATACAGTGCGTTGGCGCAGTGGGTTAACAAGCCCGCACTGATGAGTTGCATATCACAGCGGTTTAACATCACACATGATTATAACAAACATTCTAAGCAAACTATCTAGCATATGTCTATGACCCTAAATACACATGGGTCTGAACTATTAAGTCCCTCTCAGGCAGGCCCTGTTGCCTCTACGATGTCCTGTCTGTCTCTGCCGGTTCACACGTGTCGCAATCCGACACGGGTGGTAACTCTGTCCGAGTTCCTCGTGGACCTCGCAATAGGCGGGCCACATCAGTGTCCATGGGACAGTGGACTCACTGACCAGTCCTTCGAGAAGGCTCTGGATTACTCTGGCCTTCGAGTGTCTTACTTCTTTCCCTTGGGCGGGAGTTGTAGCCCTTCGCCAGTGTATATTAACTTATGTTGGTTTACCGTATAATGTGAGGCTGTGACAGTGCAATGTGCTGTTGTGCGTTTTTTGTGGGCAAAAGGACTGCCTGCAAAGGACATTTATAAGGAAATGGATTATAAGGATCCTTTTCCATGCCTTCAGTCGTATGTGGTATATGGTACTAAGTAGGTAATTCTAGGATGCATCGCATACCATTAGTACCATGGCCATTTATAAGGATCCTTTTCCATGCCTTCAGTCGTATGTGGTATATGGCACTAAGACACCTCACCTCAAGGTGATTTGAACACAAGATCACCAGGTTGGTAGACAGCCATGTTATCCACTGCGATTCCCCTTTCCCAATTGCAAAACATATTTACAAGGGCGAGTCAATAAGTAAGTCACACAGTTCTGTGGGATGGCAGGTAAATGTAGTTGGTGTTTTCTACAGGTGTCATTAGGTGACAGCAACATCAAACTTTATATTCCCATTCGTCAAGTGGCGCTAGATGTCTGATGCTCATGCACAGCGCATAAACAAAATGGCGATTGTACTTACGGAGTGTACAGCCAAAGAGCAATGTGCTGTTGTGCGTTTTTTGTGGGCAAAAGGACTGCCTGCAAAGGACAGTTATAAGGAAATGCTTCCTGTTTATGCTGACTACCAGCCCAAATCAAAGCATGCTTCAATGCAATAGAAACATCCTTCTTCGCCTTGTGTCCAAAAATTCAAGGTTATGCCAGCAGCAGGGAAGGTTATGCTGACAGTGTTCTGGGATTGTCAAGGCGTGCTTTTAACCAATTTCAAGAAGAAAGGTGACAATGTGAATTCTGAATTGTACTGTGAAGTTCTATCGATGCTTCATGATGCAATTCGAAGAAAACATCCAGGACCGCTGACTAGAGGAGTGTTGCTTCTTCATGACAATGCCAGACCACATATGGCTCGATTAACTCAGGAGAAAATTAACCAACTAAGGTGGAAAGTTCTGGAACATCCACCTTACAGCCCCGACTTATCCCCAAGTGATTTCGAACGTTTTGGTCCACTGAAAACCCATCTTGGTGGGAGACATTTCGCGAATGACGCCGAAGTTGAATGTGAAGTGAAAATGTGGTTTAGAAAACAGAGTATGCAGTTCTATGGAGTATTTGGGAGGACTGATAAAATGATGGTATAAGTGTTGTCGTGGATACCTTTTATTGTGTCATCCCTGGAGTGAGGGGAATCAACACCCACATTATTTTTAACCCCATATCATTATTCTGGAGAATCCACCAGATTCCGTCCACCACACTCCCTCAGTCAATGGATACCTCTTTCTTTCTCTCTCTCATCACTGGATCATGCGCCCTCTCACACTTCCCCAAAACAACATACTAAACAACTCTAGCTTCCAAAAATTAATAACATATTAATTTAATGAAGAAAAGTGTATGTATGTGAGAGGTGTATGTGTAGAATGTATGTCATATACTCTAGTGTGTCAGCAGAATCAGACCGAACAACTCAAGAGCAAGGTCTGATCATCCTTGTAAGGATCACATAACATCATCATAGGGCAGTACACGATAACCTCACCAAACGATGTGTCCCTTCTGCTAGATGTTGACTTCCTCCGGTAGCTTTTTGATAACCCAGATACCTGGTCACCAATCACGGATATAGTCCGATATTGATCCTGAATCGATCACACACACAGTTACTAACTGTCCCTACAGTTCTAATGTTCATCAATCCTTGTATCGTGAAAATATGTATCACTGTCCCGTGTAACACAATTGTTTATTACTAATTGTCCTAAAGTTTTCACGATCGCAAAGTAAAGAGTACAATTCCATAGGAATCTACTATTTTAGGAAAAATGCTATGTTCAGTGTTCCTTCTAAAACCCGTAGTGTTCAAAGTACTTGTGGTATGAAAATTGACTTCCCGTAATCATAGTGAACTCTATCACAAAGAAAACGTTCCTGGATAACTATATGTTTCTGCTCAACAGAGCCATGTTCTTTCAGACCCTCCTGATCATGGGCTCAATGTAAAAGCCGCTGAATGAAACGTCCTTTACTGAATCATCCATACTTTTAACAGTGATGTTTCAACTTCTTTTCTTTGCAACCTGAGGGAACCTGTGAAAGAGAGAGAACACACCGGTGAGAGCAACCGGACACTGACTCCTATTAGATGAGTGTAGACCGACGGCCTCACTCAGATATATGACAGTGAACCAAACTCTGTCATGGGGCAGAGGAGCTCATCACATCGGTTTGAATTAGGGTAAGACAAGGAAAGACCAAAATGTAAAGTGCAGAACCCCAGTAGACCCCCACTGGAAGATCCCACCATTGGACATTTCCCCTATCCCCCAACCATCCTCAATCTCTCTAAATATCATCCCACTTCACTATTCCCAACCAGCTGAGCTAATTGACATCTCACACTAGTTAGTTTTAACAATGCGATTGCCTACTGTCGCCGACACTCTTTGAATACCTAACCACAAAGCAACAAGACTATGTTCAAATCCTAAACTCTAGCCATCATTTGACTATTCTACATTACTGACATCTAAATACTATTTGTAAATACCTTATGAAATCCTAGCTCAATCCTGAATCGAATCCAAACCTTGCCATGAAAGACACATGTTCCTCAACATTAATTGATACCGAACACGCTAGATTCTTTTCAATAATAAAACAATTATGTTGAGAAATAAAGGGACAATGTATGTATAAAAATAAACTGGTTTTCAAGTTATTATCATATTTATTTATTCTTTTACAGCCATTTGTGACTTACTTATTGACTTCCCCTTGTGGTTTCAGTTTAGTTAATGTTAAAGTCGCGGGTTCCAAATGTTGCTGTATGTAGCCAAGGCGCGGTGTTGGGGTGAGTGCCCAACATTGCTTAAATACCTCAATGGCTCGTGAATACATAACCTATGCAGCAAAAGTCCAACTCCTGGCCTTCACGCGGCGGACCTGTTTAAACTAACAGGAGAAGGGGCGACGGCGAATCTCTGGTGCCGGAAAATAACCAGTATGCTCTAGATGTGTATACACGTACATGCATGCGCAGACAGGTGTGTGCGCGTGTACACATCTACACTCGAGTGAGACCACAGTCTGCTCTAGCAAAGAAAGGTGCTGAAGTCGGAGGCAACCAGCCAAGAGGCGCACCACAGAAATCAGGATGCCACGCAATCACGCAAAATGGAATATGTCGACTACTGCTAATCGTTATGGTGCTCGCCCTGCTTTGGACCCCCAGGCAGGTGCAGTGCTGGGCCCTATGTCTCGAAAGGGTCCAACCCCAACTACTGGAGGTCCTTCTCAGATGTCCTGTGGAGCCAGGGGACATGAGAATAGGATGACTGGCCTTATCAAACGAAGACTTAAAATAATGTACTGGAATGCGGAGGGAGTCAGCAACAAAAAAATAGAATTAGAAAAAATCTTGGACCAAGAAAAAGTAAGCATATGTTGCTTGCAAGAAACTCACCTCAATGAAAATATAGCCTTCAAAATCAGAGGCTACCAGTGTTACCGATCCGACCGAAAGGACAGGCGAAAAGGTGGGATACTGACCCTTGTAAGAAATAACATCATGGCTTCCCAAATCAAAGTCTACATGGAAGGGGCTGAGTATCAGACACTTAAACTTAAGACAGGTAATACAGATCTACATCTGATCAATTACTACTGTCCAAGTGACCGCCCACAGGCACTGGACACACTACCACTAAAAGAAAAAATGATTGTGTGTGGCGATTTCAACAGCCACTCGCAGAGCTGGGGCTATGATCACATGGACCAGAGAGGAGAGAGACTGGAAGACTGGCAGGATGAGAATAGATTCATGTTGATTAACAAGCCGTCCGACCCACATACTTTCTATTCGAGATCATGGCACTCTACAACTACACCTGACCTGGCTTTTCATTCACCAGACCTGGAGTGGAACATTACACGAATTGTTGGGAAACAACTTGGTGGCAGTGACCATCGGCCAGTCTTTCTAACCGTAGAAAATGAGCTTGTAAGTGAAAGCAGCACCCTCTCGAGGTGGAACTACAAGAAAGCAGACTGGGCAATGTACAAGCATCGCACCAGCATATTGGTTAGAAACCTGAACACTGAGAAAGACATAAATAAAGTAGTTGAAGAGTTTGGGAAATGCATACTACAGGCAGCGCGAGAAACAGTACCAAGAGGAGCCCGTAAACAATATAAACCCTACTGGAGTAGTGAACTGGAACAGTTGCATAATGATGTTGAAGTGTGTAGAAAGCAAGTAGAGGCCACACCCAGCCAAGAGCACCACAATAAATTCCAGCATGCAAAAGCCAAATTTCAAAGGGCCAAGCTGCAGGCTAGACGGAAAAGCTGGCAGGAGAAAACGGAGTCTCTGAACTTTGAAAGAGACACAAGGAAATTGTGGAAGCTAATAAAACAGCTTAATGACGAGGGCACAGGGAGAAACTCAAAAATTGCGCTACATAAAGATGGAAAAATCTTAACAAGAAAGCAAGCAGCTGACCATTTTGCGGACTCGTTCGCACAAGATAGCAATATCAAAATTAGTCCAGAGAAACAACAAGAGATTCGAGAGAAACGACAACATACAGGACAGAAGGAAATAGTACATGAGGTCCTGGAGGCACCCATCACAATCAGCGAACTGGAGCTAGCCATATCAAAACTGAAAATGAGAAAGTCACCAGGAGCTGATGGTATCTCCAATGAAATGATCAGGAACCTAGGAACAGAGGCCAAAACAAAGCTGTTGCAGATCTTCAATAACAGCTGGACCTTAGGCAGTGTTCCACAAGCCTGGAGAGAAGCAATCATGATACCCCTCCTAAAATCAGGGAAAGATGGTTCCATTGCCTCTAGCTACAGACCATTTAGCCTCACCAGCTGTCTCTGCAAAACACTGGAGCGCATCATCAATCACAGACTGCAGTGGTACATTGAAAGTAAAAACATCCTTGTGCCACAGCAGGCTGGCTTTAGGCAGTGCTACTCTACGGAAGATCAGACAACCTACCTCTCTCAAGAAATTGAGGATGCATTCCAAGAGAAGAAGCTGGTGCTTGCGGCATGGATAGATCTGAAGAAAGCCTTTGACAAAGTCTGGAAAGAAGGTCTGATGAAGAAACTGAGAAACTGCAAAGTCAATGGAAGAATGTACAAATGGGTGAAAGCATACTTGCACAACAGAAGAGCCCGAGTACAGATAGACGGACTCAAGAGCAAGAAAGTACTACTGTGTCACGGTGTCCCCCAGGGCGGAGTCTTGTCCCTCACACTTTTTCTAATCTTCATCAATGATCTTGTTGCTCACCTACCGCATGGAATTAAAGCGGCAATGTACGCCGATGACCTGGTTCTGTGGAGCACAAATGAATATGCATCAGTGGCCACCAGATTGCTACAAAGAGCTGTAGATACATTTGCTGCATGGGCAAATAGATGGTGTGTCAGCATAAACACTGACAAGTGCAGCACCACCCTATTTACCCTCTCTCCAAAACAAAAGGCAGGGATCATCCAGATAAATGGAACACCCCTAAGAGAAGATAAAGAACCAACATACCTTGGAGTAACATTTGATGGCAAGCTGACATGGAGAAAGCACATCAACAAAGCAGTAGCAAAAGCCAGAAGGAAAATAGCCATCCTGAGAAAGCTAAGTGGAACCACATGGGGAGCCAGTACGAAAATACTTAGCAAAGTTTACCAACAGAGCATACGACCACACCTGGAATATGGGTCAACTGCGTGGTGTTCAGCATCAAAAACCATACTACAAGAGCTGGACAAGGTGCAAAATCAAGCACTTAGAGTCACCACAGGAGGGATGAGATCAACCCCTATAGTGGAAATGGAGAAGATGGGGAGGACACAGGCACTGAGTGAGCGCAGAGATACGAAAACGCTAATACAAGCAGAAAAGTTCCTCAGCTTGCCAGGCCACCCTATGAAGAACAGATTTGAAAACCTAGCTATGGGGCGGTTGAAAAGAAGTAGTTTTATCCACCAGGCCAAACGACTCTGCAGAGAAACCACTGATCTGCCCACAGTTGGTATCCCTCTAACAACTATTCCAGAGCGAACTCCATGGAAAGATGAGCATAGACTATCGTTACAAATCCAGACAAAAGTGAGAGGAATATTTGACAAGGAAGAACAGAACAGTGTGCAGCGCAGAACAGCCACTCTCAGCTTCCTTGATGAAGAATACCCACAGGATCTCTGGATCCGAGTCTACACAGATGGGTCAGCACAAAATGCTGTTCGAAATGGAGGAGCGGGAGTGTACATAGAATACCCAAATAATACTAGGGACACAGACAGAGTACCGACAGGAAAGTACTGCCATAACTATGATGCCGAAATTGAGGCAATCAAGATAGCAACAGAGAAATTACTAAATAACAGCAATGGTACACAACCTGTGGTGCTACTAACAGATGCAAAATCAGTACTCGAGGCGCTCCTCTCTGGGAAATTGCCAGTACTAAGGACACTACTTTCTGAACTTAGCAGTCAGCATAAAGTCACCATACAGTGGATACCATCCCACTGTGGAGTACCCGGAAATGACAGAGCTGATCAATTGGCTAAGGAAGGAGCCAAAGAAGAACAGCCTGATGTGCCCGTTACATTACATTACATTGGCACCTTGCCGTCTTGACAGACGATAGTTTGTGCTTTAAAAAGGCATAATAACTTTTAACTATGGCGGTAGCGAGTGTGACTGATAAGGCCAATTTGCGCTGTAAATGTCCGTTCACAGTGGGTGCATGTGAACACGTGGTCATTTCCACCATCATGCACCATCTTACGTCTCAAACGCTTGGTGTGTGACTTTTCTGCAATAATTTTCTCCTTTGACTTTATTCCATTTCTGATATTTGCCCTCCATGCAACACGTTCAGTGGCGACTTGCTCCCAATGTGCATTATCAATGCCTGTATCAATCATGTCCCGCTTACACACATCTTTGTATCGTAGTAGAGGCCGACCCTGAGATCTCTTACCCATCTGTAATTCACCAAAAAAGATATCCTTTGGTATTCTACCATCATCCATCCGCCTAAGATGTCCTATCCATCTAAGTCTACGAAGACTGAGCATGGAATAAACTGTCACACAACCTGATCTTTCCAATACTTCAGTATTTGTGATTTTGTCTTGCCACTTAATACCAAGAATTCTTCGCAGACACCGCATATGAAAGCTGTTTAAATTGTTCTCTTGGTGTGAGTAAGTTGTCCAGGTTTCACTGCCATAGAGAAGAGTACTAAGGACACAGGCTTGATAGACAAGGACTTTTGTTTTGGCAGTAAGCTTCCTGTTCTCCCAGACTCTTTTTCTTAACCTGTTCATTGTTGTTGCTGCCTTACCAATCCGGATGTTGATTTCCTGATCTAGGGATAATTTGCTATTTACCACCGATCCTAGATATGTAAAATGATCTACTATCTCTAGTTCGGCGTCGTCAATAAAGATTGATGGTACCCCATGTGCACCTTGTGACATAATCTGTGTCTTCTTTTTGCTAATTGTTAAACCAAATTCAGAACAAGCATTGGAGAATGCAGATAGTAGACATTGCAATTCTTCCTCAGAGTGGGTCGTAACTGCAGCATCATCTGCAAAAAGCAACTCTCTGATCAGTACCCTCCTAATTTTGGTCTTAGCCTTCAATCTCTGAGCATTGTAGAGGCCGCCATCTGAGCGTGAGTGAATGTATATACCACCATCCTGATCACGAAATGCATATTTCAGTAGAAGTGAAAAGTATATTCCAAAGAGGGTGGGAGCTAGTACACAACCTTGCTTAACTCCACTCTTGATTGCCCGTTACATACCACCAAAAGAAAAGAATGATCAAATCAGTCAGAAAGCCACCAAAACCTGCTCAAGATGACTACCACGTTATGGACAGACCAGAACAAGTCATTATTCTGCGCCTCAGAACAGGACACAATAGATTACGCAACCACATGTATACAAAATTCAAGATTGGTGAAACAGCCATGTGCACATGTGGATTGGCGTCGCAGACAGCAGAGCACATACTCCAAGACTGCCCAAAATATACCATATCTAGGCAAACCTTCTGGCCTAGAGAGACGACAGTGGAAGATAAACTCTATGGACCACTGTGTGAACTGAAAAAAACAGTTCAATTCATGCAAGAGACGACATTGCAGATATAGACATATTTCAAGCGAACGAAAGAAGAAGAAGAAGTTAAAGTCGCTTTCAATATTTTTGTTGTTTAAAGTGACTTTAGACATCAAAAATGTTGAAAATGATTTGACAGGAAGAAAGTATTTATCCCTTATATATGCCACAATTATGCTATGAAAATGATCATATACAGCATGCAGTAATAATTAGGTAATGTAGTAAAATTTTCCTATTTAACACGCACACAAAAGTGATATGTGTTCCTGGATTGAAAAATATGACTTTTTCTTCGTTCATCGGGAGAGTTTTTTCGGACATGATTGCGTTGTGCCTGTTTACAGCAGAGCTGCATTCTTGCGCCGTTAAACAGACACATCTGACTTCTGCGGGCATTTGTTGACCGGGTTAACCTTCCCGGGTGAAAAATATGACTCACTTGTACCTCATTTGAGTCTCTGCACAACACTAATTGGAGACTTTAATGTTTCAATGTTAGGTCATGTTGCTTGAGCCTGGCTAAATATAAAAGGGATATAAAATATTGATGTGCTACATTCCAAACTAGTGTTGTTAGTTTTGGCACAGCCAGATTAATAATTTCTTTAATTCTTCTTTCAATTCTTCTCTCGTTCGCTTGAAATTTGTCTTTAACTGCAATGTATAAATTTAACTGTCTTTTTTTTTTAAGTTCACACACTAGTCCATAGAGTTTATCTTCCACCTTTGTTTCTCTAGGCCAGAAGGTTTGCCTAGATATGTTATATTTTGGGCAGTCTTGGAGTATGTGCTCTGCTGTCTGCATCACCAATCCTCAAGTGCACATGGCTGATTCGCCAATCTTGAATTGTGTATACATGTGGTTACGTAATCTACTGTGTCCTGTTCTGTGGTGCAGAATAATGATTTCTTCTGGTCTGTCCATAAGGTTGAAGTCGTCTTGAGCAGGTTTTCATGGCTTTCTGACTGATGTTATCATTCTTTTCTTTTGGTGGTATGTAATGATTGAAAGATGTAAGATTGTTCTTCTATTGCTCCTTCCTTAGCTAATCGATCAGCTCTCTCATTTCCACATACTTCACAATGAGATGGTATCCACTGTATGGTGACATTTTGCTGGCTGCCAAGTTATGGCGGCATTTTGCTGTTGGCACTATGGCCATGTCCTTAGTATTATTTGGATACTCATTGTACACATCTGCTCCTCCATTTCAAACAGCATTTTGTGCTAACCCATCTTTGTAAACTCAGATCCAAAGGCATTCTTTTAATTGATTTGACTTTGTATAATGACACACTTGCGCTTTTTCTCTTTATAATGAAAATAATGAATGATATTTGTTGCACATAATAATAATCATCATCATGTGCCATACTGTATGTATGGGTGGTCATGGTTCGCCATCTTATAGATCTTCAGTCTTGGATCAGGTCTGTTCTTGACCTGATTATGTTATTTGCCAAGCCTTTCAGGTAATTATCTCACTGCCTTTGCTTGCTCTTTTCATATCATTTTTGTCAATTGTCACTAAGTTTTCAAGTTACTTCTCATAATGTGCCCATTAAATTTTGACTGTCTGTCTAATTTCTCTTATCAGTTTCTGGTGTTCATTTGATTCTTGAAAGACTGTCCCAATCGTTTTTCTGTCCATCCATGGTAGTCTTTTACATTAGCCACATAAATCACATTTCCACTGCCAAGGGATATTTCTCAACTTGTCTGCTTACTGTCCATGTTTCACATGCATACAACAGTATAGGTTCCATGTATCACTTCATCACTCTTTCTCTCACTACTGTTGACAGTTTTTTTTTTAATTGGTGAATATATTTTTCATCTTGCAAAAGTGTTGGATTATATAGTACAAAAATTATAGGGAGCTTGATGCTAACAAAGACGATAATGACGATTAATCTGGTGATAAAGGAGATGATGATGATAGTGGTAACTTAAATGTTGATTTAAAAAAATGAATAACAGGATGATGATGATATCGATAGTGATAAATAAAGTGATGATAAACAAAATGGTGATTAAAAAGATAACTATGGCGACCAGGCTTATGATGAAAAAGATAATGATTGCAACACACACACAAAATGATGATAATGGTGAAAAAGATGGAAAATGGTAAAAATGTTGATAATACAGAAAATAATGACAGCAACAGCATTGGATTATGGGACAAAAATGAGGGGGTAAGTTAAAGTGAAAAAGATTATGTTGATGATGGTTGTGGTTAAAATAGTGATTAAGATGATGTTAGTGGTAAATAAAATGATTGTAATGAGCATGAATAGCAAAATGATGATGACAATGGTAGTGGCCAATAAATTGATGAAGATTAAAAAGATGACGTAAAAGATGATAATTATGACAACTAGGCTGATAGTGATAAATGGAATGATGATTAAAAAAGATATTAATGATGAAGGAATAATGTTTCGTTAATGCTAAAGGTGAGCAAAGATGATGTTGATGTTGGCAAACAAGACTATGATGACAGAGTACGACAGCATATACTTTACTCTTTCAGAAATTGCTCGAGATGCTTTGAACAAAACAGGGAGGTATCAGGTTGTGTCTGGAGTGATGTCACCTGTCAGTGACGGCTACGGAAAGAAGGTCAGAATGTGTTGTCGAAGTCAAGTGTACAAGCATTATATAGCTGACACAGGGTCTTTTCCACAGGACATGCTGGTATGGTGGGAAATTAGCAGACAGACAGATTGGCTGGGTCTGCACCGTTGGGTAGGGTATTGGTACATGATAAGGCGGACGTGGTCAGGGCTTTTGAGATCATGCATATAGTGTGGAATAACAGATATATAGTGTGGAATAACAGATATATATAGTGTGGAATAACAGATATATAGTGTGGAATAACAGATATATAGTGTGAAATAACAGATATATAGTGTGGAATAACAGATATATAGTGTGGAATAACAGATATATAGTGTGGAATAACAGATATATAGTGTGGAATAACAGATATATAAAGTGGAATAACAGATATATAGTGTGGAATAACAGATATATAGTGTGGAATAGCAGATATATAGTGTGGAATAGCAGATATATAGTGTGGAATAACATATATATATAGTGTGGAATAACATATATATATAGTGTGGAATAACAGATATATAGTGTGGAATAACAGATATATAGTGTGGAATAACAGATATATATAGTGTGGAATAACAGATATATAGTGTGGAATAACAGATATATAGTGTGGAATAACAGATATATAGTGTGGAATAACAGATATATAGTGTGGAATAACAGATATATAGTGTGGAATAACATGTATATAGTGTGGAATAACATATATATAGTGTGGAATAACATATATATATAGTGTGGAATAACAGATATATAGTGTGGAATAACAGATATATAGTGTGGAATAACAGATATATAGTGTGGAATAACAGATATATAGTGTGGAATAACAGATATATAGTGTGGAATAACATATATATAGTGTGGAATAACATATATATAGTGTGGAATAACATATATATAGTGTGGAATAACATATATATAGTGTGGAATAACATATATATAGTGTGGAATAACAGATATATAGTGTGGAATAACAGATATATAGTGTGGAATAACAGATATATAGTGTGGAATAACAGATATATAGTGTGGAATAACAGATATATAGTGTGGAATAACAGATATATAGTGTGGAATAACAGATATATAGTGTGGAATAACAGATATATAGTGTGGAATAACAGATATATAGTGTGGAATAACATATATATAGTGTGGAATAACAGATATATAGTGTGGAATAACATATATATAGTGTGGAATAACATATATATATAGTGTGGAATAACATATATATATATAGTGTGGAATAACATATATATATAGTGTGGAATAACATATATATAGTGTGGAATAACAGATATATAGTGTGGAATAACAGATATATAGTGTGGAATAACAGATATATAGTGTGGAATAACATGTATATAGTGTGGAATAACATGTATATAGTGTGGAATAACATGTATATAGTGTGGAATAACATATATATAGTGTGGAATAACAGATATATAGTGTGGAATAACAGATATATAGTGTGGAATAACAGATATATAGTGTGGAATAACAGATATATAGTGTGGAATAACAGATATATAGTGTGGAATAACAGATATATAGTGTGGAATAACATATATATAGTGTGGAATAACATATATATAGTGTGGAATAACATATATATAGTGTGGAATAACATATATATAGTGTGGAATAACAGATATATAGTGTGGAATAACAGATATATAGTGTGGAATAACAGATATATAGTGTGGAATAACAGATATATAGTGTGGAATAACAGATATATAGTGTGGAATAAGAGATATATAGTGTGGAATAACAGATATATAGTGTGGAATAACAGATATATAGTGTGGAATAACAGATATATAGTGTGGAATAACATATATATAGTGTGGAATAACATATATATATAGTGTGGAATAACAGATATATAGTGTGGAATAACATATATATATATATAGTGTGGAATAACATATATATATATAGTGTGGAATAACATATATATATATATAGTGTGGAATAACAGATATATATAGTGTGGAATAACAGATATATAGTGTGGAATAACAGATATATAGTGTGGAATAACAGATATATAGTGTGGAATAACAGATATATAGTGTGGAATAACATATATAGTGTGGAATAACAGATATATAGTGTGCAATAACAGAAATATAGTGTGCAATAACAGATATATAGTGTGCAATAACAGATGTATAGTGTGCAATAACAGATATATAGTGTGCAATAACAGATATATAGTGTGGAATAACAGATATATAGTGTGGAATAACAGATATATAGTGTGGAATAACAGATATATAGTGTGGAATAACAGATATATAGTGTGCAATAACAGATATATAGTGTGCAATAACAGATATATAGTGTGCAATAACAGATATATAGTGTGGAATAACAGATATCTAGTGTTGAATAACAGATATATAGTGTGCAATAACAGATATATAGTGTGGAATAACAGATATATAGTGTGGAATAACATATATATATAGTGTGGAATAACAGATAAATCATGGCCTATAGAGAATGATGCAGCAGGGAGGGAACAGAAAATCTGGCCAACACTCAGTACTTAGAGGAGAGGCCCGACGAATATATAATCAGACTGCAGTTGGTACTATTAGTATTGGAGCTCTTTGCTGGCCATTGAGAATAAGGACAGAGTATGTATGGAAATGTCCCAAGTGCTGTGATGTTGGGTCTTGACTGAGCTCCACTCAGATTTGGCTGATACTGAATTACAAAGAGTATTCAGTGGCTTAGGGGTTATTGAACAGTTTCACAATTACCTGACATATCAGGATAAGGGTTCAAAATCAACCACAGGCAGTTTGGAAACAGATCACTTTGCTTTGGTTTGGATGGTATGAGCGTTCAGTGTTCAGAAAGCAATGGCAACCTACTGAACATAAAATTACCTTGTAAATCACCAACAGCCAATATATGTTGGGGTTGATTGCAGCATTCTGAAAAAAGGACGTGCAACTGACTGTTATAATCAGTATCTACTAGAGTAGATCGTTGACCTGCTGTTGTTATGTGTTGAAAATCCTTAACACAGTAGGTTCATAACATAGCGAAGAAGTGTACTTTTACAAGATAAGGAACCAAAGGATATTATATTCTCTCCTGATTCAGGGGTAATTAATCAGACATCTAGCATTTTTCTTCTTTTATAAGAGCAAAATGCCAGCGGCCCCATGTTTACTAGGGCTGCCAAACATACTTTCTCATTTTAATGAACATGTCCTGATGTTTTACATGCTAAGGACTCTCCAGGAGTTTGTAAAATTTTGAAAATGTCTGTAATTTGGGCTTTTAAAATGTGGAAATCACTTTAATTTTATCATTGGTAAAATGTGCAAGGCATACACCATTCAGCATTTGCAGAAGTAATATGCACACTTTTCCCCCAATAATCATTACTTCCGGTTGTAAACAATGTAGATATCAAGGAGTTTTTAAAGATTTTCTTCATGCAGTTTGATTTTTTCACTTCATCTTTTTAATTCAATTTTAACTTCTTTATGAGTAGTTATTTAAAAATAAATGTTGATCCTTTCGAAATATATTTATATTTGTTGTAATTGTTAAGTCCTAAGTCCTTTCACTCCAACCTCAATGGTGCTAAGGGTTTAACTTAATCTATGAGAATGAATTGGAGGACAGAAAATTAGAACTACATATTAGAGCATGAGAGCGTAACCCATGTTGAAAGAGATGCATAGCAGACATTGACTGTTGAAGAAGAAGTTTGCCATTCCAGTAAAATTTTAGTCATGGTCTCATATTAAGTTGAATTCTGTGACAGAAGTTTTATGTTTCCAGTGTTACTTTCCATTATTTTAATAATTTATGGATATGTTAATTGCATATAATTTACAGGACATTGCAGTCAATGCAGCATTTCTTTTGGCTGTTTATGATATCTTGACAAGTTTACGTTCAGTAGTTTACAACTGGCACTAATACCTTTGTATGAAAACCAGCAAGACAGTCTGCTTCCACATTTCCTACAACTGTGTTTCAAATAGGGTATGCGGGATTGCAAATTGTGATCATAACCCCTTTGCCACAGCGCTGTTGATGAATATGATATATATGTAATTAGGGGCGTACGGGTTGTCAGACATTGGTAGCACCTTTGGTAAGGATGACTCTCATGTCCTTTTCAGGACCCATCCCCCACTGGTCCAAGCCTGACACCCAGCTCGTGCCTGTGGCTCCTAGTAGCTGTCAGCATGCGACAGCGGCCACCCCCCGGGCAACAGCTGTGAGAGGCTGGCTAAACCAGCCATGGGTATCCGATTTGGTGTCAAACCAAGAGGTAAACTAGGGTATGCCTACCCAGCATGTGAAGACAGGATTCGGCAGACTGCGCGGAAGAAATCATTCTTGATTCAATGGGCAAGACGGCGTTTACCTGCAAAGCGTTGTGGAACGTAATGAGCACGGCAAGGCACGTAGAGCGCCCTGGTCATCCACTGTACCTGTATTCGTCTCCAGCCATCTCGACTTGTCTTGCCACTGGACTCAGATGGACTCAGGCGAGAGAGTGAGGTCGACGAATTGCGCAACTCTTCCTCACTTTAATCCAAGTCATCGCGCAAGTCATTCTTCATCCAACGTCATATATCAGCCAATCCGGTGTGGGATTTGCCATTAAGTCGGCCCTGGTCGGCAAATTAGCTGGATTTCCAAAGGCTATAAACGACAGGCTCATGACCAACAAGTTGCCCCTGCTGAATGGAAGGAAGCATGCAACCATTGTGAGTGTCTACGCACCAACTATGACCAACGAAGATGATGTCAAGAACAAGTTCTATGAGGACCTGCACAATGTATTAACATCTGTTCCCAAAGGAGACAAACTTATACTCCTTGGGGATTTCAATGCCAGAGTAAGCATGGACACCACCTCTTGGAGTGGCATTATTGGAAAGCACGGAGTCGGAAATTGTAACAGCAATGGACTCCGCCTCCTTCAGACATGTGCCGAACATGATCTCCTGATTACGAACACAATTTTCCGTCTCCCCATGAGAAATAGGACATCGTGGATGCACCCTCGCTCGAAATACTGGCACCTCATTGACTATGTCATTGTCAGGAGGAGTGACAGACAAGACGTCCGAGTGACAAAATCCATGTGTGGTGACGAATGTTGGACAGACCATCGTCTCATTGTCTCAAAAATAAACATTCACATCAGGCCACCACGGCGTCCTCAAGGGGTGAAAATGCTAAAAAAGCTAAATGTCACCCGCCTAAACAGCAAGAAAATGCAGCAGTCGTTTGAAAATATGCTGGAAGACCGCCTCAAGCCAAATGCTGCAGCTAAACAGGATACAGAAACAGAATGGAGAGCCCTAAAGGACATAATTTACAACACTGCTATGGAAATCCTGGGTTCAGCCCCCCGAAAGCATAAAGACTGGTTTGATGAAAATTCCGAAGACATCAACCAATTGCTGGCCAAGAAACATCTTCTCCTCAAGGCACATTTGAATGACCCAAAGTCAACATAAAAAAAAGATGCCTTCAAGAACATTCAGAGAGTAGTGCAGCAGAAACTTCGGCACATGCGGGACTCCTGGCTGAGCAGCAAAGCTGATGAAATTCAGGGCTTTGCTGACAGACATGATATGAAAAACTTCTACGACTCACTGAAAGCAGTCTATGGTCCTACATCACCAGGCATAGTTCCCCTCTTCAGTGCAGACGGGGGAACATTGATCACAGATAAGAAAGAAATCCTTCAACGCTGGGCAGAGCATTTCAGCAACATCTTAAATGCAACTTCCTTCTTCGATGATGAAACCATCAACTGCCTTCCTAAAGTTCCCATCAATGAGACACTTGATGACCTGCCAACCATAGTGGAAGTAAACAAAGCCATCCAGCAACTCTCCAGCGGCAAGAACCTGGTCCTGACTCCATCCCAGCAGAGATATACAAGGCAGGTGGGCCTGTCCTAACAGAGCAGCTTCACCAAGTCTTTACAAACATATGGGTGAACGAGACCATGCCACAAGATTTCAAGGACCCGTCAATAGTCCACCTTTACAAACGTAAAGGAAACCGCCAATCCTGTGACAACCACCGAGGCATCTCCTTGCTTTCAATTTCAGGGAAGATGCTCGCCAGAATTCTTCTCAATCGCCTCACAGCCCATCTCGATCAAGGTCTTCTTCCTGAGAGTCAGTGTGGCTTCAGAAAAGAATGTGGAACTATTGACATGATTTTCGCTGCAAGGCAGCTGCAAGAGAAATGTCAGGAACAGAACTGCGAAATGTTCTCCACTTTTATTGACCTTACCAAGGCTTTTGATACAGTCAGCAGAGAAGGACTGTGGAAGATTATGGCAAAATATGGCTGTCCACGAAAGTTTGTCCAAATAGTGCGGCTATTTCATGATGGCATGCAGGCAAGAGTACAGGAAAATGGCGAACTGTCTGAACCCTTTCCTGTCACCAATGGAGTGAAGCAAGGATGTGTCCTGGCACCAACACTGTTCAGCCTCATGTTTTCAGCCATGCTGATGAATGCCTTCGAGAATGACGACATTGGAATAGACATCAACTACCGTATGGATGGGAAGTTATTCAATCTCAGTAGGCTGAAAGCTAAAACCAAAATTAACAGCGACACCGTCAGAGAGCTCCTGTTTGCTGATGATTGCGCTCTGTATGCCAACTCAGAGGCGGTCATGCAACATAATGTTTCAGCTTTCTCACATGCCTGTGCCAACTTTGGGCTCAATATCAACTTGGAGAAGACTGTGGTTATGTACCAACCAGCTCCAGGGAATAATCACACTGTGCCGAATATCAAATTGAATGATCATAGACTAAGTGTTGTGGACAAATTCACCTATCTTGGCAGCACTGTGTCACAAGCTGCCACAATTGATGACGAAGTGAATGCAAGAATCTCCAAGGCCAGTGCGGCCTTTGGCAGACTGTACAAGAATGTATGGGACAGAACTGGAATAAGCCTGCAGACAAAGCTAAAAGTCTACAAAGCAGTTGTATTATCCACACTGCTATATGCTTGTGAAACCTGGACTGTTTATCAGCGACATGCTAGGAAATTAAACCACTTCCACACAGTCTGCCTAAGGAAGCTACTGAAGATTAAATGGCAAGACAAGATTCCAGACACTGAAGTCCTAGAAAGAGCATCCATGCCCAGTATCCACACTCTACTGATGAAGAATCAGATTCGCTGGGCTGGTCACTTGACTCGCATGCCAGATCACAGGCTCCCTAAACAAATTTTTTACAGCGAACTGCGTTGTGGTAAACGCTCCCAAGGTGGCCAGAGGAAACGCTTTAAAGACACTGAAAATTTCACTGAAGGCTTTTGGAATTCATCATGACACCTGGGACGCAGAGGTGTTTCCAAGGCACCAGGGCCGGGTTATATACTGGCCAAGACCTATTGACGCGTCCTCGTCGAGCGTCCTGGGCAACAGGTCCCTTCGGGGTCCTGGCTAAAGTAAATAGGATCACCGATTCCTCCGAAGTCGGAGAGTGTCTGCCTGTACGGCGAGGAACCACCAGTCTGCACACCAATAAGCCAGACATGGGACAACGGATACTCACGCAAACCTCAGGTCCTGTATGACATCACACTGATGTTGGACAACAGGATGTCTTCATCCGACATACAGGACTTCGTGTTGGAGCTCAAGCCAACGAACACAAGCAAGCAAGCAAGCATGATGACACCTGGGAGGCTGCAGCCAGAGACCGAAATTTGTGGCGTGCATCATTACGCAAGGGTGCAGTCATATGTGAGGCAACCAGGACTGCAAGAGCTGTGAAGAAAAGGCAGGACAGAAAAACCACTGCAGGAAATCTTCCTCCAGAAACGTCAAGCATTCCTTGCCCACATTGTCAAAGAACATTTCGAGCCAAAATAGGCCTTATCAGCCATCTTAGAACCCACGGCTCCATACCTTCAACCCCACTGGATGAAATGAATGGTCATCATCATTCTTGATGGACAAACAACATATGTAATTAATTACATGGCTACACTTTAAGGTAGAAGAAGATTGTCAAATTATGTGAATATTTGTAACTTCACATAGTGGTTTGCATTCGTTCCTAAGAATTGAAGAATATGTGCTTTAGTTAAAGAAAACAAAATATCTGCACATATTAATTTGCTTATGTACACTTCATTCCAGGATCTTGCACCAGCAACACACAGATGTGAAATGTTAAAAGTGGCTTTAAAAACATCAGAATGGGTTATGTAAGTGTTCAGAATGAAAGACATGGGTTAAAGAAAATCTGATTGAAATTGTAGAAATAGTTGTAGAAAGGTGAGTACAGATAGATGTGTTTCATGAGGTTACCCAGTTTCATAAAATTGTTACCAGAGATTCTGACCACATCCATCAGAGGTTGTTTGGTCCCAAATATATGAACAGAAACCCTTATCCAATATGTGCTATAATAGCATGGAAATATGGTTATATATGTGCTTAGAGCACATGCACCAACAGGGTAGGCTTCTTGAAAATCCTCTGAATATGGAAATTAAAAAAAAAAAGAGCAACTTATCTTATTGGAAAATGGAGTTAGGAATTTTCAGTGTACTTTATGGTAACAATTTTGCTGCTAGTCATTTCATGACTTCCTTCTTAATTCACCCTTGAGACTCCTAGTGGAGTATAGGCCCACAACCACTCATGCCAAGCCTAGTGGAGTATAGGCCCACAACCACTCATGCCAAGCCTAGTGGAGTATAGTCCCACAAACACTCATGCCAAGCCTAGTGGAGTATAGTCCCACAAACACTCATGCCAAGCCTAGTGGAGTATAGACCCACAACCACTCATGCCAAGCCTAGTGGAGTATAGTCCCACAACCACTCATGCCAAGCCTAGTGGAGTATAGGCCCACAACCACTCATGCCAAGCCTAGTGGAGTATAGGCCCACAACCACTCATGCCAAACCTAGTGGAGTATAGACCCACAACCACTCATGCCAAGCCTAGTGGAGTATAGACCCACAACCACTCATGCCAAGCCTAGTGGAGTATAGGCCCACAACCACTCATGCCAAGCCTAGTGGAGTATAGGCCCACAACCACTCATGCCAAGCCTAGTGGAGTATAGACCCACAACCACTCATGCCAAGCCTAGTGGAGTATAGACCCACAACCACTCATGCCAAGCCTAGTGGAGTATAGGCCCACAACCACTCATGCCAAGCCTAGTGGAGTATAGGCCCACAACCACTCATGCCAAGCCTAGTGGAGTATAGACCCACAACCACTCATGCCAAGCCTAGTGGAGTATAGACCCACAACCACTCATGCCAAGCCTAGTGGAGTATAGGCCCACAACCACTCATGCCAAGCCTAGTGGAGTATAGGCCCACAACCACTCATGCCAAGCCTAGTGGAGTATAGGCCCACAACCACTCATGCCAAGCCTAGTGGAGTATAGGCCCACAACCACTCATGCCAAGCCTAGTGGAGTATAGGCCCACAACCACTCATGCCAAGCCTAGTGGAGTATAGGCCCACAACCACTCATGCCAAGCCTAGTGGAGTATAGGCCCACAACCACTCATGCCAAGCCTAGTGGAGTATAGACCCACAACCACTCATGCCAAGCCTAGTGGAGTATAGACCCACAACCACTCATGCCAAGCCTAGTGGAGTATAGACCCACAACCACTCATGCCAAGCCTAGTGGAGTATAGGCCCACAACCACTCATGCCAAGCCTAGTGGATTATAGGCCCACAACCACTCATGCCAAGCCTAGTGGAGTATAGGCCCACAACCACTCATGCCAAGCCCTTTGTAAGCCAGTTGATGGTTGGTTGGATGTTGGACTATGGGACTTCAGCTACACACAGGCAGTTATTTTGTGTCCCTTGTATACAACTTGTCATTATATTGTCATCATCATCATGTCCCATGCCGATAAGCATGGGCAGTCATGTTCTCCACCTCACACAATCACCAGAGATTTGGATTGGCTCTGTGTTCTTGTCTCGATTATGCCATGTCTCCATGCTTTCCCCTTGCTCTTATTCCATCAGTTTTGTCAATTGTCACTAAGTTTTCTAGTTTACTACTCTTCATAAAGTGCCCCAAAAATCTTGACTGTCTACATTGATTTTCTCTAAACAATTTATGGTTTTCATTTGTTTCTTGTAGGATTTTCTCAATGGTGGTATTGTGTCCATCCACAGTATTCTTTGCATTTCATTCAGAAACCACATTTCTATTGCCATTCAATGTTTCTCAGCTTGTCTGTTTATTGTCCATAACAACAGTATGGGTTCTATAAAAAAGTCTTAAAAGTCAGAGGATTGACTTCATTACCCCAGGTTTAATCCCATATGGCTCGGTCTCTTCCCGCGGGGTGGCCTGCCAAAAGCATGGCACAAAGCATTAACTCTGTAGCTCCGGTGACAACCCCTCTAGGAGTCTCCGAGAAAAATGCGCCCATGAACTGAAAGATGTAGCCCGGAATTGAACCCACTACATTTGAAGCGCAAGGCAGACGGCTTGACCACTTTACCATGGAGACTCCCAGTATGGGATCTATATCGCACTTTAACTCTTGGTAACAGCTTTTTATTAGTCAATATGTTTTTGCATGTTGTATAAATGTACGTATATGTAACCTGCAACAGCATAACATATACAATTCTTTGGTGCACACACACATGCAGGTTTACACATGCACATACACATATGTAATTTCTAGTACATAAGGCTGTTTCTTGTTTGCTTGTCCAGAATGGATACATGGGAATGCAATCAAAGTACCTGGACTCCCACGGCAAAAGTGCTTCGTCATCACAAACAACAAATAGAATCTCAGCATAACTCTCCTGTCAGACCTTCGCAGTCAAAGCGGCGAAAGAAACACAATTCAGGTAGGCTTTTAGTTTAGCTCATCGATAAATGCAGTACTTATCTCTGCCAGAATTTAGACCTCTAGTTGACAATCCATTCATATTTTAATAATAATGTTCATATCACGTAATGAGAAGCTGCAGTAGTGTAATGGTTTTGACGCTTTGCCTTCCGGGTTGGTGATTAGTGTTCAGATCCTAATTGAGGGCCAGAACTTTAAATATTGACCTGAGCTTCCAGGTTGACCCAGCAGAAATGGGTACCAGGAAATATTATGGAAAGTAAAGGTGTCCAGGATGATGTTGACCACATGACCCACCAAGTGCTGATTGGTCTATACAAATATGGGAATGGCAGGATGTACCCAGCAAGCCTCAAGGTGTGCAAAAAGGTCCTTTACTTTTTTTTTTCAAAAAAAGTGTTACACCTTATGAATTAGTAACATTGTTACTGATGCTTTTGTGTCTGATAATGAAGCTGTGTGTGCTAAACTAGCATTCATTTTCTTTAAAATAGTCAGCCTCACTGCCCAGCTGCTGTTGTATGTATGTTTTTAATTTCTTGTGTGCATAATGGGGAAGCTAGTTAGTTGCATATCCTTCACAGGATGTACAGTCAACCCAAGCATTGTTTGGCTGTTCGTGATTCCTGGGAAAGTTTATGTTCAGTAGTTTGCCATTGCTTTCTGAATGACCGGCACTCATACCATGTCATAAAAAAGCCATAAGGTGGTCTACTGCCAAATCACCCACAGCTGTTTCAAACGTGAGTAAGTGGGATTACGAACTGTGCCCATAACCCCTTCACCACGGAGCTGGCTGTATTTGTATGTATGTTTTTACTTTCTTATGTGCATAATGGATGCCAGCTCCCTGGCCGAGGGGTTAGCAGCTTTCTCCGTTAACCCCGAATACTCTCGTGGTTGACGTGAGCGCATGAGAATTAGAAGTGGTTCGAGTCGCACCAGTGACTTATGAGAGTATGGAGCCGGTCGCTCAGAAAGTCGTGGCGTGCTGATGAGCGTAATCTAGCCTAGGAATCAACATACAGCTGAAAGATGCTGGTGTTGACCGAAATATTCTGAAACAGGATGGAAACGTGGAAAAAAAAAATGTGCATAATGGGGAAGCCAGACAATCTCAAAATTATAATTAATGAATTGTATCTGTCTGATTCTAGTGTGAGTTATTTCATATATAATAATTTTATTATCACTTGAGTAACATAACATATAATAACTAATTTTAGAGAATGGTATAAATGCACACACATCGCGCGTGCTAAGTGCGTGCGTGTGTGTGTGTGTGTGTGTGTGTGTGTGTGTGTGTGTGTGAAAGAGAGAGAGAGAGAGTATAAAATGACACAAAGTAGTGTAGCTTTACATAACAGAATTACAACACATATAGTCGTACTGTATGTGTCGTAATTATGTTATATAAAGCTGCACTACTTTGTGTCATCTTATATTGTTTACATTTTCACAGCTATACCACAGTTCCACCCAATTTTATTCATATTTTCTGTGAGAGAGAAAGAAAGAGAGATTGAGAGAGAGAGAGAGAGAGAGAGAGATCATGTGTTGGTTCTAGGCAGTTGCTATAACATTGATTGGAGTTAACTGATTCAATGCCAAAGGATATTATATCGCTAAATGGGACCTCCCATTTGGACAGAAGGACGATATATGCCACGGCACGATAGCTGGTTATTTTTTTGCATGGGTTGATATTGACGCTGTGGTTTATTTTATATCTTTTGGCTCACTGTCTTCTTCTGGCACGGTGTCCCCTGGTTGACTGGATACAATATGTTGTTGTGTATGACTCCACAGAATTAAATAATTACTTGCTGAGTTCTGAGAGTTTGAATATAACTCTTTCACTTCCTCCACTGTCATACCAAGAGTCACAGAATAAGATATATAAACTTGACATAACGCTGAGCCAGTTTCATCTTCTATTATACCGAGGCAGTTACAATAATCAGATATTCACTTTTATAAGCCTCTCCAATATCACATTTATAAAACCACTTCTATCTTAACAATTCTAAAACTACTAAAGCGGCACTATGAAGGGCCTTTGCCATTTTCGAAACGTGATCAGGTCCGCTCTCGACCACAGTCCAACGCAGAGTGTTCTTTAAGGAGACGCTTCGTTTTTTTCATGGAGCGACTCCCGGCGTGTTTCACGCCCTGTGATCAATGCTCATAGGCAAGTCACTTTTCACAGTTTAGTGAATAACTAGACTTTCACTCTGAACTATGCTATGACCTATGATACTGTTAAATTGTGTCATGGCATTATATCACCACACTAAGGTCATCATGTTATTTATTTATTTTTGGTGGTATCTTCCACAGTTTCATTGCTCAGTGAATGGACATTTACATGATCAAACTGTTTCATGTGATTGTGTCCCATGTTTGGTCTAAACCTACTTTATGCTTGGCACTGAATCAGTTAAGTAACTCTTCAGTAGTTAAGTGGGCAATCAGTGAATTGCAATAACATTGATTGTGGTTGAGCAACCAGTCAATACATTTCTTTAACACTGATTTAGTTAAATAACAAATCAGTTAGTTGTGTAACATTGATTGTAATTAAGTAGCTAATCAATCAATCAGTATAAGACAACAGTTCTAACTACTTGAGTTAAATCTTTGCTGTCTGATGTTTCCTCAAGTATGCGATTTACGAGAGAATCATGTACCACACTTAGACAGGGATGAGGCTAATGTGCCAGGTGTCAAGCTGTTGTGCGGAGGAGATCTGCTGGAATCATTTGCTGTCCCTGGCTTATGGAAAGATGAAGATGTAAGATCTGTTTCATATGTTCATTTACATTTGAATTTTCCTGCAGTCATTATGAGCCGGTTAGTCATTAGTCGCGGTTCCAACTTCATGGCAAAGGGTCACCCTACAATGCTCTGTTTCTGTGCTAGTGAATATCACCCAACATGCTCCTCACTGTGAAAAATGGAACAAACAGTAGTCCGAACAAACAATCAGCACCCACAGGCATACATATATAAGGCCACTGCCAGAATGCCAATACAACAGATCACCACTAACCATTAGTTCATCGTCGATGGAGGTGGCAGTCAATGGAAAACCAGCAATTGCACACACATTACTGCAAAATGCAAAAACCAGCTAGTTCAGAAATTTGACTGTCTGCCATTTTTCTGAACATGCAGTTCACAATACAAACCACCACGGACAGATGTAAAAACATTCCATATGAGATCACAGCTCACAGTATTGCTCCAAGCACTGAACTCAGTAGCTGGGCGATGGAACCTTGTATTATCAGTCCAAAATGAGGAAAATGTGTAAGCAAACCATAGCTAGAACCAAAAACACTTCATTAGTTTTAACAGCTCAACAGCCTATCTGTTGTTTTGGACTGGATTGAGCTTCAGAGCAGCTGACAATTTTTGGTTAGGTCTCAAGCTCATGACAGTAGGCATAGGAAACAATTGCTATGGTTATCATCCAGTATGGTCACTTCAACATTCAACAAAAAAAAATGGCAAACTACCTTCTTTACAGAAGAACATCATGATTCGTCAATTTAGGTTGTATTATTGTAAATTGTCAAGCAAGCAAATGTTTTTAGTATTTGTAGTTATTGCTTGTTTTTCAAATATACTATTATGTTTTCTCTTTTTCGGGTGTTGATAGCATACTTGATGGCCGTAGCCAGATGTAGCATTTTTGCTATGGTCCTTAGGCACAGTGTAGATGGCATCAAGTTTAAAATGGAACACATGAAATAACATTCCACAAAAAGTATCATGTGAACTGTGACACCTTGCCGTCTTTGCAGATGAATGTATGTGAATTGGAACTAGAGCTAGAATTCCAAAGCACAATGCCTGGACATTAAATCAGAGAACATGTGTTGCCCATGCAGCATGATCCCGCTCCCGGCCTTGCCTTGTTATCTCCAGAGGAAAGGATAACCAGTATGTCTGGAACTAGGTAGCCTGCAGATGCTGGGGGCTCAGCATCAAACCTCCAAGAGCAGGAGGTGAGTAGTGGCCAGGCCCTCACATCCAAAGGATTTGGCATAAGAGACGTTCAGCTATATCCCTCAGCTGAGTGCCTTATCCCTTTACCGGGCAGATGCTTGTCCATTATTTAGCCCTGAATGGGCAATATTTTTTCAGGTTCGGTAAAATTTTGGGTTACGTTAGTAAAAACATCACATATAAGGTGTTAGTCAACCGATTTTAGTTAAATAAACAACACAATGAAGGGAAAAGCATGCAGAATATGTTACTCATGTGATTGTTGCCAGTAATCCATACATGAACACAAATATTTATGAAATACAGCATATTGTTTGTGATTGTCAGTCATCTGTACGGCAATTTACGAACACATTTTCAGAATCATAATCACTTTCTTTAAAGTCCGACTCACGACTGCTAATGCAAAGTAATGCTGATCACTGATATCTAGCTCCGATTAATAGTCAACTTCGTGCCCTTCAATGTCACTTAAATTGAACCGAGCGAAATCTCGGCTATCACTTGAAGAATCGCCGAAATCCATTTTGAAAAACTAAGCATAAAACCCCCAAAAACTATCAAAAAATTCCGTTCAAATTCATAGTATGCGCTTGCAAATGGCGGCCACATTGTCAAGCTATCGGCGAAAGCGAAAGTAGCCATCGAAAGTATTGGAAAGCTGAGAGATCGTGTTTTTACAATGCATAATAGTCCCGGGCGTGTTGGGGCGGTTTGTCCGTTTAAGGGTAAGGACGGAAACGGACGTTTCACCCACTAAAGGGTTAAACCAAGTGTCTGGATCGGTATGAGCGTGTACATCTGTCATCGTAAGTGTCTGGACCCACTACTGTCAGACTCCCTGCCTGACCTTGTTTACAATGCTGATCCCGTGACCAGCGAGAATCAGCCCGCCGGAGATATTACTCGTCTATGTTGCAAACGAATCTCCCGACTGAATAAGTAAAAAAAAAAACGATAAAAGTAATGGTATTTCAATTGCGCTTGCACTCCCACCTATGCTACGCCCTTCATGTGTCTTCACAACGTCGGACTAGAGTCAAGCTCAACAGGGTCTTCTTTCCCCGCTGATTCTACCAATCCCATTCCCATGGCTGTGGTTTCAATAGATAGTAGATAAGGACAGTGGGAATCTCTGCACGTCACTAATTAGATGACGAGGCATTTGGCTACCTTAAGAGAGCCATATGAACTAAGAGACCACAAAATTATGGACACATGGTTGAAGTTATTATATAAACATTTTTGTCAACAGATAGAGTACATAGTTGGGAAACATGGCTTAGTTGTAATAACCAGATATGGATCGGATCCACTCAAGTTTATTTATGAGTCAGACATTTTAACCAAATACAAAGTGAGTATTTAACAATTATTACATAATGTTTTTGTTTGTTTTCATGTATAGATAGTTGGCAAGGTCTCATACAGTGGGAACCATAGTTTTTCATTTAACTAAGTGGATCCTGAAGACAGTTCTTATTTGCTTTGCTTTTGCTGTATGTTTTGGAAACTGTATTCACAAGAAAATTCTTAAATCAGAAGTATTGTATTAATTACAACATCAGAAATAAATTCATAGATATTGATTGGCACTCATAAAAGACAGAAAAGAAATATATATTTAAGGAAACAAAACAAATTGAAAGCTGTGAGCACTTGAAGGGCAAGAGGATCCACCTCATTTCACCAGGTTTTAACCCATATGGCCAGGTCTCTTTCCACAGGGCTGCGCTCTGAGAAAGTGTCGCACAAAGTACGAACTTCATAGCTCCAGCAATGACCCCCCCAGGGGTCTCAGAGAAAGTTGCACTCATGAACTGAACGACGTAGGCCGAAATCAAACCCACAACTTAATTACCTGAGGCAGGCGGCGTAAACACTTTGCCATGGAGATTCCCACCAAACACCCTTCGAAAGATGTCATCACTAGGTCTGATTATAATCCACCTGAACCGAGAGAGAAAGAGAGAGAGAGAAAGAGAGAGAGAGAGAGCCTCATTAAATGAACATGCAAGGACAGGGGGGGGGGGGGGGGAAGGAAGGAGAGAGAGAGAGAGTAGATTTATAATTATAAATTGGACTTTGTTTTAAATGTGCTGTAATAATGATTAATTCTTTCACTGTTCTTGTCTTAGGAAAACATTATTATAGTAACTGAATGGATTTACAATGACATCAGTGCTACAAAAATTAGGTAAGGATATTTTATTTTGTATTTTAAATTTATTTATTTATCAAACAAATAACAGCACATTGCCATAGACCAAGGTTAGGTCATGGGCCACTCGGTGCAAACAGGCTACAGCTTCACGCATCTTAGCGTGAAGATGGGAAGTTTGAGAATCATGCGTTGCATGAGAATAGCCTGGCGGGGCTGCTGAGTAGGAGACAGCGTCTCCAGCGGGCAGTCAGTTGAGCTTGAATAGAGTACATTTTAATATATGGCTGTGGATCCCAGACAGTTAGTAAACAAATTGAGAGAGAGAGAGAGAGAGAGAGAGCCACCTCCCTTTTATTAAGTGTTTTAAAAAAAATTAGAAGCAGTTATAGAAACAAGTGCAAATCAGAGCATCAAGGCCACCAGAAAGAAGATGCATATTACAAACTCCACCAAAGAGAATAAGTAACAATTTTCAGACTTTGCACAGAACACAACAGGCTGAAATACTACATGTTTAATAAACTAAATATAGATGCTGATGCATGTAACTGTTAAACTGGCAAAATGACAGCTAAATATTTATTGCAGAAGTGTCTTCCAACATATGCAGAACAGGAAACAAAAAATATTTGGTTATACATCCGCTCCCTTTGAATATATTCAAGTTGGCATCTGAAGGTGTGCGAAGAAGAAGAAGAAGATAGTGTTATAGTTCTCTTAGATACTCCATCTAAATTTATGATGTTTTATAAATACACTTTTAGGTATCCTTACTTCTGAAGCAGTGTCAGGTCTTAGATATGACTGAGGTACAGTATGACAGTAGACGGTATAACCTGCTTTCTGTTAGCACCTACTGTTGATCTACCTGACACCCTACATTGTGCCAACGACTCCAGGCAGAGGAGAACAATTAGGAGGGTACAAGCCTTATCCTAGTGTGAGGAAATGCAACCTAAAGATTAAATGTCATGGCAGAGCAACCTAGGCCCTAAGCCTAGATTGGTAATTGGTCTAGGATGGAAGTTTCAACAGGTGAACAGTTAGATCATTGCTTTGTTGATCTGGCAGTTTCTGCAGGATGCTTTGTTTTAGATGTATTGGAGTTAACTTTCCACTGTAGTAAACTAGGCAGGCCAAAAGAGGGATCATGCTGCAAGGGCAACACATGGTCTTTACAATTCTGCCCAGGCTTTTTACTGTGGAGAGGTTTAACTCAATCTCTGGTCCCTGCCATTGGTTTTAGTATATATATTTTGAAGCACAATGTAACAAACTGTCAACTGTCAAAACAGCAAGGTGCCAATTCAGTCCAGGCTTTGTGCTATGGACAGTACAACATTCGCTACATCCCTGAGTTGTAGTTATGCCTTGTTAGAAGCACAATGTAACAAACTACTTTCTGTTAAGATGGTAAGGTGACAGTGAACTTCTGAAGCTATCTGGAACCATCACTTAATGGATTTGAAGACTAGCTTTAAAATGTTTTCACTTTGCCCAGCTCATAGCTAACTATGATTTCTCTGCTTTTGTTGTCTAGATAGCTTTCTAGATCATAGTGGCATGTTTGATGCAGCCGCAGATCCCTGGGATCCTATTATGTTTGATGCAGCCGTGGATCCCTGGGATCCTTCTATGTTTGCACTGTTTTGTTGATATGCCAGCACTGTGGCTTAGGGGATAGCAATACGTGCAGTTTCATAATTCCCCAACATATGAGTCAAGGGTTTGAATTTCTCTATTAGTAAAGTACAGTAGAGGATCCTTTTATACACCTTGAGGTGTACTGGACACCTAGTTTTTTTTCCCTTTTACATGTGCTTGTCCTTTGCAGGATGTTGTATTCAACCCCAGCACTTATGAGCTGTTTATGATTTACTGGGTAACTTTACGTTCAGTAGTTTGCCATTGCTTTCTGAACGAGAAGTTAACATTTAAGTCCAGTTGACCAGCTGTGGAGCAAACTCACTACGCGACCTCCAGATGAGACAGTTTAAGCATGTTAAACCTCTCAGCCGTGCCAACCTATATATATATATATATATATATATATATATATATATATATATATATATATATATATATATATATATATATATATAGAGAGAGAGAGAGAGAGAGAGAGAGAGAGTATATGGTGCTAACCCCATACTTTTATAGACCAGTTGGCACTTAATGGGGGATGTGGTCACTTACACAACAGCCACTTTTTCTTCCTGACACATTTACTGGCACCCATTTTAGCCTGAGTTGATCTGGGTGCCCAGGCCAGTTAAAAAATCTACCATGATGGGAATTGGAATTCATGACCACTGAGCTGGCTGGTAGGTATGCTAGCCACTGTGCCTCTCTAGCTCCTGTAAGAATGTATAAGTAACAGTTTATCTAAGGCTAACACTTTATGACATTATTGTTTTAATTTAAATGTAGGAGGGCTGTGCGCCGAGGTGAAAGTGTCAAATACTTGCTGCAAGACTCGGTTGTGTCTTACATCCATGAACACCAGTTGTATGGAGCCACCAAGTAAGGACTTCAGATTTGTACAGACAACCTGCCTTCAGACCAAAGATTTTTCTACTGTAAACGTAAAAACAATGAGATGAAGGAAAGAGGTGGAGAATTTATTATATGTCATCATTTTTCACGTGAGAAAGTCAGTTAAGGATAATGTATATGTTTAAGCAAAATGTTTCATCTAAGAAATTGGCACCACTGTGATTTATCGTTTAAAAAACAAGACCCAGGTGATTGCTGCTGTAGTGGTATAGTTGTTAGTGCACTTGCTAGCCAACAGTGGTCCAGGTTCAAATCTCAGTGCAGGCAGGATTTTATAACAACCAGTACAGCTCTGGTAGGGAGGAGCTAGTCAAGTAATATAGGCACTCAATACATTTTCAGCCTTTTCTGGAAGTTTCATGAGAAATAGAAATGGTAAGGAAGGGGAAGTGGTCACACCACCTCATTATAAAGTAAGTTTCCTCCTTCATGCCATGAGACATACTGGGTGAGTGGTGCCAGCCCCATATTTGTGTACCAGTTGGCAATCATTGGCTGATGTGGTCCTAGCCCCATATTTGTGTACCAGTTGGCAATCATTGGCTGATGTGGTCCTAGCCCCATATTTGTGTACCAGTTGGCAATCATTGGCTGATGTGGTCCTAGCCCCATATTGTTATACCAGTTGGCAATCATTGGCTGATGTGGTCACTATCACACCGGCTGCATTTACTTCCCAGAAAAGTTCTGGTACTCACTTTAGGTTGGGTCGACCTAGGAACCAAAGTCAATAAAAAAGATCCATGCTGTGAATGGGATTTGAACACATGACCACCTGATCAACAGGCAAGTATGCTAGCTATTGTTCTACCACAGTTCCCCTCACCTCATAAAAAAGTATTGTTCACAAGCATTTTCCTGCTATGGGTCTATAACGTGATAGCATCATGACATTTTGTAGGCCTGAGAGTAAGTAGGAATTTTCCCCCTTTTTTAACACTTCACATCCCTTGTGGCAGTATCTACCATGAGACTGCGTGGTTTACACAAAGCGCCAGGAAACATTCTGGTAGGAGTAACTCAGTTCTAGACAGCTTTTAAACATTTTACTTGATCAGCAACAGCAAAAACAATAATGCAGACAACATCAACAAACATCTGTGTCATACTGCCATAGACATCAGTTGTACGGCTATACAGCGTCATGGCAGCTGGTATTATAGTCTATACATCCACGCAGATCTGTATAACTAACAAAGGGCTCTAGGTCGCAAGAAGTGTTCAATCACCACCAGGACTGCAGACTGTGCTGATTTTATCTCCCCTCAAATGGTATATCTTTGACATAGATTGATGCGCAGCTACTGCAAGGGAGCCCAGAGTCACGATATCAAGTTCTTTTGCAATTGCTCACTAGCCTGACAGTTTCTCGCATTGTTGTTGAACCACACTAAACCAAGTTGTTCACTCTTGTATGACGTGATGAACTGGGGACTGGTCATGGCTTAGTTCCATTCCAGTATGCAAGCAATAAATATCATTTTGCGCATGCTTGTGAGCTCTCTATGCGGTGAGTGTAAGTCTTGGGTGCTGATTGTCTACCGTCATTGCAGGGAATCACTTTAACTATGTTGCTCTCTTGCAATGTGCAAAATGAAGTCCTTGGCACGGAGAAGATCATACTTTGTTAGCCAGAGTACTGTCTGCATAGGGATGCCTCACAATGAGATGAAGAGAGTTCTTGGCCAGTATAAACCCCAGTCCTGTCACAGTAGTACCTCTACATCCCATTACTGCATTAAGCTCTCACGATCATGCTGTCCTGGGTCATGATCCCATGCACCACATTTTTACCTGAAGTTTACTGTTTCACTCATGTCCTCGACCAGCCAACATTAATGGTTCTCAGATATTGTTACCCCAACACAAAAGCCACCTGTGTGTTACCAGGACCCATAAGGAAAGCAAAGAATAGTAACACTGTAACCTACCATGTATGTCGTAAGAGGCAACTAAGGGGAGTTGGCATGAGACTGGCTACCTCATCCTATAGGAAGCCTTAGCTGTAAAATTCAACCAATCATGAACAAGTCTATGAAAGACTTGGCGTGAGTGGTTGAAGGCCTATGCTGCATTGGGAGATGAAAGGCAGAAGAACACTACACATGCGCATCCCATTTAGCCACACAAGTCATAATCATGGCTGCTAACACAATGTTTGTTTTGTTTGACATAAGAAACTGTCAAACTCAGGATTACAGGTCTCAAGAAGTGTTCAGACATAAGCAAGCAGTATGTCTTTAGTTGAATAAATGTGACCAGTCATTTAATTCTGCAAGTATGTAAGCCAGAATTCCTTTTTAATTACATTTTAATTCAATCCAATATCACATGGATACATAATTAATAAAATATTGAAATAATTAGCATTTTAATTTGTAAGCATTTTGCATCACTTTAGTTTTCATTAAGGATCCTGTATAATTAGATTTGACAATCAAACAATGTATTTAATTATCAGGAATATGTAGTAACACTACTACTATGAGTGCCATTTAATTATGAAGAATATGTAGTCCTGCTACTTTTATGATTGCCGATCAATGCTTTTGCATTTATTTCTCATGCTACAATTAATATTTATGCGCATAATTATGTTTTTTCCCGCCAGCAATGACTGTCGTCATTTAAAGGTGGCAGGTGAAAATCCCGGTGTGGTCACTATAACTTTCAATTTTTATGTTGTGTAGTTTGACCATCTAATCTCTACTTCTTTCCTCTACTTCTATGAATGCTGATCAATGCCTGTGCATTTATTTCTCATACAATATTGGCATTCTACTATAAATAAATTCACCTCTGCTGTGACTTAAATATTTTAGAACTTTAATTTTCTTCCGAAAAATTTCTAGAATATCTTGGACAAATAAGAAAAAACAATGTTTTACAAGATTTGCCTGAAACTAAAATTTGGCGTTATTAAAATCTCAGTGGCTTAGACAAAAACATCAATGGAAGCCATGGTTCTGGAAGAATAGGCAGATGTGAAGAATCACACAGGATATTAAAGGCACCCTGTAAATGACAAAGCATGAGGCTGGGGAGTTGGTGATAGATCAGGTATTTTCAGCAGGCCAAGATAAGGGTAGTTTTCTGCAAGGCATCTGCTTCATGATGATGATAATGATGAGCTTCAATTCCAAAGTGCATCCTAGTCTTCATACATGACATTTGTGTGGTGTCTAGTTGACTGTACATTGAAATCCCTTTGTTCTTTTAGTGAGGTGGTGTCATCATTTAGAGGTGATGTATTTGAATCCATATGAGTTTTTGAAAAGTAGCCTGGACTTCCAGACAGTCCAGCTTAAAATAGGTACCAGAAATGTCTTGGGAAGTAGAATTGGCTTGCATGATACTGACCACATCAGCCATTGAGTGCTGAATGGTCTATACAAATATGTGTCTAGCACCATAAACCCTGTGGATTCTGGACAAAAGCCTTTCTAATGATACTGTTCTGGGGTTTTCTCATTGTATGTCCTATCCAATGCCAGCGTCTTTTGTTAAGCTCTTGATTCACTGGTATTTGCTTCATTCTTTCCATGAGCTCCACATTAGTGATTCTGTCATACCATTTTAGTCCTTCTAATTTGCACAGATATAAATTAATGAATGTTTGTAGTTTATTTATAACCACCCAATACACCTAAAAGTGAGCTCCATCTGTTTTACTGATTTATCCAGTGCTCATATTGTAATATTATACAAATAAACTAAACTACTGTGTTTTAATGTAATTTGTCTTGTTTGTATATAACCAACATTCTTTTGGCGCACATTTTGTTGTCATCGTGTAATAGCATAAATAAATTCTTTCAGAAAAAGAAAAACAATTTCATGAAATACCACAGTTCTTTAAAGGAGATCTGAAATATACATACACACAAAATTTCAATGGTAAATTCAGCCAGCTCTTCTACTGCGGATTGTTTGAAGCTATCTTATATATAAATTAGGATGTGCGTATCTCTGTATGTATTTATGTATCTCTGTCTGTATGTATGTCCTTTATGCGCTCGCGAACGGCCCATCCGATTGAGATGAAATTTTCTACACGCCTTCCTTTCATTCCAGAGATGCCAACTGTCGTAGTTTTTTTTTCTTCTTCCTCCTCCTCCCTCCTCCCCCTCCCAAAATACGTACATCCAGGAAATGGTCTTCTACATAGACACTTCTCTCTGAGGTCCGCGATAACATATAACCTGGTGGGATGGCAATCATTCATCCTACTACCTCCCCCTCCTCCCTCCCTCCCTCCTCCTCCTCTCCTCCTCCTCCTCCTTCCTCTTCCTCTTCCCCTCCCCCTCCCCTCCACTCCTCCTCCATCCTCCTCCTCCCTCTTCCTCCTCCTCCTCCCTCTTCCGCCTCACTCCTCCTCCTCACTCTTCTCCTCCTCCCGCTACTCCTCCCTCCTCCTCCTTCTTCCTCTCCTCCCTCCTCCTCCCTTTCCTCCCTCCTCATCCTCCCTCTACCTCCTCCCTCCTCCTCCAATCCCACAACCCTCCTCCTCCTCTCCCCCTCCTCCTACACTCTCCTCTCCCCTCCCCCTCCTCCCCAACCACCCCTTCTTCCATCCTCCTCCCCCTTCCTCCTCCTCCCTCTGCCTCTTCCTCTCCTCCCTCTTCCTCCTCCTCCTACCTCCTCACTTCTCCTCCTCTCTCCTCCTCCCTTTTCCTGTTCTCCTCCTCCTCCCTCCTCATCATTCCTCCTCCTCCGCCTTCTCCTCCCTCTCCTTCTACCTCTTCCTCTCTCCACCTCCTCTCTCCTCCTCATCCTCCTCCCTCTCCCTCCTCCTGCGTTCTCATCCTCCCTCCGCCTCCTCCTTCTTCCTCCTCCCTCCTCCGCCCCCTCCCTCCTCCTCGTCCCTCCCCTCCTCCTTCCTCCGCCTCCCTCTTCCTCCCTCCTCCTCCTCCTCCTGCGTTCTCATCCTCCCTCCTCCTCCTTCTTCCTCCTCCCTCCTCCTCCCTCTCCCTCCTCCTCTCTCCTCCTCTTCCCTCCCCCTCCTCCTTCCTCCTCCTCCTCTTCCGCTTCCTCCCTCCTCCTCCCTCCTTCTCCATTCTTCTCCTCCTCTCCCTCCCCTCCTCCTACCCACTTCCACTCCCCTCCTCCCTCTCCCTCCTCCATCCTCCTCCTCCCTCTTCCTCCTCCGTCCTCCTCCTCCCTCTCCTCCCTCTCCCTCCTCCATCCTCCTCCTCCCTCTTCCGCCTCCTTCTCCATCCTCCTCCTCCCTCTTCCTCCTCCTTCTTCCTTCTCCTCCCTCCTCCTCCCTTTTCTCCCTCCTCCTCCTCCCTCGTACCTCCTCACTCCTCCTCCTCCCTCCTCCTCCGCCTCCCCTCTACCTCCTCCCTCCTCCTCCTTTTTCCTTCTCCTCCCTCCTCCTCCCTTTTCCTCCCTCCTCCGCCTCCCTCTACCTTCTCACTCCCTCCTCCTCCTCCCTCCTCCTCCTCCCTCTTCCTCCTCCTTCCTCCTCCTCCCTCCTCCTCTACCTCCTCCTCCTCCCTCTTCCTCCTCCCTCTACCTCCTCACTCCTCCTCCTCCCTCCTCCTCCCTCTTCCTCCTCCTCCTCCTCCTCCCTCTTCCCTCCTCCTCCCTCTACCTCCTCCTCCTCCCTCTTCCTCCTCCTTCTTCCATCCTCCTCCTCCCTCTTCCTCCTCCTTCTTCCTCTCCTCCCTCCTCCTCCCTTTCCTCCCTCCTCCTCCTCCTCCTCCTCTACCTCCTCCTCCTCCACCTCCCTTTCCTTCCTCCCCTCCTCATTCTCCCTCCTTCCTCTCCCTCCTTCCTCCTCCTCCTCCCTCTACCTCCTCTTCCCTCCTCCTCCTCCCCCTCCTCCTCCCTCCTCCTCCTCCCTCCTCCTCCCTCTACCTCCTCCTCCCTTCACATTCCTCCTCCTCCCTCTTTCTCCTCCTCCCTCTCCTCCTCCTGCTCCCTCCTCCTCCTTCATCCTCCCTCCTTCTCCTCCCTCCTCCTCCCCCTCCTCCTCCTAATCCCTCCTCCTCCCTCCTATTCCTCCCTACTCCTCCTGTCTCCGCCCTCCTCCTCCCTCCTCCACCTCCCTCCTCCCTCCTCCATTTAACCAAGACAGACAGACAGTCAGACAGATAGTCGGGAACGGGATCTTATATGACTACTTATATGATTTAAATGAGATGCTCTCCACCATGGGCTGGACTGGGTCAGACAGACAGACAGATAGATAGATAGACAGACAGACAGACAGTCGGGAACGGGAACTTACATGACTACTTATATGAATTAAATGACATGCTCCCCATCAGGGTCTGGGCGAAGACGGGCTGGGTCAGACAGACAGACAGACAGACAGTCAGACAGACAGATAGTCGGTAACGGGAACGAGAACTTATATGACTACTTATATGAATTAAATGAGATGCTCCCCACCAGGGTCTGGGCGAAGCCGGGCAGGGTCAGCTAGTGTACTTAATAAAACAAAAAGCAAATGTGCAGAAAACTTAATGCATAACAGTGAACACAGTAATTCATTCAAATATTTATATTTCCTTAATTAATATAGATAGCAAATGAACTAATTAAAGCAGTGAGAGAAGTAGGTTAAGCATGGCTACATAGACTATTCAACCATATTTGGGTAGAACAACAGACACCACAAGACTGGGGAAACGCCATAATTATCCCAATTTGGAAAAATAAAGGCAGCAAAAAGGCATTTGCTTGACCAATTAGCAGGTAGTGACCACAGACCAATCAAGCTTGTAATGAATATGGAGTATGTTCCACAGGAGCAAAAGCCTTTACCCCGCTGGAATTACAAATGAGCAGATTGGGACAGATTTGCCATACTAACAGACAAATATTGTGAAAACATAAATACACGATATGATTGATTGATTGATTGATTTAGGAATCGACATCACAGCATTCGGGGCATTCCCATAAGTGCTCCGTCCCCATCCTCAGCAGCCAGCGAAGAGTTCCAACACTAATAGTACCAGTAGCAATCTGATTATAAGTCCATCTCGCCTTTCCTCTGAGCGTTGAGCGTCGGCCAGATCCCTTCGTCACTCCTCGTTGTCTCATTCTTGCCAGACCATGGTAATCCATTTGCTCCTCCGAGGTGTGCACATGCTCCCACAAGGCTGCAACCACGTCTGCCTTGTCATGTATCAATACTCCACCAAGTTCTGCAGAGCCAGCCAATCTGTCCGCCTGTTCATTTCCCAGCACACTGGCATGCCCCGGAGAAAAGATCCAGGCGATGCTTGTCACCCGTGACCTCTGAAGCGAAGCAAGCCACTCTGCACGATGTCTGCCCGCCCTCACCCTCGTCAGCATGCTTTCTGAGTCAGTTACAATCACGATGTGTGTGTGTGTGTCATATTCTCCATCCAGTGGAGAGCCACAGTGACTGCCTCCACTTCCATTCTTAAGCTGGATGTTGTGGTATCAGATGCCAGGCTCTCCTGCCCCAAACATCGACCATTAGCTTTGGCTATGAACCCCCAGCCACTTCTCTCACCTCTTGACACTGAACCATCTGTGTAGATAATCACATCACTCGAATTAGTTGCTGGATCTCCCCCAATGTGTCTCCACCTTGACGTGGTGGGGGAGCTTGCGTGTCCCATCGACCCCATTTGCTTGCCGATGGATGAAAAACTACATATCGAACAGCTTATGGGATAGGGACCAGACTAAGAGAGACACAACCTGCTGCTCTGCAGGTAGACTGAGGATAGCAGTCAAAAATTTAAATCAGGTGCACGAAGGCAGAAGTTCTTGGTCCGGACAAAACTCTTAAGGCTCCCTGTCGAGGGCTGTGGCTGAACGCCTTTTAGCCACAAACCCTCGGATCTGAGAGTCGGGCCGATACCCACCTACCGAAAAATAGAAGCGTGATACTGAGCAAGCTACATGCTCAGGTCTGATACATGTTCGAAGGCTCTCAGCTGGGGGATATGAGAGATTCCCGGATGAGAGGGCCAGGCCGTTTCTCGTTCACTGCTGCACGAAGGTAAGGTGCTGAGCCGGCAGCACATGTAGCCTACTTCGTGAGCAAGTACAAAAAGTCAGAAAAGTGCCCCAGTCGAAGGAAATGGTTACGAAAACTGTCTGTATCTAACTCATAGAGAGTGTAGACAAAAGTGGAAGAACTTCTCAATGACGCGAAATGGAAAGCACGGCAAGCGAACCTATTGCGTGGTCTGAAGTCAAAAGCAAAAGCTTACCGAGTGGATGTCGCTCGCAGTCTGACCGCTCCTGGTGTGTGCTTGAGCAATCAGTGGCAAGCGAGATGCCCAACACATGGAAGTGAGGAACTACAGCAGCCATGAGCAGGAAGTGGCAACTCCTCGGGTGAGCCCAGTCTCAGAGCAATATGTGCCGGCTCTGCAATTATGGAAGCCTCCTTGGATAGCGAGGGAATGCCCATGGTCTGCCCCTGCCTTCCCTTGAGGGCCGACCGCAATGTCGTTGATCGTTCTATCTTGACCAGCTGAGATGTTGGCGACATCACAACAGTCTAACGTGCCTCGAAACCAGAGGAAGGCTAACCTCATTAAAAAATGCCCGCCAGAAGTCGGAAGTCTCGTCCTACGGGTGGCAAACTAAAAATTGACACTACGCAATTACGTCCGAGTGAAATGTCTCGTCAGAATGTCTCTCGTGCTAGGAACAGCTCTGACTACCTAGTTTCCGAATGCCGCTCTTGTTCGGAACAGCTCTGACTAGGTAGTTTTCCGAATGTCTGTCGTGCCTGGAACAGCTCTGACGGGCGCAACGACAAGCACATGTCCGAAAACTCGCTGAGTGGATACCGTCTGCAAACCTGTCTGGTATGTGCGGGAGTGGCCCAGGGCAAACGAAATGACCAACATATTGAAGTGAGGATTTAAAGCAGCCATGAGCAGGACGTGACAATTCTCTCGGTGAGCCCAGAACCAGGGCGCTATGTGTCGGCCCTGCAACTATGGAAGCAACCTTGAATGGCGGAAAATGCTATGGACTGTCCCTGCCTTCCTTTGAGGGATGACCGTTGTCTTTGACCGTTCAACCTTGACCAGTTGGGTTGTAGATGGCACCACAAAAGTGAGAGTCTCCCAGGAATGCTACCTGGTCAAAAAAGCATGCTGTAGTCGGATGTGTTGGCCTGCGGGTTTCGGCCCAAGGGCGCATAACAGACACACCGCAATCACATCTGAAAAAAAAAAAACACTCCGGATGAACGAAAAGAAGAAGTTGCTGGATGTCCACTTCCGTTCCCCCTGCTGGCCACTCCCTGCACTCCCGGCTTAATGTGATTATAACTCTGCACAAGTCTGACTGCTCCGCTGGCACTCTGACCCACTTCTCTCCATGCCTAATGTACTCCAAGGGGCACACCTGTCTGATCGTATCCTCCGCCTGAGCCATCCATGATTTCCCTCTTATCAGTCGCTGACCCTTAACTGCGTCCAGCGCCTCATGCAGTGGGTGGTCTGTGTCTGTAGCTACTCTGAGGTATGCCTTCGCCTGCATCACCTTGAGCCTACCAGCAACAGTCGGCAGACCAAGGATGTAACGCGTACACACTACTGGGGTGTCTCTAGTGCATCCCAGAATGACCCGCATAGCTTCGTTCTGTATGCGCTCTAACTTCACCAGCTGACTCTCTGAGACAGTGAGCAGATCTAATCCATAATCAATTACTGAGAGGATCAAGTGCTGGTATAGTGTGAAAAGCATTCTCTGCTCTATGTCCATTTAAGTGCATTGAGTCCCTTTTGAGATCTTGTCACGACCGTCTCCACATGGTCCTTGAAGGATAGGCTCCTGTCAAATGTGATCCCCAGATACTTCAGTTTGTTCTCTCTGCTGACATTTCTACCATCCATCGCGAGGCTTGGGACATCAGCTCTTACAATCCTGTTGTCCAGAGAGCACCACAAAACAGCCGCCTTTTCCGGGTGGATGACAGCACTCATTTCTGTGCACCAGTCAATCACTCTATCTACTGTCGCCTGTAACTCCTGGGCTGTTTGCTCCCTATCTCTCCCCTGCCTATATGCAAGAATATCATCTGCAAATGTTAGCATTCTTCCAACCCCTGGTGCTTCTAGGTTTGTAATCTTGCTCGTATACACATTAAAGAGCACCGGTGAGACTGAAGATCCCTGTGGCAGTCCCGGGGTTAACGTATGTGGCTCTGAGGTCCATGCGCCCAGACGAAGAGCAACCCGACGAGAGTGCAGGACGGCTGCTATCCAGTTCACCAACCAGGGATTGACCCCCTTCTCCATCAGTGCGGTCATCAAAATATCATAGCGAACTCTATTGTATGCATCCTCGAGATCAAGCGCTACCGCCATCGTTTCCTGTCTACTGTGGAACCCCTCATAAACATCAAAGGCAAAAGTGGCTGCATTTGACCAGGTATTTTTCCTGGCCTGTAGCTCCCCAGGCCGCTTGGAAGAAGCTTCCCGCTTTCCAAAAACTCTTGAAGCTTGACAGCGACTATCTTCTCTAAAATACACGATATGGCAACATGAAGCAAATGGTGGAAAGTCTAAACAGAGCAATAATACAGGCGGCCACTGAGTCTCTTCCTAGAGGAGCGAGGAAACATTACAAACCATACTGGACTGAAGAACTACAAATTTTGGAGGACAAAGTTGAAGATGCCAGGAAGACAGCAGAGAAAGAACGAACAACTGAAGCGAACATCTCTCTCAAAGCCATCTCAGCAAAATATAAAAGAACAGTAAATCAAACAACAAGAGATTGTTGGAGGGAAAAAACACAGAAAACCTGAATTTTGACAGGGATGGAAACAAACTATGGAAACTAGTGAAAGTCATGAACAATGAAGGACCTAGAAACAAACAAATAACAATTAAACAAGGAAATGCCTTGCTTACAGGAATAAAGGCTGCAAATGCACTAATGGAACACTATGCCAGTGCAAACCACATTGATATTACAACCGAACAGAAGAAAGCAATCAAAGACAAACAGATACATCATAGTAATACAGAAACAGCAGCAGAATATATGATGGCAAATCTAACAATGGAAGAAATGGAACAGGCAATGAATACCCTAAAAAAGTAGAAATCATCAGGAAAGGATGGTATCACAAATGAAATGCTAATAGGACTAGGCACTAAGGCAAAAAAGAAACTACTAGCAGTCCTAAATTACAGCTGGAAGAGAGGAATAGTCCCACAGGCATGGAAGGAAGCTATACTAATACCAGTCCCAAAGAAAGGAAAATACCTGGAAGAACCAAATGGCTATCGACCTATCAGTCTACTTAGCTGTGTAGGAAAATTAATGGAACGCATTATCAATGGCAGGCTAACATGGCATCTGGAAGAAAACAAACTCTTAACACCACACCAAGCAGGATTCAGAAAGTACAGATCCATTGAAAATCAAATAACCTATATAGCTCAGGAAATAGAGGATGCCTTCCAAGAGAAAAAACACACACTAGCGGTCTGGATAGATTTAGAAAAAGCATTTGATAAAGTATGGAAGGAAGGACTGAAAGTAAAACTGCAAAAAATGCATGTTTGTGGGAAAATGTATAAATGGATCAGCCACTACCTTGAGAACAGAACTGCCAGGACAAAAGTACAAGGACAAACAAGCAAAATGACGCTGTTGGAGCAAGGTGTCCCCCCAAGGAGGAGTTCTTTCACAAACATTATTCCTATCATATATAAATGACATCACAGAAAATTTTCCAGCCAGAGTACACACATCCATCCTCCTTTGCAGATGACCTAGCCATATGGACATCTGAAGAATATATTAGTACAGCTAACAGCAGAATACAGCAAGCCTTATTAGCGCTAGAGGACTGGTCAAAATCATGGCTTGTGAAGATAAGTGAATAGAAAACAACATGCACAGTGTTCTCCCTCTCAAATAAAACTCAGCAACCTAAGCTGGTATTGAATGGAAAAATATTGCGCCATGAAGAAAATCCAAACTATTTAGGGAGTCACCGTTGATCGTCGCCTGACATGGAAGACACAGGTTGAAAAAAAATCGAACAAGAGCAAGGCAAAGAATGACAATTATGAAAAAGCTTGCTGGTACAACGTGGGGAGCAGATGAGAAAGTTCTCAAGAAGTTATATACTGGACGGGTGAGGCCAATACTGGAATATGGCATTGTAGCTTGGGCAACAGCAGCTAAGTCAAACTTTAACAAAATAAGTAGAGTCCAAAATCAAGGAATGCGAATCATAACTGGAAGCCTGAAGACAACGCCAATTAATGAACTAGAAAAGATCACTTATTTACAACCAATGCAAGATAGAAGAGATAGCAGAGCCCAGCAACAAGCAGAAAAATTCAGAAGATTGACAGACCACCGTATGTATAAAAGGTTTAATGGTTTTGGAAAGGGAAGACTGAAGTATGGCAACTTTGTAGAAACTGCAAAACGAAAGATTAGGGCAGATCCCATACTTAACATATCAACAGTCAAACCCATTTACAATGCACACAAGTTCCCAGCTTGGAGACAGCAGCAACTGCCTGAGATGATAGAAAATATTCCTGGTATTGAGAAAAAGAACACTCAGAATGAAACCGAAAGAAGAAAAATAACCCTAAACTACATAAAAGAACATTACCCAAGCAGCAATTGGACCCATGCATATACAGATGGATCAGCCAAAAATTCAATAGAAAATGGAGGAGGAGGAGGAATTCTCCTAAATTTAAAAAATGGAATGGAAAAAAAAAAAAGTCAGTGGCAACTGGAAAGTTTTCATGTAACTTCAAAGCAGAGGTAGAGGCTTTGAAAACTGCAGCAGAAATGCTCTTGATGGAGGAAAATAAAGAGAAACAAATAGCTATCTTCACAGATACAAAGTCCCCTGTCTCAATACTGAAGAGCAAAAACGGCACAGAACTAGCTGACCTAAGAGCAGCACTCCATGGTCTATGCCAGAAATCCCAAAAAGTTGTAATACAGTGGATCCCATCACATTGCAGTATACCTGGAAATGAAGAGGCTGACATACTAGCAAAAGAGGGCGGACGACTACCACAGCCTGACATAGACATAACCTATAATGAGGCAAAGAGGTTTATAAAAAGCACTTATAGAACCAAATGGGAATCAGAGCATCAAGGCCACCAGAAGGATGATGCATATTACAAACTCGACAGGAGAGAACAAGTAGCAATCTTCAGACTTCGCACAGGACATAATAGGCTGAAATACCACTTGTTCAATAAACTAAAGATAGGAGATAACCGATGAATGTAATTGTGGAACTGGTAAAATGACAGCTTAACATTTGCTGCAGGAGTGCCCAATATATGCAGAATAGAGAAATATATTTTGGCCCACACCTGCTTCATTTGAGGACAAGCTCTATGGAGATATCAACAAGCTCAAGTTGACTGCAGCTTACTTTAACTACATTCAGGTTGACATTTAAAGGTGTATGAAGAAGTATTTAGACTGCCGCACTTCATACCACAGGTATGTCGGTAACAAAAGCGTCCCAGAGGCATGAAATGGAATATTGCTTGGATAGCAAATCCATTACGTGGAAAGTCCGAATCAAAAGCTCACTGTAAGGGCTTCATAAAAGGTGGAAAAAGTGTCCTTGTGGCACAAAATGGAATATTGCTCGAATAGCAAATCCATTACATGGAAAGTCCGAATGGAAAACTCACCGTGTGGATGTCATCTGCAGACTGCAGTCTTCTGGTTTCCAGAAGAACAGCCTATGGTGAACGGAAGGCCCAATATACGGAAGTGAGGCTAAGCAGGTATGTGCAGGACGTGACGATTCCTTGGGTGAGCCCAGTACCAGAGCGCTATGTGTCGGCTCTGCAATTATGGAAGCCTCCTTGGATAGCGGGGATGGCCCATGGTCTGCCCCTGCCTTCCCTTGAGGGCTGACCAGGATGTCTTTGGCTGTTCTATATGGGCCAGCTGGGATGGGGGATAACACCACAACAGTGAGAGTCAAACGTCCTAAGAAACCCCCGGGAAGGTTAACCAGGTCAACAAATGCCCGCAAAAGTCGGATGTGTCGGCCTAACGGAGCAAGAACGCAGCTCTGCTGTAAACAGGCACAACGCAATCACTTCCGATAAAAAAAAAAACTCCGGATGAACGCAGAAGAAGAAGAAGAAATGGCAAATCAGAAGACGAGATCGAAAATAGATGCAATAATTAAACCAAACCAACTCATTGGACAAATGGCACCAATACTAAAGAACAAACATGTATCATAACTACTAAGAAAGCACTTTACAACACAATCTTCCTACCAACTCTATGTTACCAATGCCAAACATGAACAAAGACAGAAAAAGAGAAAAGAATAATCACAACAACAGAAATGAGATTCCTGTGAAGAATACTCAATATATCAAGAAGAGAAATGAAAGAATCAGAAATGAAATCAGGACTAAAGTGGGGGTTATAGCTGCACTATATTTTATTATAAGGCAGCAAGTCAAATGGTTTGGCCATGCAAGTATGTTACCAACTAACAGTATACCATAACAAGCAATGATGTACAAACCAGAGGGAAGCAGAGGACGAGGCCGACCACGTAAACGATGGACGCAGGGAATAACAGAGTCCATGGGAATACTGATACATGAAGCCCATAAGCGGGCACTCTCCTGCTGTTTATACTTCACCTCGTGCCATTTGTCGTGCACGACAAGATTCCAGACACTGAAGTCCTAGAAAGAGCGTCCTTGCCCAGTATCCACACTCTACTGATGAAGAATCAGATTCGCTGGGCTGGTCACTTGACTCGCATGCCAGATCACAGGCTCCCTAAACGAATTTTTTACAGCGAACTGCGTTGTGTTAAACGCTCCAAAGGTGGCCAGAGGAAACGCTTTAAAGACACTCTGAAAATCTCACTGAATGCTTTTGGAATTCATCATGACACCTGGGAGGCTGCAGCCAGAGACCGAAATTCGTGGCGTGCATCATTACGCAAGGTTGCAGTTATATGTGAGGCAACCAGGACTGCAAGAGCTGTGAAGAAAAGGCAGGACAGAAAAATCACTGCAGGAAATCCTCCTCCAGAAAAAAGAACATTTCGAGCCAAAATAGGCCTTATGGATGAAATGAATGGTCATCATCATTCTTGATGGACAAACAACATACTTCGCCTCGACACCGCAAGGTACAAGAGGAACATGATGAGATGAGAATATACTTAGCAATACTGCTATAGGATAGAATTGTCTACAATAGTCAAAAGACAAGAAGGAGATCGCCATAGTCTCCTGCGACACACATCGGACTTCTGGCCAACAATAAGCAGACAGGCTGATAAGACCTTGGAGAGCTGATTGTCTCGTTATTAAGTGCATTGTTCCCATGTGTGAACTTGTAGGGCCTGATTTCATTGCCCAGCTACTGAGCTGCGTGCTTGGTACAGTGAGCTGTGAATTTCATTTGGGGTGCTTTTTGTTCGCGTTCACGTTAGCTGTGTTGTGAAATGCAAATTCAGAAAATGGGGGATGGCTTTTTGCGGCACTTTGGCAGCTACCTTATGCGATAATGCATGTACTGACTGCTTGTGTGTATATGGACAGCTGTATTCTTTGAAATCAACATATTAAAATGAAGACCAGCTTATTGTCCATGATCTGGTATTTTGGTTTTGTCTAGGCTGCTGTTTCCTTAATGAGTTCACATGGGACAATGAGCAATTTGTGTAGTTTGCACTGGCACAAGAATGGCACCATTATTGGGCAACCCGTTTGTTATGAAGTTGGAACCTTATGACTATGACTGTGACACATGAGACTATATAGGCCCTCAATTATGCGGTGTTGTAGTAGAAAGACCACTGGAAACAGTTTTATTGGCTATTTGCAGTCTACTTCTTCCTTGTTCACCTCAATGAAAGAAAACAGTAAAGGGTCCTTTTCCATATTTTGGGGTGTATTGGGGTCCAATTAATACATCACTTGAAATAGCAAGAAAGTAACAGTGCGCTGTATAGGCTCAGAAGTATTACATTCTCTACTGTTGAAGAAGCTACACAAAGTGAGAGGAATAGTGATATCCACATATATATTCATAGTACACGACAATGCTACTCTTCCTCATCATAATAACCAGACACTGAATTTGACATCATATATTGTTAATTAGCTCGTAGAAAAACTAAGAAGTAATGCGATTACATAGAATATGGAATAGTGAGAAGACATGTGAATAGAATAGTAAAGAGAGAAAAACAAAAAGACTGGGGGAGGGGGGGGGCGGAGTATGGAGAAACCCTAAATAAAAACTACAAGGAGGCAACTAGAAACTTCTACAAAAAGATAAGTGCTGTAACAGAGCACCATCTCTGTTAAGGAGTTAGGGAGTTAATGAGTGGTGTGCAAGGGGGAAAAGACTAGTACAGGGCACGGCTGAGTATCCCATTGGGATGTAACTAGGGACGTTCAAGCCGTGACGCGAGGGGTAGAGATGTTGAGTTACCACCTGTATTTTGAATGAGTAACACCGACTGTAACAACATCCGTCCATAAAGTCATTGTGTGATGTTTTTATTCTACAAATGTATTCAATCAAATAAACATATAAACTACAGTCAAGACTTTGTCTCTGCTCCATCACATCAGTACTGTAACAGGAGCAGAAATGTTGCCGCTTGACCAGGATACGAATTGTCTGGATTTACCGAAGTACTAGCCACGGCATATTTTGAAACGCTCATCAAACAACTTCATTTGTTGCGGTGACTAACTGAAGCATCGATTGCGGCACGTTTTGAAACATCTGTCGAACAGGCATGGAAGATGAATGGTTTTGTTGATACATCCTTGAATGTAAGACTTGCAGCAGCCAAAAGCCCGTCCAGGGGGTGGTTGTTTGTGGGTTTCTGATCTTGTCAGCTGTGTCAAGAAGCTGCTTAATCGGGTCGCCGATTGCAATATCATTTTATCGGGCCTAACAGAAGCCAGGCTGAACTTATCAAGTTATCAAGTTGATCGTTGGCTCTGCGGGATCAAGTTTACATTATCAACGCTAGCACTCAGTGAGGTTTCTTTCAAGAGCCTACCAAGGCGGCAGTCAAATACCCGTCCAAGGGCGAATTTTCAGTGAGGTTTCTATCAAGGCCTTCCGAGAGGCGGCAGTCATATAATTCATTACTGTGTCGATTGAGTCATCTCCTAGACGCTGTACTGTACTTCGTGAGCCTTAACGTCAGTTTCACCCAGTGTCGAATGAACTTAGGACAGGCATCTGGTAAGTTTGTTAAGATGAGAAATGTTCGAGCAGACAACATTGTGCGTAACTGAAGGACTGAAGCAAGTATAATAGTTAAATTAGTAGAAGAGTATAAAACTTATGAAACTTGGTTAGTTTAGAATAACGATATCGACAACATTGCCAACTGAACAAAGTACAAATTTAATGGTTTAATTTGCTGAAAAGTTATAGAACTTGCTTAGTTTAGGATAATAATATTGTGTTACTATATATTATTATACTATATTGTGTCGTACTGGTATATTTTGTATTTCAGATTTTAATAATGGAACCACAGGACCTTTCTTTAGGACAGGTGCTTGGTGGTGTAGGTAGAGCCATATCCAAGTTAGACACAATTTTGAAACAGCAAAGCGTAGCTGTTGATATCGATAAGTTTAGTGGGCAAGCGAAATATTTTAAGAAATGGGTTGTGTCCATCGAAAAACATGCTTATTTAGTGGACGCCATAGATGAGGATAAGAAAAATTTAGCTTATAGGACTAGTGTATCGCCTGTCTCAGATCACATTCGAAGAAAATTTGAGGCAGGAACAAATGAGACGTAGGAGCAATTTAAGGATGATCTAGCTCACAAGTATGCGAAGATCACAGATCCACAACATGCTTTCTCAGTATTAAGACAATCTAGGCAAGATGATGGAGAAAGTGTTTAGCTGTTCAGTGACAGGCTGATTAATTTAGCTGAAGAAGTATTTAAAGGGCAGAATGTTCAAGGCGAGGAAGTAGAGAGGATGCTAGTTGGAATTTTTGTTGACGGGATAAAGTCAGATGGACTTAAATTCAAACTTATGAGAGAAAATCCTGTCAGATTATCACAGGCTTTGGATATAGCTGTACAGGAAGAAAGTTTAAGAAGAAGATGTAGACTAAGGGTAGGACGAGAGATAGGAAGTAATAGAGAAGAGAGGATTGAGGAACCTATGGAGATAGGACAAGCGAGGTACGGATGGAGAAGACGGGGAGAAGTACAGACACTGCAGGGAAATAATAATCAAAATACTCATGATAGAGAACGACAAACGAGAAACCCTATAAGAGAGACGGTAGGTAGCACAAATATGGTTTGTTGGAGTTGTGGTCAGAGGGGACACGCTTTTAGATTTTGTGGTAACAGACGTGCTCAGGTTGGTGCACAGAATAGAAGTGTAAACAGTGGACCAAATAGAAATTTTGAAAACAGACAGAGGAATTTTACAAGGCCAAGAACGCAGGAAAACTGGCACCCCACTTACTGAGTAGGACCTGCGGTAGGAGGGAAAACAAAAAGATCCCAAAAATGAATGAATATATCAATTACCCAAATGACAAGTATAGGAGGACAAGTAGAAATAGAGAATATAGAAAATGGCCTCAGCTGGGAGAGATAAAACAGTTTTCAGTGAATATGATCGATCCCAGTTCATGCATCATAGAAATAGGAAGATTTAGAATTAGAACATTGATTGATTCAAGAGCGCAAGTCAGTGTAATCAAGGAATTTTTTTTATATCGCATATTAAAGAATTCCAGAATATTTAGGAATCAGGATACTCTTTACTCAGTCACTGGACAAAATTTGGAAGTGATTGGACAAACAATGATCAACTTTAGGTTGGGAAACATAAACGTAAGACATCTTTTTCACGTGGTCAGAGAGTTAAATAGGAACATGATTTTAGGCAGAGATTTTTTGATAAAAAATGGTGTAAGGCTTTATTTTGATCTACGTAAGTTGAGATTTCAAGACGTCTATGTGGATTTGGAGGAAGACATGCACGTATCGGCCTTGGTCAGAGTAAAAACATCTATGACGTTAAAACCCCAGACAGTCAATCTGATACAAGCAAAAATAAAAAAAAAATCCTTATTTTTCGACAGGACAAACAGCTACAGTAACAGAGTTAGACAGAGAGATAATAGATGAACCAGGGTTAGAAGTCACAGACGGAATAATAACATTAGATAGACAATTCAGTTTCCGGTAATGATTTTTAATAACTCAGGGAGAGAGATTAAATTGTATAGAGGGTGTGTGATTGCATAAATAGCGCGTGATCTTAACACCATAGCAACAACAGTTAAAGAGGGAGTATCTATATCTATAAAACAGAGTGTATGTTTGTTTGTTTGTGGGTTTGTGGGTATTGGATGCGTTCGATAACGGTACATCCGATTGAGAGGAAATTTTCTACACGTCTTCCTTTCATTCCTGTGCAACCGACTATAATAATTTCTTAATGTAAAATCTTCTACTTATTTAATAACATTTACTTTTCCATTTTCATTATATAATGTCTATATAGCAGGGGGACTTCACTCTAGAAAAGTTATTTCAAGGGGCATAACTTTTAATAACATTTCTATATACTTTATAGTCATATTGTTGGACTTACTTGCACTATTATTAAACTATTTGTCTATAGTTATTTTTATGCATATGAGTTATAATAAATAATGATATAATCTTTAAGGCATTTTCAAAGTTTGCATAAAAATAATGCATAATGCATAACATTGTAACCCATCTATTTCTGCTTACAAAACTTATCAACTGTCATGTCGGTGAATAAAAACAGTTTTCATTAAAAATAATGAATGGTGTGTGGAAGGACATTCTTTTAAGTTACTGTTTACAGGCGAAACCACGCCGGGTCAGATAGATAGACAGACAGACAGATAGTCGGGAACGGAAGCTTATTTGACTACTTATATGAATGAATTAAATGACATGCTCCCCACCAGGGACTGGGTGAAGCCGGGCCGGGTCAGACAGACAGACAGATAAACAGACAGTCGGGAACGGGAGAGCTTATATGACTACGTATATGAATTAAATGAGATGCTCCCCACCAGGGTCTGGTTGAAGCCGGGCCGGGACAGACAGACAGACAGATAGACAGACAAACAGATAGTTGGGAACGGGAGAGCTTATATGACTACGTATATGAATAAAATGAGATGCTCCCCACCAGGGACTGGGTGAAGCCGTGTCAGACAGACAGACAGACAGATAGTCGGGAACGGGAGAGCTTATATGACTACTTATATTAATTAAATGAGATGCTCCCCACCAGGGACTGGGTGAAGCCGGGCCGGGTCAGCCAGACAAACAAGCAGACAGACAAACAGACAGACAGTCGGGAACGGGAGAGCTTATATGACTACTTATATTAATTAAATGAGATGCTCCCCACCAGGGACTGGGTGAAGCCGGGCCGGGTCAGCCAGACAAACAAGCAGACAGACAAACAAGCAGACAGACAGACTGATAGATAGATAGATCCCATCCAGGGCCTGGGCGAAGCCGGGCCGGGTCAGCTAGTCAATGAATAAATATCCAGAAGGCCCTATTAATAACCGAAATAGAAATAGAGGAAGTTGGAAAAAACGGAATGATGAATCGATCCATGCATTCAGAAAATATCCATCTCAAGTACATTCAGTAGACAAAACAACGTCATCTTTGAAGAGAGAACAAGAGTTATTATCACAATTGAAAGCTCCGTAAGAGTATAAAGAAGGATTAGAAGACTTAATAAGAAAAAATCAGGATGTTTTTGCTATTAATGACTTGGAGTTAGGTAAGACTAAGACAGTTACTATGGAAATAGACACAGGAAATTAGCATAGCCTACGATGGGTAGCGTTGTGATGTTCTGTTGTGATAATTTGGTGTGTCCAGTGTGTGCCGCGTGGTTACACACCGCTTCACACGCGTTATCCGGGACTGTTTCCGGATCCGGTCAGGGATATGCACTACTGACGAGCTCAAATGAGGGCGAAACTCGAGTATAGTGCTTCCATATATGACGTGGATAGGCCTTAGGTTCATACCAGAATGCGATCGGCGTTGCCAGTAGTGGGTTGTGCTCAATATTTAAATTTCAAATCCCGAAACAACCACATAATCAATTGATTATTGCTCACTGGATTTAGGAGGCCTGGTGTTCCTTGCCAGTGAGAAGTCCTGATCGTTCGGGTCCCATCGATTGACGGACGTCGGTCGCGGCGATTGGGCAATCCTGAGCATAGCCTACGATGGGTAGCGTTGTGATGTTCTGTTGTGATAAGTTGGTGTGTCCAGTGTGTGCCGCGTGGTTACACACCCGCTTCACACGCGTGATCCGTGACTGTTTCCGGATCCGGTCAGGGATATGCACTACTGACGAGCTCAAATGAGGGCGAAACTCGAGTATAGTGCTTCCATATTGACGTGGATGGGCCATTAGGTTCATACCAGAATGCGATCGGCGTTGCCAGTAGTGGGTTGTGCTCAATATGTAAAGTACAGATTTATGCAATTTCACATATATACGTTGTGAAGAGAAACCAGACTAACAAATTAAACTGCCAAATGGCAAATATCCCTGAAGGTCGTGCAAGTGTTTTATACTGTTATTACATTGAATTATACTGAATCTAAAATATACGTAATGAAGAAACAAATTACTTCACCCACTTATAATCTTCAAATTAGAACTATCATGACAGCATTCGAGTACCAGATTCCAGTACAGCTATTCAACAGCGTAATATAAAATGAAATCTTCCGAAGCAAATTCTGAGGAGTCATTTCCCTTATTAACAGTTAAGTAAATATTATGCCCCTTTTCTTTTACGGACTCTCTCTCTCTCTCTCTCTCTCTCTCTCTCTCTCTCTCTCTCTCTCTCTCTCTCTCTCTCTCTCAGAGACCAGGGGAAATTTATTACTATAAGTCCCCGTGAAAGAATCCCGGCATAACCGGGGCTTGAACCCGGGACCTCCAGTACTCGAGGCGGACACCATACCTTAAGACCACGCATCCCCCGTCTGGGGGAAAATCTTGGGGAAAATAAGAGAATGCAATGCTATATGATATGTATCAGTTTCTCTCCCTTTAGTTTTCCGACCATTTTCTCCCTCTTTCTCTCTCTTTACTTCTCCGTAAACAGAATGGTGTATTTAGTGTGAATAGTGTATGTTCAACATGTTGTCGTTTATTTGTAAATATTCATTGTGTGCTACGGAGCATTGTCATATGTAAGTTTTTGGGTGACGTGTGAAATTGAATTTCTTACAAACTCGTGAAAAAGGCTGGTAGCGGTATTATTTACTTACATACAAGATAGTGAAGCCGACACCTCACGTTCGCATAACATATGATAATAGCGCTTACATTTCAAACCATTTGTAACATTTATTCCAATATACCCTACGGTGTAGGGTCTGAAAAATAGTCTTTAGACTCATTATATTGCTCCTCTCCACGGAAATCTTTAGTAAATTCGCCCCCCCCCCCAACGTTTATTTCTTACAAAGCAATGTATATTTACAAGGTGTAATGTTTGTTTCTTTGTGTATATTACATAGCGTTGCCGTTTGTTAGTGTTATGTGTCACATGCGTTAATAAAACAAATACATGCATATCAATCAATCAATCATGTGCCATGCCGGAAAGCGTGGGCGGTCATGACTCGCCATATGCCATGCATATACAGTTATGATAATATGACATTTATGGCATAGTGCATGTAAACACACATGTCTCGTTTCATTTCCATCTCCACAAGTGGAATGCACGTTACACCTGTCCATCTCTCTCTCTCTCTCTCTCTCTCTCTCTCTCTCTCTCTCTCTCACACACACACACACACACACACACACATTCTGTCTTGATTCTGTCCATCTCTCTCTCTCTGTCTCTCTCTCTCTCTCTCTCTCTCTCTCTCTCTCTCTCTCTCTCTCTCTCTCTCTCTCTCTCTCTCTCTCACTCACACACACACACACATTATGTCTTGATCTATCTCTTGCTTTCTGTGGATAATAGTACAAGGATTTCCGTGATCTTGGGCAATAAATAACCTTTACATTTTCATTCTATTTAAATTGTGGCTTCCAAACAAGGAACATAGGTGTAATTCCCCGCCCCCCTTTTTGTTTATTATGTACAAAAAACAGTGTCATTTTACATTGCGAATACAGCGTATACATTCATGCACATGTGCCATTATATTCTTGGTGTAGTAATCATTTGCTCCCATGCATACCAAACCATTTTATTGAAACTTTCAAACTTTCACACCGCAGACACCTCATGCAAGCTTAGTTTCATGTAAGCAAGTTCCATAGTATTGCTGAATCACAGCATTCCACTTAATCACAAGTGCGAAGGATTTGTTTGTGGCGGGCTGGACTGAGACCGGGAAAGCGGTCAACAAAGAGGGAGAGAGAGAGAGAGAGAGCTGGGAGAGAGAGAGAGCGAGAGAGAGAGAGAGAGAGAGAGAGAGAGAGAGAGAGAGAGAGAGAGAGAGAGAGAGAGCGTAAACAGATTGGAATTTATTTAGTTCACTAAACAAGATGGCAAATTTTCCACCACTACAAAGAGTTTACCTGAGCTCCTCTGGCGAAGGTCAAACCCCGGTCGACAAGACCACTGACTCACAAAGGGCACCTTCCCATCGTTCTGTTTAGGTTGGGCCAATAGACTCAGTAACAAAGAAGGGACATTTATTCAGTTATTTGGCCCTTTGTTCCTCAATGACTGGGCTTAGTGGTACACATTCGAAGTATAGAAATATATGTGAGAGTGTGTGTTTGAACATGCATGTTATGTAGTGTGAACTTGATGGGAGTGGCGCTTGCTTAATCTGCGAATAGCTGGGAGATTTTCTGTGGAAAAATCTGTGATAGTATGTGTGGGTGTATTGTGTGGTGATTGTGGGTGGCCGAGTTTCGACTCAACCATATTATGTTTCTATACTACGAGAGTCCTCTAAAAGTACTGGAGAGTTTTGGTCATAGGCCATAACTTTGATTGATTGATTGATTGATTTAGGAACCGACATCACAGCATTCGGGACCTTCCCAAATAAAAGTAAGATTAAAGAGAGGGGAAAAAATGGTTAAGAACCTGACTTAATAAAGAGATTCTGAAAGTAGATAAATAAATTCAAGAACAATACAGAGTGACTGTGAAAAATAGGTACAATGCAATAGCTAAAATACAGTGTATAAATGATCAATGGGAAATGTTAAGGGACTCCATTCATCAAACTAGCAAAGAAATATTACCGGAGAGAAGCCAAAAAGCTAAGAAAAAAATGGACGAATGAAGAAATCGTAATGCTGATGGCAAAAGGAAACAGAATAAAAATGACAAACAAGAGTATGCTAAGATAAATAAAGAAATAAGAGATAAATGTGTGAAGGCAAAAGAAAGTTGTTTAAACGAGCAATGTAAACAAACTGAATTAAATCCCATTAAAGATAAAAAAGTATGCACAGACAAATCAGTGAGCTCACAGGAAGAAAAATAAGAATAAATACAGGGTGTTTGAAATCAAAAACAGGAAAGATATAATTGGAGGAAGGTGCTATAATGAAGAGGTGGAATGGGTATATAAGATAATTATATAATGGAGAAAGGGAAGAATTAACAGAAGAAAGTAACTTAGAAGGCCCACCTATTCTAAAAGAAGAAGTCGCTGACGCTATGAAACATATGAAGAAAGGAAAAACAGCTGGGCCAGATGAAATCACAGTAGAAGAATTAGAAGTATTGGGAGAATTTGGGGTAGATATATTAACCAAAATGCTAAATGATATTTACAACAGTGGATATTTACCGAGCGATATGATAAAATCTGTATTTATAGCAATACCAAAGAGACCAGGAGCAATTGATTGTGAAGATTTTCGTACAATTAACCTCATAAACCATGTCACTAAGCTTCTACTCAGAATTATAATGAGAAGAACAAGAAAGAAAATAAAAATGGAAATTAGTGAAGAACAGTACGGTTTTATGGAAGGAAAGGGTACAAACAATGCAATATATATATATTACGAACACTAATAGAAAGGTCAATAGAGAAACACAGGGACATATATTTATGCTTCATAGATTATACTAAGGCATTTGATAAAGTAAAACATGATGGGCTGATTAAAATGTTGGAAGATATCAACATTGATGGGAAAGATTTAAGAATAATAAAGAATATATACTGGAACCAAGTAGCAGCAATTAAAATGGGAAATAAAGAGGATGGTTACGAACAGATAAAGCTAGGAGTACGACAGGGGTGTGTCTTGTCACCCGATGTCTTCTCCCTATATAGCGAAGTAATAATGAGAGAGATCAAAGAGAAGCCAGGAATACTAATCGGAGGATATAATATAAACAATATACGCTATGCAGATGACACAGTATTGGTGGCGGATAATGCAACAGACCTACAACAATTATTGGACATTGTAGTATCAGAGAGTCACAGAAAGGACTCTCCTTGAATATCAAGAAAACAGTAACAATGGTGATATCAAAGAAAATGGGGACACCAAAATGTGACATAGAAATAGAAGGGGAAATTCTCAACCAAGTGGATAATTTTAAATACCTAGCGGCATTTATAACATCAGATGGAAGATGTACAACAGAGATTAAGAGAAGAATAGGGCAGGCAAAAGCCGCATTTCAGAAAATGAAGAGTATCTTATGCAATAAGTCGCTGTCAATAAATGTAAGAAAGAGAGTGCTAAAATACTATATAGAACCAGTTGTGCTGTATGGCAACGAATCTTGGAATGTAAATGAATAAATTAGGAAGAACTTAGAAGCAACAGAGATGTGGTTTTTAAGACGAATGTTGCGAATTCCTTGGACTGCCAGAGTAACTAACAATGATTGCCTGAAAGAGGCTAATGAAACTAGAACACTATATACAACAATAAGAAAGAGACAAACAGCTTTCTTTGGTCATATGATGAGAAGAGAGGCATTGGAGAACATCATGACAACTGGAAAGATCGAGGGGAAGAGAGGCAGAGGCAGACCAAGAGAAATGATGCTGGACGGATTGAGATGGAGGCATATCATCAGCAGAGTTGATCCAGAACACCAAAGACCGAGATCTGTGGAGAGCCATGAACGCCTACGCCAGCCGGCACGACACTTGATGATGATGATACTACGAGAAGTTTAGTGTGATTGTCATTTGTGGTTGTAGGTATTGTATTTAGGAATATCGCTTTGTATGCGTCAGTTTTCTTGTTTGTATGTGTTTCTATTAAATGTTGTAGTGCAGTCTTATTGGCTGTGATTGTTGGGCATTAATAGAAGAGATGGTCCTCTGTTTCCTGAGTATTGTGTCTACATAATTTGCATGGGGCTATTTGCTTGGGTGTCTGTGCTGCTCTCTCTGTTGTCAGGGTCATATTATAAATTAGCCTGTATGTTACTTCTTTGGATTTCGATGTGATATGTTTGTTGTGTAAGTTAGTGAAGGTGCAGCTATAGTCTTTCATATAATATTTTTATCCTCTTTTGATTCTCAGATGTAGTGTTGGGGCTTGTTGTTTCACTAAATATTTGTATATCTGCTTGGTTGTCTGTTGTATTAAATGTTCATTGCCTTGAATTGCTTGCATACATGTTCTGTAGACGTGCGGTAGTGTGCCGTAATAGTGCGGTGTTGTTTTGTCTATTTCCTTAAGTCTATGTAATCTAATTGCAATATAGTATAATGCTAGCGAGTGTTGATCTGGATGATTGATGATGCGTCCTATGTGGTTGATTCTTAGTGCTTGTATTTTTGTGTTTAGGTCCTGTAAAGCTACACCTCCTCGTTTCTTATCTTGTATTAATGTCTTGTGTTTTATACTGTGGATTGTGTTGCTGAAGATGAATTGTCTGATGTGTTTGTTTATGTCTGTTGTTTTTTTTTTGGGGGGGGGGGAAGGGTCTAACACTGTGGCTAAATATATTATTTTAGGAATGATGAAGGTGTTTACGATTGTGCTTCGTACAAAAATTTTGATGTCTTGTATTTGAACCTATGTAGTATGTCTATAATTTGTTTTGTCAGTGATTGCCATGTTTCTGTGTGTGTTTTTTCTGGGATTGGATGGAAATGTGATCCCATAAATCTTCATGTTATCTGTGACTGTTAGATCCGGGGGGGGGGGGGGGAAGGGAATCTGCTTTATTCTTCCACTTCCCCAGACCCATTATTTTAGACTTCTGTATGTTTATTTTGGCCCCACTTCCTTCACCAAACTGTCTGAAGGTGTGAAGTATGTTCGTTATGGAAGTGTTGGTTGTAGGGAAGAAAGCGGTGTCATCTGCATAAGCAATTAATTTCCACTCCCCGGACCCTTGTATAAATGTACCTTTAATGTTAGTGTCCTGTCTAATTGCTTCTAAGAGTGGTTCTAGTGTGAGTACATATAGGACTGGTGATAGTGGACACCATTGCCTGACAGATCTCATTGACACCTTTCCGTCTTGACAGACGATAGTTTGGTACATTGTGCTTCAAAAAGGCTTAATAACTACGATCCATGGCGGTGGCGAGTGTGGCTGGTAAGGCCAATTCTTGCTGCAAATGTTTGCCCACAGTAGGTGCACGTGAAAACATGGTCACTTCCACCATTTTGCACCATCTTACGTCTCTCAAGCTCTGTGTGTGTGCTTTATCTGCAATCATTTTCTCCTTTGTCTTTATTCCATTTCTGATAATTGCCCTCCATGCAACACGTTCAGTGGCGACGTGCTCCCAGTGTACATTATCAATGCCTGTATCAATCATGTCCCGCTTACACACATCTTTGTATCGTAGTAGAGGCCGACCCTGTGATCTCCTACCCGTCTGTAATTCACCAAAATAGATGTCCTTTGGTATTCTACCATCATCCATCCTCCTAACGTGTCCTATCCATCTAAGTCTACGAAGACTGAGCATGGAATACACCGTCACACAACCTGATCTTTCCAATACTTCAGTATTTGTGATTTTGTCGTGCCACTTAATAGTATACCAAGTATTCTTCGCAGACACCGCATATGAAAGCTGTTTAAACGTTTCTCTTGGCGTGAGTAAGTTGTCCAGGTTTCACTGCCATAAAGAAGAGTACTAAGGACACAGGCTTGGTAGACGAGGACTTGTGTTTTGGCAGTAAGCTTCCTGTTCTCCCAGACTCTTTTTGCTAACATGTTCATTGTTGTTGCTACCTTGCCAATCCTGATGTTGATTTCCTGATCGAGGGATAACTTGCTATTTACCTCTGATCCTAGATATGTAAAATGGTCTACTATCTCCAGTTCGGTGTCGTCAATAAAGATTGATGGTACACCATGTGCACCTTGTGACATAATCTGTGTCTTCTTTTTGTTAATTCGTCATCATCATCGTTATCATCATCATCATCATCATCATCATCATCATCATCATCATCATCATCATCATCATCATCATCATCATAATCATAATCATCATCATCATCATCATCATCATCATCATCATCATCATCATCATCATCATCATCATCATCGTCATCGTCATCATCATCATCATCATCATCATCATCATCATCATCATCATCATCATCATCATCATCTTCCACTTCTGCCGATAAGCGTCGTGGGGAGGAATAATTTGCGTTCCAGCGCCCGGTGGACGGCACTGGATAGTGTCATTCCGTGTGGTTGTACAATGTCTCTGATGTCGTCAATCCATTTTCTTCTTGGACGTCCTCGTGGTCTCGTCGCAGATGATCTTTGATGTAAGGCCAGTGATGGTAGTTGCTGATGTTGCATTCTAACGACATGGCCAAACCACTTGATCTTCTGTCTTTCAATAAATGTGGCACAAGGTGGTGATCCCACAGTCTGTCTGATAGTAGCATTTCTTACTCGGTCTCGGATTGTTAAGTTGGCTGCTCTCCTCAGACATCTCATTTCGCAGGTGTTGATTCTGCGAAGGTGTAATTTGGATAAGTCCAGGTTTGAGATTGATAGCATAGGGTTGGTGTGAATATGCTGTTTATTATCTGTCGTTTTGCGGACATGGGTATGTTTGGATGCTTCAGTAAGGGTGATAGTTGATATGTAAGTGCACTAGCTTTTTGACATCTTATTTCAATTTCTCTGTCCAGTCTGCCATCTTCTGTGATCATACCTCCAAGGTATTTGAATTCTTTAACTTGTTTCAGAGGTGTGTTATGTATCTGTATACTTAGTGGGCCTGGCGATCTGCTAACTTGCATTACTTCGGTTTTGGCTGTGTTTATACTCATATTGTATCTGCTGCAGGTTGAACTCAGATTAGTAATATGATTTTGTAGTCTGCCCTCATCGCTGTAAAACAGGCACTGATCGTCTGCAAATAGAAGTTCATTTATTCCTTGTCGGTCAGTTGTTTCATCTGGAATAAAGAGTTCTAAATTTTCTGAATCTGTTCTGTCGAGACTTGCTTCTTTGGAAATTCTGTCCATGTAGATAATTTTGTTAATTGTTAAACCAAATTCAGAACAAGCATTGGAGAATACAGATAGTAGATGTTGTAATTCTTCCTCAGAGTGGGTCGTAATCGCAGCATCATCCGCAAAAAGCAACTCTCTGATTAGTACCCTGCTAATTTTGGTCTTGGCCTTCAATCTCTGAGCATTATAGAGGCCACCATCTGAGCGTGAGTGAATGTATATACCGTCATCCTGATCACGAAAGGCATATTTCAGTAGAAGTGAAAAGTATATCCCAAAGAGGGTGGGGGCTAGTACACAACCTTGCTTAACTCCACTCTTGATTTCAAACTCTTCTGAAGTTGAGCCATCAAACTTGGTTATACCCTTCATGCCTGTCTGGAACGATTCCACAATGGACAGAAGAGTCGGTGGGCAGCCAATCTTCTTTAGTACTTTGAACAGACCCTCACGACTGACCAAATCAAATGCCTTTGTGAGGTCGATGAAGGCAATAAACAGTGGCTGATTTTGTTCCCGGCATTTTTTCTTGCATCTGTCGCAATGAGAATATCATATCAATGGTAGACCGGTTCTGACGGAAGCCGCACTTTGATTCGGGGTAGACTTGATCTCCCAGGACTTGAAGTCTGTGCAGGACAATTCTGGCAAATACTTTCCCAATAATACACAGAAGTGAGATACCCCTATAGTTGTTACAGTCGCTCCGATCTCCCTTGTTCTTGTACAGAGTTATGATGTTTGAATCTTTGAAATCCTGTGGCACTTGTCCTTCTCGCCAGCATAGCTCTATTAGCTGGTGGATCTGTAGAGCGAGTGTGTCTTGCCCACTCCTGATTACCTCTATTGGAATCCCATCCTTACCTGGAGCCTTGCCAGATGCAAGCTCATTTATAGCACACTTAACTTCTGTTATAGTGGGAAGTGTGTCCAGGTGGTCAAGAGTTGGCAGGGCCTCTATGGCGTTGAGGGCATCATCCGCTAGCTTGGTCTCACTTGAGCAAAGCTCTAAATAGTGCTCGACCCATATATCCATCTGCTGTTTCTTATCAGTGATGATTTCTCCAGTCAAGGTTTTCAGCGGTGCACTTCTTTTGATCATTGGACCACAGGCTTTCTTTATCCCTTCATTCATGCTTCTGATGTTTCCCTTATCACTTGCGATTTGAATGGGCACTCATAACTTGATCCAATAGTCATTCGCACACTGCCTGGCAGCCTTTTGTACATCCTTCCTCGCTTGCTTCAGCTCACTCAGAGTGTTACGCGTTGGTCTTTCCTTGTTTCTTAAGAGAGCTATCTTCTTTTTATCAATCAAGGGCTGCAGTATCTGGCTGTTTGCCGCAAACCAGTCCTGCCTCTTATGATCCACAGCGCCGTAAACCCCTACCGCTGTTTTATAAATAGTTTCCTTAAGTTTACTCCATTTATCATTTACTATACAATTTTCTGATGTATCATTGAAAGCGTCTTCGAGTTGCTGTTGAAATTCAAAGCACTTTCCAGGATCGTGAGTGTTAGTAATATTAATCCTGGGGCTAGACTTGTGTTTAGCTGTGTAGATTCTCTTTGGTCTCAGTCTAACCCTTGCAACAACCAAAGAATGATCTGTATCACAGTCAGCACTGTGGTAACTTCGAGCTAATGATGTATGGTTCAGATGTTGTCTCCGTGTGATAATGAAGTCCAGCTGATGCCAATGGCTGGATCTTGGATGTTTCCATGTGACCTTATGCATCTCTTTTGTTTTAAAAAAGGAGTTTGTAATACATAGGTCATTTCTAGTGCAATGCTCCAGCAGCCTTTGCCCATTATCATTCATGCGACCGATGTTGTATTTTCCAAGGCACACTGGCCATGAACTCGAGTCCTTGCCCACACGAGCATTGAAATCACCGAGCATATAAATGTAGTCGGATTTTGGAACTGCCTTGATCGCAGAGTCTAGCTGCTCATAGAACGTATCCTTCACATCATCAGAGGAAGCGAGTGTCGGTGCATATGCAGTGAGAATGGTAGCAAATCCACAAGAGGTTGCCAAGCGCAGTGATAATAATCTTTCATTACCTCCAGCTGGGATATCAATCATTCCCAGTAGCGAATTCTTCACTGCAAAGCCCACACCATGTTGCCTTTTTTCTGCCTGCCCTCTTATCCTTCCAAAGATCTAGTGATTCTGAAACTGCCAGTGAGTGAATGAATCACCAGTACCTTACTTTCAGGATTTTTATACAATATTTCTATCCATTGGTGAACAACAAGGGTTAGAATTAAATTGTAAAAAGACACAGATTATGGTCGTAACTAGGAAGAACGAAATACCACAGTGTAATATACAAGTAAATGGGAATATTCTTCAACAAGTGAATAGGTACAATTATCTCGGAACAGTAATAACATCTGATGGGAGATGCCTTAAAGAGATTAGAACAAGAATCGCCATGGCAAAAGTAGCCTTTAGCAAGATGAAAAACATACTGACCAATAAAAAGATGTTAATTGAAACGAGAAAAAGAGTGTTGAGATGCTACATAGAACCTGTACTTTTATATGGATGTGAAGCTTGGACAATGAGCAGCCAGGCTGAAAAACATCTGATGGCTGTAGAAATGTGGTTTCTGAGGAAAATGCAAAGAATACCATGGACAACCAGAAAGACCAATGAAGAAGTCCTTCAAGAAACAAATGAAGATCGTAAACTGATCAGAAACATTAGACGTAGACAGTCACAATTTTTTGGGCATGTTATGAGAAGAAATGATTTGGAGAACTTGGTGACAACTGGTAAGATCGAGGGGAACAGACCAAGGGGAAGACCTAGAAACAAGTATCTGGATGGCTTGGCCTTGTGGCATGGTCGAGACAGAAACACGGAACTGATCCACGACTCTGTTGATCGAGTGAGATGGCAGAACATGACCGACCACGCTTACCGGCATGGCACATGATGATGATGATTTCTATCCACTGTCTATAGCAGTGTTTCCCAAAGTGGGGCCCACGCCCCACAAGGGGGGGGGGCAATTCGATTGTTAAGGGGGGCAATTTGACAATGGAAGAAATCGACTGGATATAAATAACAAAACGGGGAGACTTGAGACTGAAGTTAATTAAATTGGAACTGGACATAAAATCTCTTTGCAGCAAGCATCAAGCGCAAGGATCTCTTCTTCTTCTTCTTCTTCTTCTTCTTCTTCTTCTTCTTCTTCTTCTTCTTCTTCTTCTTCTTCTTCTTCTTCTTCAGCATTCCGAGCCATTGAGGTTCTTTGCTGCAGATACAAGCCGTCTCCATTCATCTCTCTGGTTAACCTTTTCTTGCCAGTCGCTGATTCCAAGTGCTTGTAGGTCTGTATGTATATTATCTCTCCACCGTCTTCTTGGTCTACCTCGGGGTCTACGGTCATTTATTTCCTGAGTGTAAGCGAGTTTTGTTTCCCTGTTATCTTCCATTCTTTCTATATGCCCCAGCCATTGCAGTCTATTAGCCTTCATGATACCAATGATTAGCGGGGACTTAAACAAATCATAAATGTCTTTGTTGCTTCTTCTTTTCCACTCTCCACTTTGTGTATCCCTAATGGGCCGAAAGATGCGTTTTAAGTCTTTGTTCTCAAAGGTTTGTAACAAGGCTTAGTCTCCGTTAGTTGACTCCAGATTTCAGAGCCATACAGAACAACTGGTCTGATCAATGTTGTGTATAATATATGTGATCTTGGTGTTGCTAGATAGCACATTTGATTTTAGCAACCATATGTCTTGTGTTGGTGCCCTCGTTTCATTGACTTCAGCTCTTTAAAAAACTTTCTGGATTCGTTGTTCTGGTGATTAGTTTCCGTATCTTTGATTATATATTGCTCATATATTCTCGCTTCTGCTGCCGAACTATTTTTGTAGCCTGATTGAACCATCTGTTCTTTCTATGCATAGTTAACACACCGAGACATTCTTCTGCGGTGGTTTGAATTGTATTCTTGATGTTCAACCAAGTTTGGTCAACGCTTTCCTCAAGTTTACAAGTTTACATTTTATTTCATCTGCAAATTTCTCTTTGACTGCAATTTCTTGTAGTTTTTCTTTTCTCTGCTATATGTTGGATGTAACCTCAGTGGTTTAGTATAGAAAGCTCTTTTGTTTTATTTTAAATTATGCCCCAACGAGGAAGTGGCCGCTGTGAGAAGGATCTCACTAAATAATAAATAATTACTTATACTTAATATAGAAAAGTCCTTCATTAAAATTATTTTGTCCTTGAATTTCAGTTCTCCATTATATTTTTTGAAAATTTACTTACTGTGTTTGCTCAATAATGTCCTAGTGATTTCTTCCTAAAACCTATCATTCAAATTTCTTTAGTGAACATTTCAATTTTTTAATATTAAAAATTATGTATATGTTGGGGTGGGGGGGGGGGGGGAATAAGAATTTTAGAAAGGCTTAGGTGGGGCATGGCACAAAAAAGGTTGGGAAACACTGCAGTAGATGGTATAACCTGCTTTCTGTTAGCATCTACTGGTGGTCTGTCTGACACCTCACATTGTGTCTACGGCTCCTGGCAGAGAAGAGCAATTGGGAGGGTACAAGCCTTATCCTAGTGTGAGGAAATGCAACCTAAAGATTAAATGTCATGACAGAGCAACCTAGGCCCTAAGTCTTGATCGGCAATTGGTCTAGGATGGAAGTTCCAACAGGTGAACAGTTAAATCATTGCTTTGCTGATCTGGCAGTTTCTGCAGGATGCTTTGTTTTAGATGTATTGGAGTTACCTTTCCTCTGAAGTAAACTAGGCAGGCCGAAAGAGGGATTATGCTGCATGGGCAACACATGATCTCTACAATTCAGCCCAGGCTTTCTACTGTGAAGTGATTTAACTCAATCTCTGGTCCCTGCCATTAGTTTTAGTATATATGTTTTGAAGCACAATGTAACAAACTGTCGACTGTCAAAACAGCAAGGTGCCAATTTGCTTTGTGCTTTGGACAGTACAACATTCGCTACCCCCCTGGGTTGTAGTTATGCCTTGTTAGAAGCACAATGTAACAAACTACTTTCTGTTAAGATGGTAAGGTGACAGTGAACTTCTGGAGCTATCTGGAACCATCACTTAATGGATTTGAAGACTAGCTTTAAAATGTTTTCATTTTGCTCAGCTCATAGCTAACTGTGATTTCTCTGCTTTTGTTGTCTAGATAACTTTCTAGATCATAGTGGCATGTTTGATGCAGCCGCAGATCCCTGGGATCCTATTATGTTTGATGCAGCCGTGGATCCCTGGGATCCTTCTATGTTTGCACTGTTTTGTTGATATGCCAGCACTGTGGCTTAGGGGATAGCAATACGTGCAGTTTCATAATTCCCCAACATATGAGTCAAGGGTTTGAAACTCTCTATTAGTAAAGTACAGTAAAGGATCTTTTTATACACCTTGAGGTGTACTGGACACCTAGTTTTTTTCCCCCCTTTTACATGTGCTTGTCCTTTGCAAGATGTTGTATTCAACCCCAGCACTTATGAGCTATTTATGATTTACTGGGTAATTTTACGTTCAGTAGTTTGCCATTGCTTTCTGAACGAGAAGTTAACATTTAAGTCCAGTTGACCAGCTGTGGAGCAAACTCACTACACCACCTCCAGATGAGACAGTTTAAGCATGTTAAACCTCTCAGCCGTGCCAACCCCGGAGTATATGGTGCTAACCCCATACTTTTATAGACCAGTTGGCACTTAATTGGGGATGTGGTCACTTACACAGCAGCCACTTTTTCTTCCTGGCACATTTACTGGCACCCATTTTAGGCTGAGCTGATCTGGGTGCCCAGGCCAGTTAAAAAATCTACCATGATGGGAATTGGAATTCATGACCACTGAGCTGGCTGGCAGGTATGCTAGCCACTGTGCCACTCTAGCTCCTGTAAGAATGTTTAAGTAACAGTATATCTAAGGCAAACACATGACATTATTGTTCTAATTGAAATGTAGGAGGGCTGTGCGCCGAGGTGAAAGTGTCAAATACTTGCTGCAAGACTCGGTTGTGTCTTACATCCATGAACACCAGTTGTATGGAGCCACGAAGTAAGGACTTCAGATTTGTACAGACAACCTGCCTTAAGACCAAAGATTTTCTACTGTAAACGAGTAAAAACAATGAGATGAAGGAAAGAGGTGGAGATTTGTTGTCTGCCATTTATTATATGTCATCATTTTTGACGTGAGAAAGTCAGTTAAGGATAATGTATATGTTTAAGCAAAATGTTTCATCTAAGAAATTGGCACCACTGTGATTTATTGTTTAAAAAACAAGACCCAGGTGATTGCTGCTGTAGTGGTATAGTTGTTGGTGCTAGCCAACAGTGGTCCCGGTTCAAATCTCAGTGTAGGCAGGATTTTATAACAACCAGTACAGCTCTGGTAGGGAGGAGCTAGCCAAGTAATATAGGCACTCAATACATTTTCAGCTTTTTCTGGAACTTGCATGAGAAGAAGAAATGGTAAGGAAGGGGAAGTGGTCACACCACCGCATTATAAAGTAAGTTTCCTCCTTCATGCTATGAGACATACTGGGTGAGTGGTACTAGCCCCATATTTGTGTACCAGTTGGCACTCATTGGTTGACGTGGTCCTAGCCCCATATTTGTGTACCAGTTGGCACTCATTGGTTGACGTGGTCACTATCACACCGGCTGCATTTACTTCCCAGAAAAGTTCTGGTACTCACTTTAGGTTGGGTCGACCTAGGAACCAAAGTCAATAAAAAAAATCCCTGCTGTGAATGGGGATTGAACACATGACTACATGATCATCAGGCAAGTATGCTAGCTATTGTTCTACCACAGTTCCCCTCACCTCATAAAAATAGAATTGTTCAGGAGCATTTTCCTGCCATAACGTGATAGCACCATGACATTTTGTAGGCCTGAGAGTAAGTAGGAATTTTCCCCTCACTTTGACAAGCGGTGAGCTCAGGCGTTGAGCCCACATCGCTGTGACATAATATGTGAAGAGCTAACACTTCACATCCCTTGTGGCAGTATCTACCATGAGACTGCGTGGTTTACACAAAGCGCCAGGAAACATTCTAGTAGGAGTAACTCAGTTCTAGACAGCTTTTAAACATTTTACTTGATCAGCAACAGCAAAAACAATAATGTAGACAACATCAACAAACATATGTGTCATACTGCCATAGACATCAGTTGTATGGCTATACAGCGTCATGGCAGCTGGTATTATAGTCTATACATCCACGCAGATCTGTATAACTAACAAAGGGCTCTAGGTCGCAAGAAGTGTTCAATCACCACCAGGACTGCAGACTGTGCTGATTTTATCTCCCCTCAAATGGTATATCTTTGACATAGATTGATGCACAGCTACTGCAAGGGGAGCACAGAGTCCCGATATCAAGTTCTTTTGCAATCGCTCACTAGCCTGACAGTTACTTGCATTGTTGTTGTTGAACCCCACTAAACCAAGTTGTTCACTCTTGTATGACTTGATGAACTGGGGACTGGTCATGGCTTAGTTCCATTCCAGTACGCAAGCAATAAATATCATTTTGCGCATGCTTGTGAGCTCTCTATGCTGTGAGTGTAAGTCTTGGGTGCTGATTGTCTACCGTCATTGCAGGGAATCACTTTAACTATGTTGCTGTCTCGCAATGTGCAAAATGAAGTCCTTGGCACGGAGAAGATCATACTTTGTTAGCCAGAGTACTGTCTGCATAGGGATGCCTCACAATGAGATGAAGAGAGTTCTTGGCCAGTATAAACCCCAGTCCTGTCACAGCAGTACCTCTACATCCCATTACTGCATTAAGCTCTCACGATCATGCTGTTCTGGGTCATGATCCCATGCACCACATTTTTACCTGAAGTTTACTGTTTCACTCATGTCCTCGACCAGCCAACATTAATGGTTCTCAGATATTGTTACCTCGACACAAAAGCCACCTGTGTGTTACCAGGACCCATAAGGAAAGCAAAGAATAGTAACACTGTAACCTACCATGTATGTCATAAGAGGCAACTAAGGGGAGTTGGCATGAGACTGGCTACCTCATCCTATAGGAAGCCTTAGCTGTAAAATTCAACCAATCATGAACAAGTCTATGAAAGACTTGGTGTGAGTGGTTGAAGGCCTATGCTGCATTGGGAGATGAAAGGCAGAAGAACACTACACAGGTGCATTCCATTTAGCCACACAAGTCATAATCATGGCTGCTAACACATGGTTTGTTTTGTTTGACATAAGAAACTGTCAAACTCAGGATTACAGGTCTCAAGAAGTGTTCAGATATAAGCAAGCAGTATGTCTTTCGTTGAATAAATGTGACCAGTGATTTAATTCTGCAAGTATGTAAGCTAGAATTCCTTTTTAATTACATTTTAATTCAATCCAATATCACATGGAAATCCAACATAATTAATAAATTGTTGAAATAATTACCATGTTAATTTGTAAGCATTTTGCATCACTTTAGTTTTGATTAAGGATCCTGTATAATTAGATTTGACAATCAAACAATGTATTTAATTATCAGGAATATGTAGTAACACTACTTCTATGAGTGCCATTTAATTATGAGGAATATGTAGTCCTGCTACTTCTATGATTGCCGATCAATGCTTTTGCATTTATTTCTCATGCTACAATATTTATGTGCATAAGTATGTTTTTCCCCGCCAGCGATGACTGTCGTCATTTAAAGGTGGCAGGTGAAAATCCCAGTGTGGTCACTATAACTTTCAATTTTTATATTGTGTAGTTTGACCATCTAATCTCTACTTCTTTCCTCTACTTCTATGAATGCTGATCAATGCCTGTGCATTTATTTCTCATACAATATTGGCATTCTACTATAAATAAATTCACTTCTGCTGTGACTTAAATATTTTAGAACTTTAATTTTCTTCCGAAAAATTTCTAGAATATCTTGGATAAATAAGAAAGAAAAAAAAACGATGTTTTACAAGATTTACCTGAAACTAAAATTTGGCGTTGTTAAAATCTCAGTGGCTTAGACAAAAACATCAATGGAAGCCATTGTTCTGGAAAAATAGGCAGATGTGAAGAATCACACAGGATATTAAAGGTACCCTGTAAATGACAAAGCATGAAGCTGAGGAGTTGGTGATAGATCAGGTCTTTTCAGCAGGCCAAGATAAGGGTAGTCTTCTGCAAAGGATCTGCTTCATGATGATGATGATGATGATGATAATGATGAGCTTCAATTCCAGAGTGCATCCTTGTCTTCATACATGACATTTGTGTGGTGTCTAGTTGACTGTACATTGAAATCCCCTTGTTCTTTTAGTGAGGTGGTGTCATCATTTAGAGGTGATGTATTTGAATCCATATGAATTTTAAAAAAGTAGCCTGGACTTCCAGACAATCCAGCTTAAAATAGGTACCAGAAATGTCTGGGGAAGTAGAAGTGGCTTGCATGATACTGACCACATCAGCCATTCAGTGCTGAATGGTCTATACAAATATGTGTCTAGCACCATATACCCTGTGGATTCTGGACAAAAGCCTTTCTAATGATACTGTTCTGGGGTTTTCTCATTGTATGTCCTATCCAACGTCAGCGCCTTTTGTTCACCTCTTGATTCACTGGTATTTGTTTCATTATTTCCATGAGTTCCACATTAGTGATTCTGTCATACCATTTTAGTCCTTCTAATTTGCACAGATATAAATTAATGAATGTTTGTAGTTTATTTATAACCACCCAATACACCTAAATGTGAGCTCCATCTGTTTTACTGATTTATCCAGTGCTCATATTGTAATATTATACAAATAAACTAAACTACTGTGTTCTAATGTAATTTTTCTTTTTTGTATATAACCAACATTCTTTTGACGCACATTTCGTTGTCATCATATAATCGCATACACACAAAATTTCAATGGTAAATTCAGCCAGCTATTCTACTGCAGATTGTTTGAAGCTGTGTACTTAATTTAAAAAAAGCAAATATGCAGAGAACTTAATGCATAACAGTGAACAGAGTAATTCATTCAAATATTTATATTTCCTTAATTAATGTAGATAGCAATACTGCTATCGGACAGAATTGTCTACAATAGCTAAAAGACCAGAAGGAGACCTCCATAGTCTCCTGCAACACACAATCAGACTTCTGGCCAACAATAGGCAGGCAGGCCGATAAGACCTTGGAGAGCTAATTGTCTCCAGTTTGTAAGTGCATTGTTCCCATGTGTGAACTTGTAGGACCTGGTTTCATTGCCGGCTACTGAGCTGCATGCTTGGTACACAGTGAGCTGTGAATTTCAGTTGGGATATGCTTTTTGTTTGCGTCCATGTTAGCTGTGTTGTGAAATGCAAATTCAGAAAATGGTGGATGGCTTGTTGCGGCACTTTGGCGGCTGCCTCATATGATATTGCGTGTACTGACTGCTTGTGTGTATATGGACAGCTGTCTTCTTTGACAGTCAACATATTAAAGTGAAGACCCGCTTATTGTCCATGATATGGTATTTTGGTTTTGTCTAGGCTGCTGTTTCCTTAATGAGTTCACATGGGAGAATGAGCAAATTGTGTGGTTTTCACTGGCACAAGAATGGCACCATTATTGGGCAACCCGTTTGCTATGATGTTGGAACCTTATGACTGTGACACATTAGACTACATAGGCCCTCAATTATATGGTGTTGTATTAGAAAGACCACTGGAAAGTTTCATTGGCTATTTCCAGTCTACTTTTTCCTTGTTCACCTCAGTGAAAGAAAACAGTCTCATTTCATCTCATCATGTTCCTCTTGTACTTTGCGGTGTCGAGGTGAAGTATAATCTTCGTGAGAGTGCCCGGTTGTGGGCTTCAGATATCGATATTCCCATGGACTCCTGCTATTCCCTCCGTCCAATGTTTATGTGGTCGGGCCTCTTTCTCTGTTTCCATCTGGTCTGTACATCATTGCTTGTTGTGGTATGCTGTTGACTGGTAACCTACTTGCATGGCCAAACCATTTGACTTGCTGCTTTCTAATAAAATCTAGTGCTGCTTTAACCCCCACTTTAGTCCTGATTTCTTCATTTCTGATCTTATCTCTTCTGAGGGTCCTTTTCCACATTTTGAGGCGTATTGGGGTCAAATTAATATATCACTTTTGACACAAACTCTTGTACCAAACGAAGATTGGTTGTTGTCTAGATACTAATGCTTCCACTATATCATTGCAGAGTGGAAGCTGAGCTTGCCACCTGTCTCACACCACAAGTCACCACTGTAGCACACATCCACTAGTCAGTGAACAAGAGTAAGTTTGCGCACCTAATATCCATTTAATGCTGAATTAACACGGAACCACACAATATATAAATCCAGGAACAATAATCCTATCAGAATATATCTTCATCACAACTTACAACTCAAATAACACTGCTTTCTCAAGGCCTACTTAATCTCATCCACCTCGACAGTTTTTACTAGCCACTCTTCCGGCCCGAACTCACTGGATCCAACCCACTCTGGATCTAAGCCTCCGCTAACTATCCGACCCTCTCTAGGGCTAGGCTTCAATTCACCATGTCTGCTGATAACCGGGCTCAGGCTTTAATCCTTAGTCTCAGACTTCCTATCACTGAAAACCACAGGGCAGAGTTCTATCACTAACTCCCCTATCATTCACTTTTCACGGACCGCCGACCTACACTTCTCGGGTCCCAAGACTCCACTGTCCTTTTCAGTTTCCTGACTCCACACAACTACCCCACAGCTCAAACTGTCCGCCCCACAACTACGCTCGCCGGCTGACTTCTCCTTGACTCCCCCTTAAACTCACTTGTCTTCTCATTTGCCCTCTTAAATCACTGTCTCCAATCTTCCCCATCTATCCTCTCATTTGCACCCTCCGGGGACTTACTACCCAGCCCCATTTTACCTCCGTCTATTATTTGGCCGGTGATGTCAATGACCCCCAGGCATGTTACAACTTTAAAACAGCAAGAAAGTAACAGTGCGCTGTGTAGGCTCAGAAGTATTACATTCATGCTACTCTACTGTTGAAGAAGCTACATAAAGTGAGAGGAATATTTATATATATATTTATTGCACGCGACAATGCTACTCTTCCTCATCATGATAACCAGAGACACTGAATTTGACATCATATATTGTTGATTAGCTTGTAAAAAAACCTAAGAAGTATTGCGATTACATAGAATATAGAATAGCGAGAAGACATGTGAATAGAATAGAAAAGAGAAAAACAAAAAGACTGGGAGGAGTATGGAGAAACCCTAAATAAAAACTACAAGGAGGCAACTAGAAACTTCTACAAAAAGATAAGTGCAATGAGAACCAGAGGAGAAACCTTTCACCCAACTGAAATAATTAACAGCGAAAATGGAGAACCAATAAGTACACAAAAAGAAATTCTAATAAGATGGAAACAGTACTTCGAACAACTTCTCAACATCCCATCAGATGTCAGAGGAATTCAAGAAGCCGACACAGATGCCACAGAAGAACTAGAACCAGATATACCCGGGAAGGTTAACCCGGTCAACAAATGCCCGCAGAAGTCGGATGTGTCGGCCTAACGGCGCAAGAACGCAGCTCTGCTGTAAACAGGCACAATGCAATCACATCCCCCCAAAAAACTCCGGATGAACGCAGAAGAAGAACCAGATATACTGAAAGAAGAAATTATAGAAGCAGATTAGCCCCATTGAACAAATCATTAGGACAAGATGAAAAACCAAATGAACTAATTAAGGCAGAAAGAGAAGTAGGAACAGCATGGCTACATAGACTATTCAGTCATGTTTGGGTAGAACAACAGACACCACAAGACTGGGGAAATGCCATAATTATCCCAATTTGGAAAAACAAAGGCAGCAAAAGAGACTGCACACAATACAGAGGCATTTCACTGTTGAGTCATACTGGGAAAATATTTTGCAAAATTCTTGAGAAAAGATTACGAACTACTATAGAACCCCAGCTAAGCGAAACACATCTTAGATTTAGGAAAAACAAAGGATGCACAGGTGCCATTTTTGCTCTTAGACAACTTATAGAAAAATCAATCGAATTCAATGACACACTCTACTTTGCCTTTGTCGACCAAGAAAAGGTATTTTATAGAGTAGATAGAAGCAAACTGTGGGAAATCCTTAAACAATATGGTGTGAGTACACATCTAACAAACCTATGTAGAAGTTTATACAACAGTGAATGCATAGTGAGGGCAACTGGAGGACACTCAGAACCCTTCACCATAAGATCCAGAGTACGACAAGGTTGTGTCCTGTCCCCTCTCTTGTTCATAACATATATAGACAGCATATGTAAAGAAACCAGCCAAACAGAGACCGCAAGAACACCGCATGACGAGAACACAGAAGAACCATCTGCAAATCTAACCATTAGAGAACTCCTGTTTGCTGACGACTAAGCACTAATAGCAAAATCAGAAGCTGAATTATAAGACCACATGAATAGCCTAAACAAAATATGTATGGAATATAACATGGAAATTAGCACAAGTAAAACAGAGGTAATGACTATAACTAAAGAAGAAAAAGCAATAACGATTCACCTAAACGAACATCCCTTGAAACAAGTAAACAGTTTCAAGTGCCTAGGAAGTATAATATCAAATGGCAAATCAGAAGACGAGATCGAAAATAGATGTAATAAGGCAAACCAACTCATTGGACAAATAGCATCAATACTAAATAACAAACATGTATCAATAACTACTAAGAAAGCACTTTACAACACAATCTTCCTACCAACTCTGTGCTACCAATGCCAAACCTGGACAATGGCAGAAAAAGAGAAAAGAAAAATCACCACAACAGAAATGAGATTCCTGAGAATAATACTCAATGTATCAAGAAGAGATAAGATCAGAAATGAAGAAATCAGGACTAAAGTGGGGGTTATAGCTGCACTAGATTTTATTAGAAGGCAGCAAGTCAAATGGTTTGGCTATGCAAGTAGGTTACCATCAATAGTATTTTTTTTATTTATCAGTTGGGGTATCTTCGTTGCACTCCGGACATGTCCATAGGTGCTCAGATCCTCCCTCCAGCATATGCATCAGCGTCCGGTGGCTAATAGTGCCAGTTCTGTGTTGGTTGACGAGGCGCTTTGTTTTCCCGATGTACCTCTCGCGTCTGGCTGTGCCGATTCTTACTCCCAGGTCTTTCATCCTGGAAAGCGATGTGGAATCACTGGCGTCAAAATCCTCTGTTCTCGCCATATCTTTAAGGGCGTTAATAACATCGGCACGATCCATGGGCTGGCCATCTACAGGGAGTGCAGAGCCAGCCAATTTATCAGCTCGTTCATTTCCCTCGACTCCCGCATGTCCCGGGACGAAGATGAAGGTGACTTTGCGGACAACAGACTTCCGCAGCGACTCAGTCCACTGTCTACGTACAGATCCAGCTTCGACCTTCTGAATCATGCTCATTGAATCACTTAGTACACACACGTTGGTATAATGCTGTGATTCCAGCCATATGAAAGCCTGTGTAACTGCCATCACCTCCATCGTCATGCTGCTCGTGGTCATAGAGTGGGCACCACCGGATTCTTGAACGGTTCGGCCCGCTGAACCGGCTGTAAATGCCCACGCACTTCTCTGCTGCTTTACAACAGATCCATCTGTATAGATGAGCACTTCGGGGCTATCTGAGTGATCATAGATGAGCGCGTTAACCTCTGCATTGACAGCGGCAGGGTTCTGCTCTCTGCACCGTCTGTCGAGTGCGATAATGCAGGAGAAGGTACACTTAAAAGCTGGAGGCACCGGCACCCATTCCTTGCCGGGGTTGATACTGGTAAGACTGCAGACCTGTCCGACGACATCTTCCGCCCGACCCATCCATGATTTGCCCCTCTTTAGCCTGTCACCCTTTTCTCTGAATACAGCGTCATGCAGAGGGTGCTGCTCATCTGCACTTATTTTTAAGTATGCACGAGCTCTCCAGATCTTGATCCTGTGTTCCATTGTCGGGAAGTAAAGGAGGTATCTCATTGCTACACAGCTGGTGTCTCTCGTGCAGCCCAAAATGATGCGCATGGCTTCGTTTTGTACCTTTTCAAGTCTTCCAATCTGTGTAGGGCTGACAGTGAGGATGGCCAGGGCATACTCGATGCGTGAAAGCACAAGTCCTTGGAACAGAAGTAATAGCAGTCTTTGCTCGATATTGGCAGTCGCCATGACTCTCATTGCTGCCAAACCTTTTCGAGCCTTCGTTATGACATAATTGACATGATCTCTGAAGGACAGGCTACGATCAAGCCTCACGCCAAGATATGTCATTGACTGGGTTCTACTCAGAATGCTCCCATCCATTCTTACTGCCTGCAGGTCTGTTTTCACAATATGGTTGTTTAGTGAGAACCATGTAACCGTTGCCTTTGCAGGGTTGACAAGGGCATCGGCATCAGCACACCATGAGGAAATTCGATCTAGTTCGCCCTGCATATAGTTGGCAACCGCCTGTCTATCTCGACCCTGTCGATACACGAGGATGTCGTCAACGAATGATAGAGTCCTACCCCTCCCATCCAACTGTTGTTCAGTGATCGGCACCGTATACACGTTGAATAGTACTGGTGACAGTGGTGAACCCTGCGGCAATCCTGGACATATCGTATTCGGCTCAGAAGACCAACTCCCGCATCTTAGCACCACCTTCCTTTGGAGTAGAACTGCAGCTATCCATCGTACAAGGTGAGGGTGCACTTTCAGTCTGAGGAGGGTTTGCATCAAGTGTTCGAAAGATACTCTGTTATATGCGTCCTCTAAGTCTATGGCGGCCGCACATGTCTCTTCTCTGACCTGAAATCCTTCGTAAACATCTTGAGCAAAGACCGCCGCATTCAGCCATGACTCTTTGTTGCGTCTGTATCCTCCAAGTGTGGGCGGGAAGCAGCCGAGCTGTTCCAAGTCCCAAGCAAGTCTGTGTGCTACAATTATCTCCAGTAGCTTGCCAACAGTATTCTGCATCGTAATGATTCTGTAGCCGCTTATCTTGGAGTGGTCTTTGTTCGGTTTTGGCAGCGGCAGCAAGTAGCTGTGTAGCCATTCTTCTTTGACCTGACCCCTCTGGATACTGGTGTTGAATTCTCTGGCCAGTTCTTCCATGTCGTCATCTGATATCACCATAAGGTCACCATATCGGATGCCGTCTGGGCCTGGGGCGGTGTTAGGTGATTTCTTGAGCATCGCACGCAATATGTCAACTGTGATTGTCCATTCTTCGTCTGTCCCGACCCCCTCGCACAACTGAGAGAGTGTTGTTGTGGTCCTCTGTCTGGCGGGCTCGTCTTTCTGGTCAGTCTGTTCTATGTAGCGTGCAAGAAGGGCCTTACCTTTATCCGCATCCGACTTTTTCCATGCGAGGTCTGTGCCTTGAAAGTCTGGAATACCCCTACGTTGTGCAGCACCGTTCATGCTCTTGTGGAGGCGCCAGAATGTCGTAAGAGATTGCTCGGAGCACACCTTCCTGCAGAACTCGTCCCATTTGTCGGCCTTGGCCTGTTTGGCGCAGGATTTGAATAAAGTCGTCGTCCTAACGACCTCAGTCTTCAGGTTCGCCAACTCAACCTGTGGCATGTTAGCCTTTCTGGCCTTTTGCCAGTCTTTGACAGCCTGCCTCTTTCCCAGCCACACCTTCTCGACCTCTCCATTCCACCATGGTGGCTGCAGCCATCTTTCTTGTCTCCTACGGGAGGAAGTTAGTTTCCTTCTTCTGATCTTGCTTATGGCGTCTTGACCAGTGGTGTCGTACGGGAAGGCATTGGTCTTGTTTCTGTGACTCATGGCCCCGTCTTTCTTGATCAGGATGACACAAGGGTAGTGGTCACTATCGTGGTATCCCAGTGTGCCCCACCGGCACCTTGGTGCGATGGTGGGCGACACCAGAGCCAAGTCAATGATGCTGTCAGAGTCGCCTGGTCGAGTGGCCATTCTAGTGACCTTCCCATCATTCAGACAGATTAGGGCAGCAGAAGCCAGGGCGTCCTCCAAATCTTCTCCCTGTCTATTGGTGATGCAATTCCCCCATTGACTGCCTCTGGCATTGAAGTCCCCGCAGTAGATGATATGCCTTTCATCCATATCGAACAAACTCTGCCATTGTCGCACGTCGACCTTCCCATTTCGCGCATAGACGTTAACGATTACAAGCTGCACTGGTGTCATTATTCGTAATGCCTGCACTTGCAGGGCATCGCTGTTCCAGGCGGACATATCGATCTCAGACACCAGTATGTTGTCGCGGACCAGAATGGCCTGTCCGAGGTGCCGCCTGTTAAAGAAACCCTGAAATCCCGCAACATTGACTGTTCCGTCGGTGAGCTGTGTTTCTTGCAAGACTACAATATCGTTTCCGTAGAGTAGTTTTTCAAGAATGGGTCGGCGTTGACTAAATGATGCACAGTTCCAGTACAGTACTCGAACATTTCCGATACCCAATCTGTCACATTTTAAGCGCCTTCTGCGCGCGCCCGCCCTCTTACCACGTTGTGTCCTAGCTGGTCGTCTGGCCGTCATGTTAGGCTTAACTATAACCACCAGGCGCCGATGATACGCCGAAAGAAGACCGGACGCGCGTGCACGAACTCCGTTGCACGGTCCGAACTCCATTTCACCACGAAAAAAAAAACACTTAATCCATACACATTTCGGAAAAAACACGTTCCATTTTACGGGACGAAGAAATGTCCCGCCATCTTGCTTCAAGGGAACTCACTCTCAATAGTATACCACAACAAGCAATTTAATGATGTACAGACCAGAGGGAAGCAGAGGAAGAGGCCGACCACGTAAACGATGGATGTAGGGAATAACAGAGTCCATGGGAATATCGATGCATGAAGCCCATAATCGGGCACTCTCCCGCTGTTTATACTTCACCTTGACACCGCAAGGTACAAGAGGAACATGATGAGATGAAATGGTGCATGTACATACTCATTCCATTACGCGGTATGTATGTTTCATCTGTCCCTGGCCCTTTCTCTCTTTTAAATAACGAAGTGTCTATTCGCAACCAAGTTGCGAATAAACGAAGTCTCTATTCGCAGCCAAAGGCTATTCACGTGACATAGGTGACGTAATCGGAACACGTATTTGACTATATTATACAATTTGTGTTAAGCTTTCATCGTGGCCCCAGTAGCATAGCGGTGAGTATCTCCGTGAATACAGCGTAGTATAGCGGTGAGTATATCCTGTAAAAGACATCGGACTAACTGTACCTTCTGAAACAAACATGATGAATAGTCGCCGGGTCTGCAGTGAAGGGGTTATGAATGCATTTCGTAATCCTGGTTGCGATTGTGTTGTCATAATCCTGGTTGCGAATAGAGACTTCGTTTATTTGCAACTTGGTTGCGAATAAACTCTCCCTGTGCAAAATGGGATGCTTGTTGAGATGTATTCTTCTTCTTCAGCGTTCCGAGCCATTGAGGTTCTTTGCTGCAGATACAATCCGTCTCCATTCGTCTCTCTGGTTGACCTTCTCTTGCCAGTCGTTGATTCCAAGTGCTTGTAGGTCTGTATATATATTATCTCTCCACCGTCTTCTTGGTCTACCTCGGGGTCTACGGTCATTTATTTCCTGAGTGTAAGCGAGTTTTGTTTCCCCATTATCTTCCATTCTTTCTATATGCCTCAGCCATTGTAGTCTATTAGCCTTCATGATACCAGTGATTAGCGGGGATTTAAACAGATCATAAATGTCTTTGTTACTTCTTCTTTTCCACTCTCCACTTTGTGTATCCCTAATGGGTCCAAAGATGCGTCTTAAAACTTTGTTCTCAAAGGTTTGTAGTAAGGCTTCGTCTTCTTTCGTTGTACTCCAGGTTTCAGAGCCATACAGCACAACTGGTCTGATCAGTGTTTTGTATATTGTGATCTTGGTGTTACGAGATAGCGCCTTTGATTTTTAGTAGATGTTGTAGTGCATAGTATATCTTATTTCCAGAATTGATTCTAGTTTGTATTTCTTCCCTTATGATGTTGGGGCAGTTGAAGATTGTACCGAAGTATTTGTATGTTTCCGTTCTTTTAATGGTCATATTATCTATTTGTATGTGGCCAGCGTTTTTAGCCATTCCTTCTCTTGAAATTACCATATATTCTGTCTTATCTTGGTTGATAACCAGCCCCATCTGTTGGGCTTTTTCCTTTAAGTGAGTCAATATTTCCAATGTCTTTTGTTCATTTCTCCCTATAATATCTATATCATCTGCATAACCAAGCAGCTTGGATGTTCCTCCAATATCACATTCCTCCTTTACCTTCCTTACAACTTTCTCTAGAGCCAGATTGAAGAGTAGCGGCGATAGTGCATCACCCTGTTTCAAGCCAGATGTTATTTGGAAAGGGTCTGATTTCCTGCCTTTATATGTTACTATATTATAAGTATCTTCCATGCATAGTCTGGTCATGTTGATTAACTTCCTTGGTATTCCAAATTCATAGACTATTCCTATGGACACTAATAAGCCTTTTTAACATCCACAAAAATGTTATGGAGATCTCTTTTATATTCCCAATTTTTCTCGGCTATTTGTCGTAAGATAAATATCTGATCTATTGTTGATCTGTTTTGTCTAAAACCCGCCTGGTAGTCACCTAATATATCTTCTGAATTCTTGTGAAAGCTTGTGAACTTGTGAACTCCCCAAGTACCGCAATAGCATCTCCATGTTTATGAGCCCGAGTACAGATAGGCGGACTCAAGAGCAAGAAAGCACCATTTTCGAAGTATTATTCCGTATTGAGATGTATAATATATGGAAAACGAAGTGATTATTCGCAATCGAATTGCGAATAATGCTGCGCGTTATTCGCAATTGCGGCTGGTCACGTGACATAGTGACGTCATCGGAACATGGGTTTGACTATATTTGAATATACGATTTATTGCCTGGCATATTTCGCTATTAATTCTTGTTGAACTATTATCTTGTCCTCAGTAGCATAGTGATAAGTATCTCCGCCTGTCACACGGGAGACCGAGGTTCGATTCCCCGCTGGGGTGGCAATTTTTTTTTTTTTCATTTTTCAGAAATTAATTAAGTTTAGTTTAGTGGATCAACATCACGGCACACGGGTGCAGCCCATAAGTGCTCCGTTCTCCTCCTAACTCAAATCTGAGTCTGGAGAAACTCAGCTCAGTGCACGAACTCCGTAGCACCGGCGAGGATCCTGAAATATTTTGGGTAGATTTTTAACTCGAAATTTTGCCCGGGCAGCGCCGTTTGGCTACTCTTTTTCGATTTCCAACTGCCAAGGGATTTTTCGCGTGCGCAACAATACACACGGGCGTCCGATCTCACTACCCAGAGACCAAGGTAAAGTTTATTACTAGAAGTCCACGAGAAAAAAATCCCGGTCATCACCGGGGCTTGAACGCGGGACCTCCAGCACTCGAGGCGGACACCATACCTCGAGACCACGCAGCCCCCTTAATTTAATGTAAATTAATAAAGATTTAGATTAAATTAAATTAATTAGGTGATATAATAAAAACAATATTAAACATAACGAACTAAAATATAGAACTGAGAAACTCGAAGCTTGTGAATAAAGTGTGCTCTATGGATCTCGGCACAGTCATAACATCTGATGGGAGATGCCTTGAAGAGATTAGAACAAGAATTGCCATTGCAAAGGTAGCCTTTTGCAAGATGAAAAACATACTAACCAATAAAAAGATATCAATTGAAACGAGAAAAAGAGTGTTGCAGTGCTACATAGAACCTATACTTTTGTATGGATGTGAAGCGTGGACAATAAGCAGTCAAGCTGAAAAACAGCTGATGACTGTGGAAATGTGGTTTCTGATGAAAATGCAAAGAATACCATGGACAGAGAGAAAAACCAATGAACAAGTACTTCAAGAAACAAATGAAGATCGTAAACTGATTAGAGATATTAGACGTAGACAGTCAAAAGTTGTTGGACATGTTATGAGAAGAAATGAATTGGAGAACTTGGTGACAACTGGCAAGATCGAAGGGAAGAAGCCAAGGGCAAGACCGAGAAGTGAATACCTGGATGGCTTGGCCACGTGGCATGGTCGAGACAGGAACACAGAGCTGATCCACGACTCTGGTGATCGAGTGAGATGGCAAAACATGACCGCCCACGCTTATCGGTATGGCATATGATGGATGGATGGATCTGCGGAAGCTGTCACGGGTGTGAGGAGGATATCGATGGATCCAATAGATGTCTTTGTTTAACGTGAATTTTATTTGCCAAATAAAATATCGCCCTAAATCAGCATATCGCAACTAGCATAATCGCCTAATGAGGCCCTGTAAGGGATACTTTTTACAATAAATAATCTGGGACCGTTATTCGGAAGAGTGCCAATTTAAAAAAAAAAAATTTAATTGCAATACCATCTATGGGTTAAGTTAGTGTAGAGACCACTTCTGACCAAGTACCGCAATAGCATCTCCATGTTTATGAGCCCGAGTACAGATAGGCGGACTCAAGAGCAAGAAAGCACCATTTTCGAAGTATTATTCCGTGTTATTCACAGCGTGCGAAGTAAACGTCACAAGACCAGCCGCAATTGCGAATAATGCTCAGTATTATTCGCAATTCGATTGTGAATAACATGTCCCTTAAATAAAACTAGGGAGAGTTTATTCGCAACCAAGTTGCGAATAAACGAAGTCTCTATTCGCAACCAAGATTATGACAACCCAATCGCAACGAATTCGCAACCAGGATTACGAAATGCATTCATAATCCCTTCACTGCAGACCCGGCGACTATTCATCATGTTTGTTTCAGAAGGTACAGTTAGTTGGATGTCTTATACAGGATATACTCACCGCTATACTAAGCTATACCCACGGAGATCCTCACCGCTATGCTACTGGGGCCACAATGAAAGTTTAACACAAATTGTATAATATAGTCAAAAACACATGTTCCGATGACGTCACATATGTGACGTGACTAGCCTTTGGTTGCCAATAGAGACTTCGTTTATTCGCAACTAGGTTGCGAATAGACACTTCGTTTTGCAAAACAAGTATATGTTGCTTTTGCTCGAGCGCACAAGCGCGCCCGCGAGTGAGAGAGAGAGAGAGAGAGAGAGAGAGAGAGAGAGAGAGAGAGAGAGAGAGAGAGAGAGAGAGAGAGAGAGAGAGAGAATTAATTCAAACCTGAACAAAGACTGCAGTTAGCTGCAATGGGTGGTAACTTCATCACAGGCACAATGGATTTATTTGGGGTGGGCGGGGTTAGGGTAAAGTTTAAACGAAATTCCCTTGGTCATAGTCGTACTTTCGACGTCACAGCTGACAAAGACACTGACCGAAAGGTACATCCTCCCTTTGTGCTGGGTAGCTTCATGCCCTTAACTGGTAATATTCACAATCCCCGGTGACAAAGATGGGTATTGTAAATATGTATAAGGGGCGTTCATTTGAAATCCATTCGTGCCGCACCGCGCGTAATTGCGTACGTTGAACATGATCATGTCATCGTCATGTGATAATAACTGATCAATGAATAAAAGAGCAAGTGCTTATCGTCTCATGATGCATAGGTTCTGTTTCTGATCGTTGAGAAAATGGCCGGGTTGATCCAAAATCCGTCCAAAGAAGCTCAAAGAGCGGTGATTCAGTTTCTTTAATTTGAAGAATGTCGACCAGTGGACATTCATTGAAGAATGCAGGCAGCGTACGGTAACAAATGTGTGAAGACAACAGTGACAGACTGGGCACTAATGTTTCAAAAGGGACGTCAGTTCACCACATATCTTCGACGGCCGGGTGAAGCACATATTGTTGCAACAGAAAAAAAACAACCATCGCCAAAATTGATGCAGCAGTACAGATGAACCGTTGTCGAAGCATACGTTCGCTAGTGAAAGAATTTGATGTGTCAGCTGGGACAATTCAAAAGGTCGTTCGAAAGAAAGTGCAATATCGGAAGGTGTGTTCACAGTGGGTACCACGGATGTTGACCGACCACCAAACAGAGGAACGCATGGGATGGTGTTTGAACCACTTGCTGCGTTACAGAGTGGAGGGTTATGCATTTCTCTTCTGCATAGTGGCAGGCAATGAATCATGGTGTCACCACTATGAGCCGAGCAGCAAGAGAGAGAGAGAGAGAGAGAGAGAGAGAGAGAGAGAGAGAGAGAGAGAGAGAGAGAGAGAGCATGCAATGGAAGCATGCTGGATCACCAAACAGGTGTCCGCTGGTAAGGTTATACTGAGCGCATTTTTTGACCATGAAGGGCAGACTTTAAAGAACCTGGTGTCAATATCAACTCTACCCACTACTTGTAAACACTAGACAAACTGCAAAAAGCCATCAAGAATAAATGACCCGGCATGCTTTCTCGTGGTGTGATATTGTTGCACGATAATGCTCGTCCGCCTTGATTTGTCACCATGTGATTTTCAATGGTTCGCACCTCTAAAAAAAAGCTCTCAAGGGGCAACGATTTCACACAGATGTAGACGTAATGAACGCGGTAAGTACTTGGTACAGTGAGCAACCACAATCCTTTATTGCGGATGCATTCGCCGCCTACCTAAGCAGTGGGATGCTTGCCTGAATGCCTACTGCGATTTCTTCTGACCAACCCATGGTGCATAATTCATTCAAAATGAATGCTTTGTTTAATTCTACCACACCTGTTAATGTTTCTTTCATGCTTTTGTAATAAATAAAGCCATTGGAACGGGTTTCAAATGAACGTCCCTAAATAAAGTATCATCATCATCTTTCACTTCTGCCTTCAAGCGTCGTGGGGAAGAATAATTTGTGCTCTAGAGCCCGATGGGCGTTACTGGATAGTGTCATTCCGTGTAATTGTACAATGTCTTTGATGTCGTCAATCCATTTTCTTCTTGGGCGCCCTCTTGGTCTCGTCGTAGATCAGTGGTTCTCAATGGGGAATTTTAGGGTTTCCAGGGGAGAATTAAGATTATTTCAAGATTGCGTTAATACAAGAACCGATTATTTGATTTCGTTTTTCCCTTCATACTGTACGGTTCTGTACGTCTCACCCTTCTAAAATTCAATTTATAAAGTAAGTAGACCCACAAATCATGTTTTATGTGGACGTCTAGACTTGTTTTAATATGTGCTATTAAATTTAGCTTCCATTATTACGTATACTGTGTAGGGGCGGGGCGGGATTTTTAGGTAGGAAATACGAAAGGGGGGAATGACGTTCTGAAAATATGGTGAAGGGGGGCACGCGCCAAATTTTTAGGTAGGAAATAAGGAAAGGGGGGGGGGGAAATGACGTTCTGAAAATATGGTGAAGGGGGGCACGGGCCAAAAAAGGTTGAGAATCACTGTCGTAGATGATCTTTGATGTAGGCCCAGTGATCGTTGATGGTGCCGCAATCTCACGACATGGCCAAACCACTTGATCTTCTGTCTTTCAATAAGTGTGGCACAAGGTGTTGATCCCACCGTTTGTCTAATAATAACATAATTTCTTACTCGGTGTCGGATTGTTAAATTGGCAGCTCTCCTCAGACATCTCATCTCACAGGTGTTGATTTTGCGAATGTGTGATTTGGATAAAGTAAAAGTTTGAGATTGGTAGCATAGGGTTGGTGTGAATATGCTGTTTATTATCTGTTGTTTTGCAGACATAGGTATACTTGGATGTTTCAATATGGGCGATAGTTGATATGTAAGTGCATTAGCTTTTTGACATCTGATTTCGATTTCTCTATCGAATCTGCCATCTTCTGTGATCATACTTCCAAGATATTTGAATTCAGAGATGTGCTATTTATCTGTATTTATCTACGAGCCTAAATATCCCTCCTGTGTATATACTGTTTCTTGACGATCACATTATTAAATGATATCTGTGGTACAATCGGCAGGTCTTTAAAAAAAAACAAAAAACAACAACATTGGATTACATTTCTGGAGCTTGATCTTTTTATATAAAAGTCTTATTTTGGTTATGACTATTTAAAAAAGTAATGCAAGGTGGAGAGAATTTTTGACAAAATTCTTACATTTTCTTTCATTGCTCGGTGGGGGGGGGGGGGGGGGTGTAGGGGGGTATGGAACTGGTATCAGCGAGGAAGGAAACTGATCTCAGTAAAACTAGTTCCTCTCAATCTTGAAAAATGTGAACATCGTATTTGTTGCAATGTTTGCAAGCATCACTATTGCAAATTTCCTTTGACCTTCCAAAAGGGGGGAAAAATTACCTCGTTAATAGAATAATAACAGAGAAATATGTTGAATAAATCACATACAGAACACCATACATAAGTAAACGGTAAACTTTACTAGAACACGATTGCAAATAACAAAATGGACGTTGCGGCCAGTCTTCATCAGCACACACCGAGACAAATATTCATATAAAATGATAAAAGCTACTAGTGTTTCTTTGCGGACTCGACATATGTGTAAACATACCTGCATGCATGACGTAATCTAAACCTAAAATTCAACCAGATATTTTATTTTATTTTGAGGGGATAGCGCGAACGCAGTCCCCCTTACGAAAAAATTACGCACTCGAGTCACCCACATTTGGGGTGATCGCAGGCGTCAACCCAACCGAAGTGCAATGGAAGGGCCTCAACCTGGGAGCACCACCTTAGTGATCATGGTAGCTCCCGTGCCAGGTAAGTATGATTTGTCAGTGTGAACATCTGTACCCAGGCATTTGATGCAGCAAGATTCGCTAAGTGTTTAAACAATGACTGCACACATTTTATTATTCAACACATTAAATCCTCGCAAAAATCACAAGCCCATGTTTGCTATGCTAAACTTTAAACAAACATTATGAGCGTTATATTAATATTTTAAATATTCTATGTCAGTAGAGACAACGAAACGTTTCTAGTATTCTACTATGAGTTATTTCTCTTGGGGTATACAAGAAATTACAGTGCCATATGTGTATTAGATTGTCTCCCTTTAGATTGCGACATTTCTTGCTCAGTAATTCACTGACAAGAATATCTCATAATGCCTACCTATATATACACACTGTCTCATTTTTTTTCTTTTAAAAAACGGGCTTAGCATTTACATAACACAATTCTGCATAAAAAGTGTGCAAAAGTATATTAAAATATTGCAATAATGAAAAACTTATATTAAAAAATAATCAACGTATTTTCTTAATTCCCCAATAGTAGATTAATTTCTGCAATTTCACGATCACGAAGAATAAAATTGGAACAATTAAGTATTAAGCTGAAATTGAAATACTACAGAACAGTTCTTAGAATATTGTGAATGAAGAAAAGAAAAATACTGAAATTCTACAAGATTTAAACAGGCTCATAAACAGTATCATGTCTGGGAAACTGAAATACTTTAAAGACTGAGCACAACCCACTATTGTACTGTCAACGCTGATCGTAATCCGGCATGAACCTTTAGTTAAGCATTGTCCAGATCAGATTGGAAGCCCCAGACTCGAGTTTTGCTCTCGTTTGAGCTCGTCAGTAGTGCATATCCTTGACTGGACCCAGGATCGAACTCCGAATCACTGGTAAACGTCACTGTGGCTTGGAAAGAACAGTGATAGAGGCATGGGTCCCTGGTAGATGAGGCAGGAGGTGAGGAAGGACTTAGGACATTGTAGATTCAGATAACTTTGGCAGGAGGATGCATGAGAAATTGCATGAGATCGAGTGGCTCGTTGACATGCCATAAAAAGTTGCTTAAAAATAATTCATTATTCCACATGGCTCAGTCTCTTTCCGCAGCGCGGAAAACGCCGCACAAAGCACGAACTCCGTAGCTCTAGTGACGACCCATAGGGGTCTCCGAAAAATTTCACTCATGAACCGAAGTACGCGGCCCGGAATCGAACCCACAACCTTCGGAGCCCGAGTCAAACGGCTTGCCCACTTCGCCAAAGGACCTTCTACATGATGAGATGAGCAAATGTGTCATAGAAAGAATATGACTGCCTAATCACTAATTATTACATATTAAATTATTAAGAAAGTAATGCAATATAATAATGTATTATAGAATCATTTTGTAATCACTAAAGAAAAACATTGAGGTTCTGGAACTGAGAAGTCTGAGAAAGTAGAGCATAAAGAAGAAGAAACATAATGACACTCTATAAGATAATTAACATCAAAGTAAACCGTATCATGTCTCAAAAACTGAATTACATTGGTCATATTAAACATCACAGTGTGACTGACAGTGGCTCAGTATCTGAAAATTTGGTTCCTGTTGTTAGAAGAGGCAAGACCAACACCGCATTTTTCTTTAAAAAAAGAGAAGGATAGAAACCACAAACAATAAGTTGCACGATTTATGGCCTGGCATATTTAGCTGCATCTCGTCAGGTGCATACTGCATAATATGATGTGAAGTAAATAAATGAATCATATTTTGGCTAAAATATGTCACACACAGTCACTGATACTGTTAATATGTGGAGCAGTTATCCCCATGGTAATTTCAGAATCACTGTAAAATCTTTCTGTTGCTGTGGCCTTGATGTATTTGAGTAATCGCTTATTGTCCCTGGCTTCTGTTATTTTAATTTACTAGGGGAATACATTGTTTTGTAGTTCAGAAGCAGATGTTCTCCAATTATAAGGCACTCATTTTTTGCTTTGTTTTGGTGATCGCAGTGATAGTTGTTTTACGTGATAGTCTCGATCCTGTGATGGTCAATTGGTTATCTAGCCTTCTTGGACAAACATATAAAACTTGCAGGACCTTGCATGCTGTGTGCACATTAAAAAATCTCTCAGCTATGCTATTGGAAAGTGAAAAGAACAGGCTGAATAGGCAGCTGCCCTGGCTAAATATCATAAAGTTGGAACGCTTCTCACAAATTAATATTTATACCATGTGTGATTCTACCTAGCAGGTGTGGTAGTGTAGCAGTTAGAACATTATGCAGATATTGGCATGAATGCTGTCATATGAGGGTTTGATACTAGCTCTTGACATTTGCTATGGGAGGGAGAAACTGTCACCTATTCATCTGTGCACTCAAGCCTACAAAATATGATGGACCTAACAGTACTAACACATCATAAACCGATATCAAGTTCCTGCTGTGAGACTTGTTTATTATATACTAGCTGACCCGGCCCGGCTTCACCCAGCCCCTGGCGGGGATCTATCTATCTATCTATCTGTCTGTCTGTCTATCTATCTACCCATCTATCTATCTGTTCACGTCTGTTCCCGGCCATGGTCTGATGATACCGTTCTATTTCAGTTTGATCCGCGGGAGTGAAGAACAACTGTTCCTAACTAATTTCTGGTTCCCTTGCAGCAAGATGGCGGAACATTTATCCGTCTGTTCCTGAAGCTTGTGCTATTTTCTTTCGTGCTGGAGGAAAAATTATTGATATTAAACTAAATAATTATGCCAGTTGGCTTCGTGGGAGTGAGAAGAACATCTGTAGAAAATGTCATCTCAATCGGATGGACCGTTCGGGAACGCATAAAGGATACACACACACACACACACACAAACATACATTGTCTTTTATATATATAGATTTATTTATGAAGGTGATATTGATGGTAATGATGGACACTATTAATGGTACTGTAATACAAATATTTAACCATTCTGAAAAAAAAAAAAAACAGAACAACTGATTACAAGAGGAGGAAAGTGTACAATTAAGTTGTATACAATTTTGAAAAGATAAATGTGAACGAATACAATAAGAGCAAAGTGTACAAACAACATTTTATACATATTTTACACAATTTATAAATAGAAAGGAGCTGTGCTGGTATGGTGGATAGTGTACTTGCCTGCCAAGACTATGATCCAGGTTCAATCGCTAGTGGTGGCAGGATTATATACAACTATTATACGTGGGATATTCCAAAATCAACCACTGATTGGCTGGTAACAATTTAAACAAATTGACAATAGCATCTAAATACACATAAAAATTACACACATCACTTCATTACTTTTCCACACAGTCACCACCTAAATTTAGGCACTTGTCGCACCATGGTATGAGTTTTTGTTACCCCTCGTTAAGGAATGACGCAGCCAGGGTAATTAGCTAGTTGTTGAATATTTTCCACTTAAACTGCTCAAGTAAAGCCTTTGTGCAAGCAGCAGTCTGGGGCCATGCATTGTCGTGCAGGATAATGATGCCATTGATAATCATTCCATGCATTTTGTTTTGGATCTACCAACGAAGCTTCTTCAGTGTTTCACAATAAACTTCTGACGTTACTGTGGTCACCTAGTATCATGAATTCTGTCAACAAAATGACCTAGCAGTCCTAGAACACTGTAACCATCATTTTTCATTGCAAAAATGTTTGCTTGAATTTGGCTTCTTTGGAGGATGAATATGTATCCACTGTTTTCACTGTTCCTTCATCTCTACATTCATAAAGTGAACGCATGTCTCATCCCCAGTCACTATTCTGTCGAGAAATGCATCCCCCTCTTCCAAGTAAAGCATAAGGAATGTCAAAGCTGAGCCCATTCTTTGAGCTTTGTGAGTGTCTGTTGCTTTGGTACCCACTGTGAACAGAATTTGTGGTAATGTAACCTCTCTGTGACAATTCAAAACAGACTAGTCCTAGAAATTTGCGGAAATTTTGTAGAAAGATCTAAAATTGTGAAATAGTGCTTTTCCACTATGACTTGATTGACTTTTTGAATAAGCTCATCTGTCACACATGAATGTCGTCCTTGTCCACCCTCATCATGCACATCTTAATGCCCATCTCTTAGTTTCTCTTACAGAATTGTCACTCATAATATTATCACTGTACACATGACACAATCGACGACGAATCTCATTTTGACCTTCTGCTTGAAGAAAACGAATCACACCACAAATCTCACAGCTGGCGGGAAAGGCAATAAAAGTGTCCATGTATGTTTGCTCGTGATTCATGAACCACTGAACAAAGGCGATTGTAGGTTGATGTGTAATAAGCTAAAAGACTCCTGAATGATGCAAGCAATGAATGGTGTTGCTATGGCAACTAGTTTATTATTTCCAGCCAATCTGCTGTTGATTTTGGAATAGCCCTCGTATTTCACTCTGGATGCTGCCTTGCTACAGGTAAAGTAGGTAACAGTATAAAAAAATTTTTTTTTAATATATTTTTTTGGGGGGAAGGGGGGGGGGGGGGGTGGGGTGGGGGTGGGGGGGGGGGGGTACTTGCTTGCTTTGAACTCAAGCATAGTTCATACACACTAATTATAGTAGCGCTGGGCTGTATTTTGTGTGTGGATTAGCTTTCCCTATTAACAGTGTCCCTCGCCATCAGGCAAACCCATTCTGACTTCAGAGGTAATTGTAATTTACGTCCCCATTTAAGAACAATAGGTCAATATTTTAGTCCAACTGTCCGATGTAGGGGTTGAACCCCTTACCTCGGCATCAGCACACCGGATGTTTACGAACACGCGTTCTTCTTATCCATATGGGCATGCTGACCTCCAGTAACAGTATACAATACAAAGAGATATGGTATTTCTTTTGGGAATCTTTTAACATACAAGACATTGGTAAGTAAAACAACATTCAGAAGAAAGTCTGGACTGTATAACACTCAATAGTGAGAGAGAAGTACATAATGCCTGACCACTGAATGGTGCTAACAATAATAAACTACAACAAGAAACTGTTGATAAAGATAATAGGGAGGCTTTGCATACCTTCCCATTCTACATGCTTTTTTTGTTTTGGGATGTTTACTAGTTAAAATTATATAAAGGGATTCATATGAGCCCATGATTTTCCACTGCTGAATGCAACAGTGAGAGGAACCTGAAGGGTGAATACTGTTCCACACAAAGTCTCTGGATCTTCTATGACTTTCTGGATCACACCTTCAATAAACAAAGAAAATGCCAAATTACTTAACACAAAACTTATTGTAGAATATCATGTAGCAGGTGGTTATCTAGCAGCTGTAAGAGCGTAGTGGTTAGTGCACTGACTTAACCATCTTGGTAATCTGGGATTCAATCTTCATTAGTGGTATAATTTGTATAACAGGTACCAGAGTTTGGTCACTCTACCTCATTAATCTGTATATATGAAAACTAATCATTTAACACATCTTGAGCATTATATCCCATTTTGAAATGTTCTGCGGAAGTTGATTTTTACTGTACTATTTCAATTTAATTAAAAAGTCCACAACATAAACTATTTAAAACATCTTTTAATTAATCCATTACAAGTAAATATAATTACGAGTATATAGTGAAAGTGACCATGTGCCCTCAAGCACATAGTTTTCAGCAATTCACTAGGATTTCTAATACCTTTATAGTAGCTGCAGACACAGATCACCCACTGCATGAGGCGCTGGACGCAGTTAAGGGTCAGCGACTGATAACAGGGAAATCATGGATGGCTCAGGCGGAGGATACGATCAGACAGGTGTGCCCCTTGGAGAACATTAGGCGTGGAGAGGAGTGGGTCAGAGTGCCAGCGGAGCAGTCAGACTTGTGCAGAGTTATAATCACATTAAGCCGGGAGTGCAGGGAGTGGCCAGCAGGGGCCACAGAAGTGGAAATCCAGCAACTAATTCAGGACAATGCTCACTCGAGTGATGTGATTGTCTACACAGATGGTTCGGTGTCAAGAGGTGAGAGAAGTGGCTGGGGGTTCATAGCCAAAGCTAATGGTCGATGTTTGGGGCAGGAGAGCCTGGCATATGATACCACAACATCCAGCTTAAGAATGGAAGTGGAGGTAGTCACTGCGGCTCTCCACTGGATGGAGAATATGACACACACACATCGTGATTGTAACTGACTCAGAAAGCATGCTGACGAGGGTGAGGACGGGCAGACTTCGTGTGGAGTGGTTTGCTTCCCTTCGGAGGTCACGGGTGACAAGCATCGCCTGGATCTTTTCTCCGGGGCATGCCGATGTGCTGGGAAATGAATAGGCGGACAGATTGGCTGGCTCTGCAGAACTTGGTGGAGTATTGATACATGACAAGGCAGACGTGGTTGCGGCCTTGTGGGAGCACGTGCACACCTCGGAGGAGCAAATGGATTACCATGGTCTGGCAAGAATGAGACAACGAGGAGTGATGAAGGTATCTGGCCAATGCTCAACGCTCAGAGGAAAGGCGAGACGGACTTATAATCAGATTGCTGCTGGTACTATTAGTGTTGGAACTCTTCGCTGGCTGCTGAGGATGGGGACGGAGCACTTATGGGAATGCCCCGAATGCTGTGATGTCGATTCCTAAATCAATCAATCAATCAATCAATACCTTTATATATTAAACTGAGATGACAGGACTGTATAAGAGATAGTCCATCAGTGGCATGCAATTTTGGGTGGTCTAGATTCTAATTGGTTCCCCTGAGTTGAGTTGAGTTAAGTTAAAAACCGACATCACTGCACTCAGGACATTCCCATACGTGTTCCGTCCCCTCGTTCAACAGCCAGCGAAGAGTCACACTACTAATCGTTCCCACCGCTATCTGATTAAAAGTTCTCCTGGTCTTCCCTCTCAGTTTTGAGATTCTTCCAGAACCCCTGCCGATCCCCTGCAATCTCATGCTTTCCACATATGGGTTCTCAATCTGTTCCTCCGCCTTCTCCACCTGGTCCCACAAGCGCACGACCACCTCTCCCTGTCCATAGGCAAACTACCACCAAGAGGTGCCTTCCCTGCTAGCCTATCAACCTGTTCATTCCCTCGTACACCTGCATGGCCAGGGCAAAATATCCATACAATTCTCACGATCTGTGACCTCTGAAGCGACGAGAGCCATTCCACACGAAACATTCCTTTCTTCACCTTGCTAAGCATACTCTTTGAATCCGTAATGAATACAACATGTGTTGCAATAATCTCCTCTAGCCACCGGAATGCCGCTGTTGCTGCCTCCACCTCCATTCTCATGCTGGAGGTCATAGTCTCATATGCCAGACTCTCCTTTTTCAAGACTTGCCCATTAGCCTTTGCAATAAAGCCCCAGCCACTACGTCTGTTTCTCACCACTGACCCATCAGTGTAGATGACTATGTCACCTTGATGTGTGTTGCTCTGGATCAGCTGTTGCACTTCAAACTCAGTGCGGCCCGCTGCCCATTCTCTGCACTCACGACCCAGTGTTATTATTACATTGTGCCAGTCCGTCATGTCTTCCGGAACTTCCACCCACTCTCTTTCACGATTGATGGTCTCTAGATCACACACCTGATTTATAGAAAGTTCTGCCTGTGCCATCCAGGACCTGCCTCGTCTTAGTCTATGACCCATAACCATATCCATTGCTGCATGCAGCAGGTGATCCCTGTCTGCGGCAACTCTCAGGTACCATTTGGCCTGAAGGACCCTATGCCTATCTGTCATTGTTGGTAGCGCCAGGATATGCCTCATGCATATAATTGGTGTGTCCTTTGTGACCCCAGGATTAACCGCATGGCAGCATTCTGTATGTGCTCCAACCGTTCAAGCTGGCTCTTTGATACAGCCCCAAACCATACTCAATGACAGAAATTATTAACTGCTGAAAGGGCCTGTACAGCATCCTCTGATCTACCCCTACCAGCCTTCACCACCAAAGCTTCCACATGATCCTTAAAAGACAAACACCTGTCAAAGCTGATACCCAAGTACTTCAATTTACTCGAGTAAGAGGACATCCATTCAACATAATTGGTTGTTCCTGCCCAACTCATGCTTGACTCCAAGAATTTGCTTGTATATGGCCGCACCACCCTCAGACCAATGACAATGCCTGGCCAGCTGAAATATGCTGAGCAAAATAAAAAGAAGGTAGTCCCTCTTCAATAGTGCACACAGCTGCTAATGGATGAGGCAGAGGATTGATCTACTGAACAATGACTGTGAAAACAGGAGCCAGTCCAGCCTAGTATCTGATTCTAGGGAGCAACAGGAACCAAACATGGTAAGTGATCAGAAATGTTCAGAGTTTAACGGCAAACGACTGAACATATACTTGCCAAGATACTAATCATGAGAGCTAATAAAGAAAATCAAGGCTTTTGAACTGAAATGTTTAGCAACATTTTCATAAAATTATGAATTAAGAATAAGAGAAAATACTGACTTTCTACAAGATTAGAACATCAAAGATAGCGGGCTCAATACTTTGTCATATCTCAGAAACTGGCAATTAAACATCACAGTAATTTAGAAAGAACGGTAATAAGGCATGGTTGCTAAAAGATGAAGCAGAGGTAGGCCAACCAACATGGCGGTAAACTCCGGACATTAAAGATGCCATGGGCAAGAAAATGCATGAGGTAGGAGAACTGGCAAAGGATTAGAGTCTTTCCGGAAGGCTGTGGTGAGTGATGTTCTAAAATGAAACAGCTCTACATGCTATTGATATATTTTTATATGACTTCTGTATCCTTCTTATATTATTTTATTAATTTCTGTATTCATTCATTCATTCGCTCTGTATATTTTATATTATTTTATTAATTTCCGTATACCTTTACACCCAGCTAGAGTTTACTTATGTTTCTTTTTGTATACTATGTTCATTTACTTTAATTTTAATATTTAATGATTGTCCCTCATTGTTCCATCAATTATAATACCTCTTATACAATCAGTTTCTTTTTCTGTTATATTATTTTCAAATGCAGAAAAAGTTAAAAGAAAAAGGCATACATACTTTTAGTTTCTGGTAGTTGGTCCTCTGGTACTTCCCATATCAGCTCATCATGAATTTGTAGAAGTAACCTTGAATAAACCACAATAAAACTACATTTTCAATAACTTTTTTTCTACCAAGAAGTAATGTAGCAATCCTGGTTACTATCACAGCATACATGAGTTGGTATAAAAGTACATTATGTTGTGACAGTAACAAAAGTTACGCATGCATTAAATTAATTATTTGTAACTTATGAACATTATATTATTTTATGCAAAAATGTGCATTTAAATCTGAAACGACATAATTATGGATCAACAGAGTGCAAAAACAGTTACATGATTTTGGACAATCTCAGACAGTGCTATTAGTGAAACTGGATATCAGTATCTTATTCTTATTTTGCCCATTGGGGCAGAGGCTCTCAAACCAACTCACACCAAGCCCTCCTATCTTTTGCAATCTCCTATTGCTCTGTCCATGTTCTCCTCTTGTTATTCATCGCTGTCTTTAATACACCCCCATGTGTTTGTTACACCCCCACTATTTTGTTCTCCCAGTGTGTTCAGTCATGGGAGTGTCTAGTTATACTATCCTCAGGTTTGCTCAATGTGTCCTATCCAGCACCAGTATCTTTTCCTCACATCTTGATCCACTGGAATTTGTTTAGCTCTCTCCATGATTATGATTGGTGATTATGTTTACAATTTTAATCTCACTGTTCTGCAAAGACACCAATTAATGAATGTTTGTAATTTATTCGTAATTCTTTCAGCTGTTCTGCATGTTTTTTCTAATCCACACAGTAGTACTAATTTAACTCATCTCATCTCATCTCATCATGTTCCTCTTGTACCTTGCAGTGTCGAGGTGAAGCATAAACGTCGTGAGAGTGCCTGATTATGGGCTTCATGTATCGATATTCCCATGGACTCTGATATTCCCCCCGTTCAACGTTTACGTGGTCGGCCTCTTACTCTGTTTCCATCTGGTCTGTACATCATTGCTTGTTGTGGTATGCTGTTTAATGGTAACCTACTTGCATGGCCAAACTATTTGACTTGCTGCTTTCTAATAAAATCTAGTGCTGCTAGACACTCCCATGACTGGATGGGCATTTTCATGCCCATGGTTCTCCCCCACTTTAGCCCTGATTTCTTCATTTCTGATCTGATCTCTTTTGATACGTTGAGTATTCTTCTCAGGAATCTAATTTCTGTTGTTGTGATTTTTCTTTTCTCTTTTTCTGTCATTGTCCAGGTTTGGCATTGGTAGCATAGAGTTGGTAGGAAGATTGTGTTGTAAAATGCTTTCTTGGTAGTTATTGATACATGTTTGTTCTTTAGTATTGGTGCCATTTGTCCAATGAGTGGGTTTGCCTTATTGCATCTATTTTCAATCTCATCTTCGGATCTGCCATTTGATGATATTATACTTCCTAGGTACTTGAAACTCTTTACTTGTTTCAAGGGATGTTCGTTTAGGTGAATTGTTGTTGTTTTTTCTTCTTTAGTTATAGTCATTACCTCTGTTTTGCTTGTGTTAATTTTCATATTATGTTCCCTACATATTTCGTTTAGACTATTCATGTGGTCTTGCAATTCAGCTTCTGATTTTGCTATTAGTGCTTGGTCGTTTGCAAACAGGAGTTCTCTAATGGTTAGATTAGCAGATGGTTCTTCTTCTGTGTTCTCGTCATGCGGTATTCTTGCGGTCTCTGTTTGGCTGGTTTCTTTACATATCTTGTCTATATATATGTTATAAACAAGAGAGGGGACAGGACACAACCTTATCATACTCCAGATCTTTTGGTGAAGGGTTTTGAGTGTCTTCCAGCTGCTCTCACTATGCATTCACTGTTGTTGTATAAACTTCTACATAGGTTTGTTAGATGTGTACTCTCCATATTGTGTAAGGATTTCCCACAGCTTGTTTCTATCTACTCTATCAAATGAATACTAATACTAATTTAACATTCAAGTTAAATATTCCGAATTCCACAAATTTCCTAGTTCTAAAAAAACTCCTCTTGCCTTTTTTTTCATTTTAATAACTCAATCTCTCATCTTTGTCTACATTGCTATCTAAACAGTTGTACGATTCCACCTCTTGAAGTGCTATTTCACCAATGGAGATTGGGTTGTTATTTGTTTGGTTTTGTCTAATTATCATTGCCTTTTCCCTATGAATTTTAGACCTCATTGTTGTGATTTCCTATCAAATGTGTTTAGTTTATCTTGTATCTGATTTTGTGTATGTGATAGGCTGGAAATGTTGTCAGCAAAGTGCAAATAATCAAGCTGCTTTGTCAGGGTCCATTGAACTACATTTCTGTTGTCAGTCCATTGAACTGCATTTCTGTTGTCAGTCCATTGAACTGCATTTCTGTTGTCAGTCCATTGAAATGCATTTCTGTTGTCAGTCCATTGAACTGCATTTCTGTTGTCAGTCCATTGAACTGCATTTCTGTTGTCAGTCCATTGACCTGCATTTCTGTTGTCAGTCCATTGAACTGCATTTCTGTTGTCAGTCCATTGAACTGCATTTCTGTTGTCAGTCCATTGAACTGTATTTCTGTTGTCAGTCCATTGAACTGCATTTCTGTTGTCAGTCCATTGAACTGCATTTCTGTTGTCAGTCCATTGAACTGCATTTCTGTTGTCAGTCCATTGAACTGCATTTCTGTTGTCAGTCCATTGAACTGCATTTCTGTTGTCAGTCCATTGAACTGCATTTCTGTTGTCAGTCCATTGAACTGCATTTCTGTTGTCAGTCCATTGAACTGCATTTCTGTTGTCAGTCCATTGAACTGCATTTCTGTTGTCAGTCCATTGAACTGCATTTCTGTTGTCAGTCCATTGAACTGCATTTCTGTTGTCAGTCCATTGAACTGCATTTCTGTTGTCAGTCCATTGAACTGCATTTCTGTTGTCAGGCCATTGAACTGCATTTCTGTTGTCAGTCCATTGAACTGCATTTCTGTTGTCAGTCCATTGAACTGCATTTCTGTTGTCAGTCCATTGAACTGCATTTCTGTTGTCAGTCCATTGAACTGCATTTCTGTTGTCAGTCCATTGAACTGCATTTCTGTTGTCAGTCCATTGAACTGCATTTCTGTTGTCAGTCCATTGAACTGCATTTCTGTTGTCAGTCCATTGAACTGCATTTCTGTTTTCAGTCCATTGAACTGCATTTCTGTTGTCAGTCCATTGAACTGCATTTCTGTTGTCAGTCCATTGAACTGCATTTCTGTTGTCAGTCCATTGAACTGCATTTCTGTTGTCAGTCCATTGAACTGCATTTCTGTTGTCAGTCCATTGAACTGCATTTCTGTTGTCAGTCCATTGAACTGCATTTCTGTTGTCAGTCCATTGAACTGCATTTCTGTTGTCAGTGTCAGTCCATTGAACTGCATTTCTGTTGTCAGTCCATTGAACTGCATTTCTGTTGTCAGTCCATCGAACTGCATTTCTGGCAGAAGTTATTACTGTCTTTATAATCTTTGCAACTCTGCTTGTCACTAACGTCTCTCATCCTGAACAAGGTCACAGTCTCATTAATGTCTCATTATATGTTCATTACGTATTCCACACAGTGCATACTTTTTCTGTACTAATTCTTCCCAGGCAGTTGTTGCTTTACAGTAATATGTGTCTGGGTCAGGAGTTAAAATTATAACTGTGAGACAGAAGAAGGTTATGAAATAACTGACAGAAAGAGGTAAATGAATAACTACAATAAATGTTGATGTGTTTACTGTATAGGGCCAGAAATAGATAACAAATAATCAAACACTTTGTGAAAATTTGTAGATTTATGGATAAGGTTGAGCTACTGACCTACATGAAAGATGAGATTTCTCCTGAAGTTGTCTTTCCACAGCTAACATGGCAAGCTTGCATATATCAGCTGCAGATCCTGTAATAACAACAATATTTTTATCCTTGTTTAATATCATAACAATGTATTTCTACTCTGTGAACATATTTTTCTATGTAATAAATGGGAAGCGTGATATAAATTTCATGATGAATTGAAAACAGACCCATTGTCTATAATGATAAACGACATTATATTTCCTAATTTATAACCCAAAAGTTTTGAACAAGATATGATAATTTTGTTTCAGTAAAAAAATTATAAACCCAAACAAATGATATAATAGGTTAATACATGTCTTTTTCTATGGTTGTCTATAATTTATTTACTTTTATGAAATGAATGACCTTAATTAAGCTGTCAAAGACACTGAAATATCACTTATTAGTAAACTCCTGTAAATAAAGGATCCTTTCTCCGGCCCTTGAGGTATATGTCTGGCGCTTGGCCCATATTTTTAAAGATCTACCAGTATTCAATCAAAACTTAATTCAATATTTTGAATCACAGTATCAATATCATACTGGCTGCCTTTACTTCACAGGTACCCCATTTTAGGCTGAAAGGACTTGGGAGTCTAGGCCAATTTGATACAATCTGTCTCAATTGGGATTCAAACACATAAACACCTGCGGCAGGCAATGTGCTGGTCACTATTATGGTTCCCAAGGAAATCTTGAAGCCACTGAAGGAGCATGAGAAATACATTCACAAGTATTGATTGGCATTCGTAATGAGGAAAGGAAAGATACAGAGATCAGAGGACATGTTAGACATTAAAAACTACAAGCTATAAGCATACCAGGATTCAAACCTACCATTTGCAAATGATGACAGCACCATGCTGTCAAGTACATTTGTTCCTTCACCTAATGCTGTTGTCATTTGGAGGTGGCAGCTTAGAATCCAGGTCCCCCCCCCCAATGTGTCTCCACCTTGCGGGGGGGGGGCTTGTGAGTCCCCGTGACCCCAAGAACTATGCTGACGGAAGCACATCTACATGTTGGACAGGTCTTGGGGTAGGGGCCAGACTAAGAGAGACACAACCTGCTGCTCTGCAGGTAGACTGAGGATAGCAGTAAATGACTAAATCAGGCGCACAATGCTGCTAATTTTTGGTCCGGACACATATTCTAAGGCTCCCAGCTGAGGGATATGACTGAACGCCTCTAAGCCATTAACCCTTGGATATGAGAGCCGGGCTGATACCCACCTACTGCAAAATGGAGGTGAGATGCTGAGCACGCTACATGCTTAGATCAGATACTTGTTCGAAGGCTCTCAGCTGGGGGATCCCCGGAAGAGAGGGCATTGCCGGTTCTCGCTCACTGATGCACGGAGGTAAGGTGCTGAGCCGGCAGCACATGTAGCCTACCTCGTGAGCGAGTACTAAAGGTAGAAAAGTGCCCCAGTCGCACGAAATGGTTACGAAGAATGTCTATATCTACACTCATAGAGTGAGTGTAGACAAAGGTGGAAAAACGTCTCATTAACACGAAATGGAACGCTTGGCTAGCGAATCTATTGCATGGAAGTCTGAAGCAAAAGCTTACTTAGTGGAGGTCGTCCACAGACTGTCCGTCCCTGGTTTGTGTGGTGAGCGGCCAGTGGCTAACGAAATGCCCAATATATGGAAGTGAGGAATTAAAGCTGCCATGAGCAAGATATGGCGATTCCTCGGGTGAGCCCAGCCTCAAAGCAATATGTGTTAGTTCTGTAATTATGGAAGCCTCCTTGGATAGCGGGGAATGCCCATGGTCTGCCCCTGTCTTCTCTGGAGGGTTGACCGTGATGTATTTGACCGTTCTACCTTGACCAGCTGAGATGAGGGTGACACCACAACAGTAAGTCTAACATGCCTCGAAATCCGAGGAAGGCTAACCTCATTAAAAAATGAGGTCCGAAGTCGGATGTGCCAGCCTATGGGTGGGAAAATAGAAACTCACACTATGCAATTATGTCCGAGTGAAATGTTGATTGTGCCCAGAACAGCTCTGACTAGCTAGTTTTCCGAATGTCCGGAACAGCACTGAGTAGCTAGTTTTCGAAATGTCCCTAGTGTTAGGAACAGCTCTGACTATTTAGTCTTCCAAATGATCTGGATGGCGGATAATGCCATGGACTGTCCCTGCCTTCCCTTGAGGGTTGATCATGAAGTATGCGACCGTTCTAACTTGACCAGCTGGGATGTGGATGGCATCACAAAAGTGAGAGTCCCCCAGGAATGCAACCTGGTCAAAAATGCACACTAAAGTCGGATGTGTTGTCCTAAGGTTTTCGGCCCAAGTGCGCATAACTTAGACACACCGCATTCACATCTGAAAAAACACTCCGGATGAATGCAGAAGAAGAAGAAGAAGAAGAAGAAGAAGAAGAAGAAGAAGAAGAAGAAGAAGAAGAAGAAGGAGAAGAATCCAGGTGTGCCTACAGCTTTAAATTTTTACATTGTCAAATGTGTCTTCCTAACTCTACCTCTTTATTTTCCTCCTTATAAGTGTGAATCCATACCTATGAATGTATTTCTCATGCCAAAGACACTGACTGTGTGTCTTCTTCTGTTATCTCATAACACACTTTTGAAAAATAGAGGTGCTATCATGGATGCATTCATAGGAAAGGGCTTCCACTGTTCCCTAACTTCATCAAAATGTACAACTGTGGTAATGCTGCAGCCTTATTTAATTTTAGGCCTGAATTTCTTTTTTTTTTTTTTACTACTTTGCCACTTGCCTTCAACTAATCTCAATATGATCAACTTTAACGTGGCGAAGTACATGGCTAAACTAGGCAACGTTCTGTGTTTTACTACCGACATGTTTTTTTTAAATAAACATGGGGACTTTTTCAGTACAGATTGAAAGAATCTCAAATCAGTTCATGAAAACAAGAAATCTTATTACTAAGGCAGAAATCTATATATATATATATAAAAGACAATGTATGTAGGGATGTATTTGATGCGTTCGATAACGTTCCATCCGATTGAGATGAAATTTTCTACATGTTTTCTTTTCATTCCCGGGCAGCGAACTGTCATAGTTTGTTAGTGTACAATCAGCTATTTACTTACTAAAATTTAATATTTTAATTTACATTATCATTTATATATAGCAAGGGGATTTACCTTAAGAAAAGTTATTTCAAAGGGCATAACTTTTAATAGCATTTTATATATAAATTGTTGCATTGTTTTCAAAGGTTTATAAACTATTTGTCTACAGTTATTTACAGGCATATGCGTTATAATAAATAATGAAATAATCTTTAAGGCATTTTCAAAGTTTTCATAAAAACAATGCATCTATTTAAATAGTGAAAATTTTCTAACTCATCTTTTTATGTTTAAAGAAGTTATCTACAGTCATGTAGGTGATTAAAAACAGTTTTCATTAAAAATAATGGATGGTGTGTGGAAGGACATTCTTAAGTTAAATTTTTTTTTTGTTATATGAATTTAATGAGACGCTCCCCGCCAGGAGCTGGGCGAAGCTGCGCCGGGTCAGACAGACAGACAGACAGACAGACAGATAGTCGGGAACGGGAGCTTATATGACTACTTATATTAATTAAATGAGATGCTCCCCACCAGAGGCTGGGTGAAGCCGGGCCAGGTCAGACAGACAGATAGTCAGGAACGGAAGCTTATATGACTACTTATACAAATTAAATGAGATGCTCCCCACCAGGGACTGGGTGAAGCCGGGCCGGGTCGGACAGACAGACAGACAGACATATAGACAGACAGACAGACAGATAGTCAGGAACGGGAACGGGAGCTTATATGACTACTTATATGAATTAAATTAGATGCTCCCCACCAGGAGCCGGGCGAAGCCGGGCCGGGTCAGACAGAGTGACAGAGAGACAGACCAGACAGACAGACAGATAGATCCCTGCCAGGGGCTGGGCGAAGCCAGGCCGGGTCAGCTAGTTATAAATATAAATGGACATAATGGTGATAATGCAACAAACTAGACAACACAGTGGAATCATACACACACTAAGTCAGCCTAGCATATATAAATCCACAAATCATGGTATACAGAAAGTCAGCTGTGCACTGACTTAAACTACCATGGTTGGGAGATATATTTCTAGAAGAGCTTGACTCAGGTTGACCTAGTCTCAAAATAGATACCACTGAATTTTCTGAGGAAAGATGGTAAGGAAGATAGCTGGTTACCCTACAACACAATGCCCAAACTTAACATATATTAAGATGAATTAATTCACACCCTTATTGAATCTGAGAGTCACAGCAGAGCAGTGGCTTGTATGCTTGCCTGCTAGACTGGTAATCAGGTGTTTGAATTTTCATTATGATGGAATTTTGACCCAGATTAAAATGGGTGTGGGAAATGTCCTGAGAAGTAAAGGTGGCCTACATGATACTGTGCACATCAACCATTGAGTGCCAGTTACGCAGCCATAATATGGGGCTAACACCAGATACCCAATATGCCTCACGATGTGTCAAAGGCTCCTTTACTTTATTATGGTATCTGTCAAGGGAAGGTGTCAGGTCTCAGTCAGATATGACTGACCTACCTATTAACAGTAGATGGTACTACATTCTTTCTGTTAGCGCTGAATGTTGGGCAGAACTCACCAAACCCAACACCCCACATTGTGCCAACAGCTTCAGGCGAAGGAGCGCAATGGGGAGGGTAAAAACCTTATCCCAGTGCGAGGAAATGTACCCTAAAGATTAAATATCATGGCAAGGCAGACCAGGCCTTAAGTCTTGGTCAGCAACTGGTCTAGGATGGAAGGTCTGACAGGTAGACAAATACAGCATTGCTTTGCTGATCTGGCAGCTTGTCTTGTTCCAGATGTATTTGTGTTACCTTTCCTCTGGAGTAAATTAGGCAGGCAGAGAGAGGGATCATGCTGCATAGGCAACACATGGTCTCTATGATTCAGCCAAGGCTTTGTGCTATGGAGAGGTATAACATTTGCTACCCCATGGGTTGTAGGTATTGTGCTTTGTTAGAAGCACAATTCAACAATCATCTGTCAAGACGGTAAGGTGCCAGTGTCAAGGGATCATCTTCACAAGTTTTTACAACACAATGGAATTTACTAGGATGATACTTCAACCAGGTCTATTAACTCCTTACTATTAAAAAAATACAACCATGAATATCAAAGTAACAATAAAACCAAAAGGCTGTAAAATATATTAAATATACTGAATGGTTAAAAATAAGGAAGTCCACCAGCAGGGATGGAGTGTTAGTTAAGACCATCACATTTTGTAGGCCTAAGTGCATGGAGGAATAGATAGCCAGTCATTTCCCTCCCATAGTGAACATTGAAAGCTGACACTGAACCCGCATCCAGCTGCACTCATGCCATTGTAATGTCCAAACTATTACACCATTACACCTTCTTTACAAAATGAACACTGTAATATAGTAATACAGAAAGGGAAGGGAAGAGAGAGAAAGACAGAGAAAGGGTGAAGGTGGGTAGTAGTTAACATGGTTTGAATAAAAAACCTGAGTCACCCAGACTTTAAACTACTGAACGTAAACTTGCCAAGAAATCACAAACAGCCAACAAATTCTGGGATTTACTGGTACGTCCTGTAAAGGAAATGCAACTAACTTTTAACTAACCCAGACTTTACCTTGCACACAAAAGTTTACTGCCTGTCGCTGAGCCTGAGCTCTAAGAACTGGTGAGCTACTGTTAATGTGGGGAAAATAACGTCGTCGACCACTCACTGTCTCTGTATAGCCATACTCCTGAGCATAAGTCCAGCATTTCTTGGTAAATGAACCAATGGCTGGAAATTGCACTAGAAAGTAAATTATTGGTAAATATATTAGACTAGTTCTAACTGCTGACTAGCAATGAAAATGAGATTGACATAAATTATAAGAAAATATATTGTTCTGCAAACACTAAAGCAATTAAAGCTTTTATAGACTGGAACATGTACAACAACAACAACAATCAGAGTATAAGAGCAAGAATATTTCCTGTGACCACATACAGGTGTGAAACCTGGATAATCAGCACATATGCACCTTTGAATATAAGGATTACAGACAAGTATTAAAAATTCATTGATTGAAAAAGAGAACAAACAGATGTATCAGACAAGAACTTAGCATTAACACAAATTGAATATTAAGACAAATAAATTTGAGGAAAATGAAATATTTTGTACATGTAAAAAGACATGAGTTGAGTTAAGTTGAGCTAAGAAATGATATCACTGCACTCAGGACATTCCCACTCGTGCTCCATCCCCTTGTTCAACAGCAAGTGAAAAGTCATACTGCAAATCGTTCCAGGAACGATGCCATCTGATTGAAAGTTCTCCTGGTCTTCCCTCTCAGTTTTGAGATTCATCCAGAACTCACGCCATATAAAAATATGAATGTCAAGATAATTATGGAGGGAGATGTATTGGGGAAGTGGAAAAGAAGAAGACTACAACCTAGATGTATTCAACATGTGACAGATAATTTACATATGGCAGTGACAGAGGCAGGATATTTGACTCATAACAAAGAGAAATTTTGAAAGACTGTTAAGGGGTAAAGTTCTGCACAGGACAAGTCACTTAATATGATGATCCCACAATTGTTTGGAAATGACTTGTCAAGAAGAGAGAGTGAAAATGAAAGCGAATAGACTTGCCAAGAAGAGAGGATGAACAAAATTCAAAACTGAAGATAAATCAAGACACAAAAAGAAAAAAAAATCTATTATCTCACTTCATCTTGTTCATCTTGTACCTTGCGGCATCGAGGTGAAGCATAAACAGCGGGAGATATGTGCCTATGTTTTAGGCTTCCCTCTATTTCTTCTGCCCTGTGGGTTCCAGAAAAAGGACTTTCTAGTTATACTATTAACATGTGTTCTCACTGTGAGTCCTATCCAGCACCAGCTTTTCCCCTCATTTCTTAATTCGTTGAAATTTCTTGAGCTCTCTCCATAAGCTCTGCATTACTGATTCTATAATACTATTTTAGTCATTATATTCTGCGCAGACACCAGTTAATGAATGTTTGCAGTTAATTAGTAACTGTATTAGTCAATCTCCATGTTTCTAATCCATACAGCAGCACGATTAAACTTGAGAGTTAAATATTCTAAGTTTGGTGCCAGGTTTAATTTCTTTTGACTTCCACACATTTCTTAGTATTATGAAAGTTCCTCTTGACTTTTGTATTCTTATTTTAATTAATATCTATATCTATTCTCCCACCTTAGTCTACACAGTGGCTTTTAGGTGGATGGTTGGTGGTAAAGTTAGCAGAGAAAAACTTGAAGTTTAGGGGCCAATGCTTCCATGGGAGACAGTTTCAAATCTTTCTTCAGCAAACTTTTTAACTTATGATTATCTATGTATATCAAGTCCCAGATCTTTGTAAATATTGTTTCAAACACTCATTTCTAGTAACAAAATGCTTAAAGTTAGTTAGTCGTGGTTCCAACTTATGCTCCATTCCTGTGCCAGTGAATATCAAACAGAATGCTCCTCCTGCCCCATGTGAAAAATGGAACAGACAGGAGTCTCAACAAACCAACAGACTGCGCAGGTGTACCATGGATAATGTCGCTGCCAGAATGCCAACACAAAAGTCCACTGCGAAAAAAAAACAGTTCATCGTTGATGGAAGCAGCAGTCACTAGAAAATCAGCAGCCACACATTACTGCATAAAGCAACCCATTTAGTCCAGCATCCGGCTGGCCACCAGTTTTCTGAACATGCAGTTCATGCTACAAACAACCGCAGACATATGTAAAAGCACCCCACACAAAATGCTTAAAGTACTCACAAAGAAAACTTGTTATGATATCCTGTGCAATGTCTGGCTTCACTTTCAAATACTCTGCTAATTTGTCTTTCCCTATATTAGAAACACAAGTATTCAATAGTCTTTGTTGAAAACCTGTCTTTACAGAATAATCCTGATCATTACATGCTATAATTGTGTGAAACTGAAGTTTGTGCACTCCATATATTTGAATATATGTGTGTTTTCTAGAAGCTCTAGATGTAAAGGCGTTTTGTATACTGTATTCAATGAATAATAAAGGTTTACTCAAATACACCAAGGCAAATAGGTGTCTAAAACCTGGGCTATGCAGTCAGAAAGACTTCATAGTGGCTCTGTGATTACCACAGGGATAACAAATGCTCTGCATTCGGACAGTATTAGTGACTGTGTGTATATGTTATGTATTTCAGCCAAAATATGTCAATTATTCACTTCATATGATATGTAACTACAGACAGTATGCACCTGACGAGATGCAGTGAAATATGCCAGGCAATAAATTGTGCAGCCTACTGTTTATGGCTTCTGTGTTAGAACTCTGAATGTTATTATCATTACCATCAACTTCATATCATCAAGAACATATAAGATTATTAGGAGACTTGTATTGAATCACTGCTGAAGCACATTATGGATATGTGATATAAGTCTTGCATAAGGTTCCATAATACAAGCAAAATACTTAAGAGCTTCTTTATTACCTAGTGATTGCAATGAGAAAGTGCAAGACAACCTGCATATTCAACCTTGCTGTTTTAACCGTCCCTCATCGCCATGATAGAAATCACCACACCATGATCCAATAAAATATTTAGTACAGAATTGTGGTAAATACCACCATATTCAACAAATGTGTTTAAAGAGATATATGCGGCACAGCATCAATAAACACTGTTAAAAGCAATCAGTGCTTCAAATAATTTAATACATGCATCCTGTAAGCTAATTTCAATATATAGTAAGTTAACTGAATGTAGAATGTTACGATTTTTCATTTTGGCACAAAGGAGTTAATGGAAGAAAATACATCAGAGAATGTTTTTTTTCCAGTTGTCTGAGAGCTGTTAGAATGTTTTGTGTCTACACAGATGGGTCAGCACAAAATGATGTTCGAAATGGAGGAGCGTGAGTGTACATAGAATACCCAAATAATACTAGGGATACGGCCAGAGTACCAACAGGAAAGTACTGCCATAACTTTGAACTTTGATGCTGAAATAATTGAGGCAATCAAGACAGCAACAGAAAAATTACTAAATACCAGTCAAGGTATACAACCTGTGATACTATTGACATGCAAAATCAGTACTCGAGGCGCTCCTGTCTGGGAAATTGCCAGTACTAAGGACACTCATTTCTGAACTTAGCTGTCAGCACAAGGTCACCATGCAGTGGATACCATCCCATTGTGGAGTATCTGGAAACAACAGAGCTGATCGAAAGGTTAAGGAAGGAGCAAAACAAGAACAGCCTGGTGTGCCCATTACATACCACCAAATGAAAAGAATGATTAAATCAGTCAGAAAGCCACCAAAACCTGCTCAAGACATCTACCACGTTATGGACAGACCAGAACAAGTCATTATTCTGCATCTCAGAACAGGACACAATAGATTACGCAATCACATGTACTGTCACTGTCATTTACTGGCAATATAGTACCTTGCGGTGTGTAGCAGAAGGGTCTTTGAGCCTGAGGAATTAAGGCTGCCTGGCTAGTGCAGTCGCCGCAAACTGTGCAGGTTAGGATTTTCTTTTCGCCTCCGACAGAAAAAAATTCCCACACCTTACCGAGGGATCGAACCCGGGTCTCCCAAAGGAGAGTCCAGCGTTCTATATGTACAAAATTCAAAATTGGTGAATCAGCCATGTGCACATGTGGATTGGCACTGCAGACAGCAGAGCACATACTCCAAGACTGCCCAAAATACAACATACCTAGGCAAACCACCTGGCCTAGAGAGATGACAGTAGAAGATAAACTCTATGGACCACTCAGTGAACTAAAAAGGACAGCTAAATTCATACAAGAGACAACATTGCAGTTATCGACATATTTCAAGTGAACAAAAGAAGAAGAGGAAGGTTTTGTTTTTTGCAGATTTTTAAATCTGTAAACTCAAGAAATAAATTCAAGAAAAACAGGAGTAAATACATTTGTAAATCTGTAAACTCAAGAAATAAATTCAAGAAAAACAGGAGTAAATACATTTTTAAATATCTAAACTCAAGAAATAAATTCAAGAAAAACAGGAGTAAATACATTTTTATATAACCATCATCATCATCAGGCTGGTCCTTTATATAATGGTGTTTGAATTACTGCTCACTATAAATACTCAATCCACCGTCAACTACCCCGTCTTGTGAAATCTCATGTCCAAGGTTCTCCCAATGTTCCGTGCCTGTCGACCCTCACCTCTTTTCCCTGGAGTTAAGCTTTCCATTACTGTTTTTTTTCTAATCTACCACAGTGCTTAACATGGCCATAGCATTATAGGTTCTGAAACAGGATGATATCCATGAGCCAGCTTCCCCCAGATCCTGGAGCACGCCTCTGTATCCTAATCTAATGTGACTCTGTGCGACAAGCTCTAAATCAGGGGTGGCCAATATTTTCAGCAGGCGGGCCAAATTTCAGAAATAATATTTCCTGCCGGGCCATGCATGTAATTTTAAAAAAAAATTAAACAAGCAAGCGTGCTACAGCTTCGACCACATCGTCGCTTCCCACTCCGCGGGCCACAACATGACTCCCGGTGGGCTGCATGCGGCCCGCGGGCCTCGTGTTGGCCACCCCTACTCTAAATGGTGTCCAACCTCTGTGCTGCCATGGCCATTTCTCCCTTCAACCTCTACATAACAGTCCCCACTGTTGTTGTTATGGAACCAAGGTATTCAAAGCTTGTGACATTTTCAATTTCCTCATTGTTGATTGAAATGTCTGTTGACATGTAGTTTTATGCGCTTATATGTATGTTTAAAAAAAAAAATTAAGTATACACTTTAATTTTCCAAGTAAGTGTTAAATTATTCTGACTTACAGCACAAACTGTTCTAATCCTTCTGTACTGTTTGTGAGGAGGATCATGTCAACTCTGTATCGGAGTTCTTGTATAAAGTCATGTAACTGTACTGACTGATTACAGCACTGATTTATATGGTTGATTGTAAGTTACTATTGTATTACTGTTAATTAAATAAAGTATAATGGGTATATGGTGCTACCCTCACATTAGTATAGACCATTTGGCATCCATTGGGTGTTGTGGATCAATAATAATCCTGGAGCCTATGACATTGAAGAAGGGACGCAATCTAGCATTACCATACTTGCACATTTTGCTGAAGGCAGAGCAGTGAAAATCCTTTTCTATGAACAAATAGATATATTGGTTCCACTAAAGAGGAGCGGCTGGCTGAGTGGCTAGAATGCCAGATTCTCCTTCGGGAGACCAGGGTTCAAATACTTGGTAAGGTGTGGAGTTTTTTTCTGTCGGGTGCAAAAATAAAACTCTAACCTGCACAGTTCGTGGCGATTGCACTAGCCAGGTGGGCCTTAATTCCTCAGGCTCAAGACCCCCTTGCCATACACCGCAAGGTACTATATTGGCAGTAAATGTCAGTTTTCTTGTTGTTGACAGATTCCACTAAGACTTACTGATGGAGTTATGGGATAGAAGAAGAAGACACACACAGGGGTCATTGTTAGCTGGATTATTAGGGAACTAACTACATAGCTGTCCTAGATAAGATGAGCAAAATAACACACACAAAATAGGTTAAAACGACACCGTACCAACACCATACATGACTGAGTAGACCACCCTTTTCGTCTGCTCTCTGTCTGCAGTTGTAACATCTTTGCTTGTCTTGTTTTGCCTATTTGAAAATATAAATATGTTCATGATCCACTGACTATCCTGTCTCTTGTTGCTGGTTCTTGCTTTGAGAGGAAAGAAGCATGTGTGACACATAAATTAGGCAATCACAAAATTTCAGTGCTAAGGAATGTGAAGTGTATACAAATGTATTCAATGTCATCATCATGTATTAAGTCCTGTGTAGAATTTCGCTCTCATCACAGCCTGTGGAAAATATATTTGATCCTGTGCTGGTTCCCTCATCTCATACATGTTCATGCCCCAGGTGTCTTCAATGCCCTGTGTCCATCTTCCTGCTGGTTGACCCCGGCCTCTTCTGCCAGGAACCCTGCCTTCCATGACTGTTCTCTCCAAGTCACTGTGATGTTGAATAAGGCTAAAGTATTTTAGTTTCCATACATTCCAGCTACAAATAAATTGGTAGTGATTACTGTCATAATTACTCATGACAAATGTGCCAGTCATAACTTTACACCCTTCACAAAGCTTTATACAAGGTTTTACATGAAGCATTAATTATCAGCTTTTTGTACGTAAAATATTTTTACGAAAATTGTTATGTATAGTAGATCATAATATATTTTCTCAAAATTATTTAGCTCTACAATTAATAGCAATGTAAAAATACAAAATATTTAACAATATCAGCTTTATAAGAAAGCATTGTAAATGCCATTTGCAAAATTTCCTGCCTTCAGAAAACAGGACCTGAAAATGGTTACATAAAAGACTACTTTAGAATGTATAACAATGATTAGACTATTACCATTGTTTTGTGAGAGATATAAAAATATCTTCGCCTGTGATGTTCTTGAAAAGTGACTGTAAGGTACTGTCTCCTGACAAATGGGCTAGTACTCTCAGTTCAGCTTGTTGGAAATCTGCAGGTTGCAAAAATGAATTGAAGATCTCAAAACAAGTAGATTGCGCTAGAGTCAACTGTAATAAATGTTAACCACTTGTCAGGAACATACATAACTGTATATAAATAATGTTATTGATGCATCATCTCCAATGTTGATTCCTTCCATATGTTCAATATTTCTGAAAATACTTTCACTGTACAGAGAAAACAGATCTGGAGACATTACACATCCCTTAAAATTAATCTGCCTTTGATACCTTGTTTAATTGAAGTGTGTGAATTGATTCTATAAGAAACAATACATCTTATGGTGAACAATAACAAGAAGCTGACACTTTACTTTCTATAATGAATCAAGAGATAGAAAGGGATGGTGTAGTTGATCATTAAACCAGTTCCACCCATCCATCATGTGCCATGCCGATAAGCGTGGGAGATCATATTTTGCCATCTCACTCAATCATCAGAGTCGTGGATCAGCTCCATGTTTCTGTCTCGACCATGCCACATGGCCAAGCCATCCAGGTATTTGCTTCTAGGTCTTCCCCTTGGTCTGTTCCCTTCGATCTTACCAGTTGTCACCAAATTCTCCAATTCATTTTTTCTCATAACATGTCCAAAAAATTTTGACTGTCTACGTCTAATGACTCTAATCAGTTTACGATCTTCATTTGTTTCTTGAAGGACTTGTTCATTGGTCTTTCTGTCTGTCCATGGTATTCTTTGCATTTTCATCAGAAACTGCCACATAACAGTCACGCACATCGCCAAACATAAGTTTGGATATTCCCAGACTCGGAATAGAATGAATTGACCATGAGTAACCAAGACTAACGTGGACATCGTGAGGAATAGCAACGAAAAAGGTTTCAAGGAAAAGGACAAGAGGTCAGCGGTTTTCTTGGCGCTTGTGTTACATGGACATGATCTGGTAGGCGCAATCTTATTAGTGGTGCGAGGAGTTCAGCTGTTGTCTTACATACATACCGGGACAGGAGTCTCTCTAGACAACAATTTACGCTAGCTTACGTAAGTCCTTGGAAGATCAAGCAATCACAGGAGATAGAAACTGGGTCGTTATTAACCTGTAACTTCCCGTCCCCGTATCAGGGGCTGGTTACGTTTGATGATCATGTTTTCGTATTCTTCTGTAAAGGGATAAAGTCGAATAAAGATTCAAATCTCTGAATTGCACCCGTTTTCTCAAGGTGAGCTTGGTTTAATTCGTTGGTACTTTGAATACGAGCTGTTGACATTGAAATACCATAGAATGTGTCAAGACAGAAACCACATTTCTATAGCCATCAGATGTTTTTCAGCTTGACTGCTCATTGTCCAAGCCTCAGATCCATATAAAAGTACAGGTTCTATGTAGCACCTCAACACTCTTTTTCTTGTTCCAGTTGACATATTTTTATTGGTCAGTATGTTTTTCATCTTGCTAAAGGCTACTTTTGCCATGGCGACTCTTGTTCTAATCTCTTCAAGGCATCTCCCATCAGATGTTATTACTGTTCCGAGATAATTGTACCTATTCACTTGTTGAAGAATATTCCCTTTTACTTGTATATTACATTGTGGTATTTCGTTCTTCCTAGTGACGACCATAATCTGTGTATTTTTACAATTTAATTCTAACCCTAGTTGTTCACTGTGTGTAACAACTGCATCTTTTAAATGTTGCAGGCCCTGTTCATTGTCTGCAATCAAGATTGTCATAAAACTGTCATTTACTGCCAATATAGTACCTTGCGGTGTATGGCTGTAACACGCTACGTGGAGGGTCCCAAATAGCCCTGTCACAATATTTCAAAATTGTTCTCTTTATAGCCCTGGCTGGGATAGGTCTTTACCTGCCAACCCTCCTCCGTTTTCCCCGGACTCACTGTCACTCTTTCTTTCGACCTAGGGACCTATTTCCTGTCGTGTTCCTCTGGCTGATCCATATATATAACACAGTGATCGTTGGAATAAACTAAAACTTGATTTATTAAATCAATAAAGGACAGCACAGGAAAACATCAAGGCAGTTAACACAGATAGTTCTAAACAGACACCACACAGATAAGTTCAGGCACATAGCCTCAAGTAGCCATAGTCACAGACCCAGCTTCAAATACTGTCCGATCTGTCCATATACGTCTCACCCTGTGTGCTGGAAGCTCCTTCCCCCCCGGTACTTGGGTGTAAGTTCCACAGGCTTCTGTAGAATCAAATCCACTGGTTGTTGAGGAATTGTTCATGGACTTAACCTATATAGGTGTCTTTTCATGTCCGGAACAAAATGGGTAGGCCTGATAATCATGCGTAGACACAACTTTGAAGTTGACTGCTCTCGGGCCTATGTCAATGAAAGGACCCGAGATGCACCATTGCTGCAAATTGTCATTGTTTATGGGTATGCAGGATAATCATGCGTAGTCTCAACCAGCATTTAACTGTTCTCGGGCCTATGTCATTTCCTCAAGATATGCCCTTGCCTCTCTCTCAGAGTTAGGCCCACCATGTGTGATATGGCTCATACATTGACCTGGCTTCATCAGACGTATTTGGCTCTAGCACAGAAGCTGTGTGGATACTGTCCGATTTGGTCACGTCCAACAAAAGAGGACCCTGGAGATAACAAACAATATTGAGCGACTGGGCGGACTCATGCATCACACAATCCTAAAGACCAATAGGGTCTCAGTTAATATATTTGACATATACCTGACCTGTCAGGTAGCCCCTGGATTGGCTACGTCCGGGCTTGAGTCGACCTCCAGCTGGGTGATGTCAGGTTGTCCACCCTAGGAACGTTTTGTCTACAAGACACACATTCCACACTCATACCAAGCCTTTATTATTATTGGGCACATTCATTTCCATGCTTTCCTCTCACTTGCAAACCATGCCTTTCTCGCAACCAAGATCTTGTGGTGTGGTGTGCCCAGCAATCGGTGTGTTTCTCCCCCCTAAGTGGGGTTATATGGCACACCGTGTATTTCCCCATTCAAAGAAGATACTACCCTCCCGGCCGCCGCTCTCGACTGAGCTGTCGCCCCAATGTACCGGCATTGCCCTGCACAAGCCATAGGGTAGATAAGTTCAGGTTCTCTCAGTGAGATAGAGGAGTCCATTATCCTCCGGACATCATCCTATCAAGTGACAGACGAAAGAGATAGTCCTGTGGCTAGCATCCCCTGGCTCAAGAAGATAGAATATAGATTGGTGGACCCCATCCCCGTAGCTATCTAATGTGCCTATATTTAAAAGAGAGATGCTACTAAGTAACGGTAAGCCGTAGGAATCCAGATATCACTCGTCCATCAGCTGCCAAGAACAAGCGATATCATTTGGTAACACTTATTCTTCAGATGTGTTCCCTTGTCATGCCAAGATCAAGATGCGTAGCCAGATCGGCTAACGGTCACCCCCTCCCAACATGGCAAGACTGCTGTTTTGCTATATCCTCTCAGTCGTTAAGACAATAGATATTTATAGGCCAAGCTTTGCCTGGACCAACGAAAACCCAAATTTACCTTCACATCACTTCAATAGTATGTTGCATCTCTGTCGTAATCTTTAACTCACTGGACAGGCTGCAACTATCAAACGGTAGGTGTTGGCACGGCCATCAATTGACCAGCCGCTGCACCAGTGCACATTTGACGCAGGGCGCTCCTTCGGGACTACCCGAAAGGAAAGACAAATATATACTCGCTCCATGTAAAGATTGTGGTATGAAGATAACCCAAAGAACCATCTTTCATGGAGAATTGAGTGAACAAGAGAACTGAGAGCTTCCGAAAGCCGTTTCCCCCTGTTTACCAAGAATAAAAGAATGCATAAGGACATGGGCCACTGGCGTTTCGCTACATAGGCCCCCTCTGAAGAAAGTCGAACCCTACGAACTTTCTACTGTCAGTGGTTCTGTTCGAATGACCCCACCCTCACATTCAACCATAGGATGCCGTGATAGGAAATCTGCTCCCACATTCTCCCTTCCGGGGATGTATTCGACCGTGAACTGATACGGTTGTAGGAGCAATGACCATCTCATTAACCTCGCGTTCAGTTTCTTAGAAGTTGCCAAGAACGTCAGAGGTTGATGGTCAGATTGCACTTTGAACGGTACTCCATACAGATAAGGTTGAAATTTCTGTACTGCCCACACTAGAGCTAGACATTCCCGTTCGACGGTGGAGTAATTCCGTTCGGCGGGTAACAGTTTTCGACTGGCATATGCCACCGGACACAGCACCGAAGGATTATCTCGCCCTTCCTGCAACAGAGTTGCCCCAATCCCTATGTTACTCGCGTCGGTTCTCAGAACAAACGTTTTCTCCAAATCTGGGAGTTGCAGGACTGGCCTATCCACCAACGCCTGTTTCAGCTTCCCATAAGCCTTTTCACAGCTTGGGGTCCAGATTATAAGATCTGGCGATCCTTTCTTCAGAGTCTCGGTTAACGGCGCCGCAATTTCGTTGAACTTTGGAATAAATTTCTGGTAAAACCCACACAGAGACAAGAAAGACCTAACATCTTTTTTGGATCTAGGACGGGGTGCGAGACGGACCTTTTCAATATTCTTTTCTTCCGGTACCAGCCCCCCTGGGGTAATAGTGTGTCCCAGAAATTCCAAGGATTGATAGCCAATCATGCATTTGGCTGGACGGGCGGTTAACCCTTCCTCTTTTAACCTTTTGAAGATCTGTCCCAAGGACCTCAGGTGATCACTCAGATTGTCAGACGCGATGAGAATATCATCCATAAACGAGACCACAGAGGGATCCTTTAAAGGGTCTAATAACATTCTCATCATGCGAGTGAACACACTGGGCGCATTGCTCAGCCCAAAAGGCATCACCTTAAATTCGTAATGGCCGCTCGGAGTACTGAAAGCGAGCATGGGCCGAACCTCAGGCTTCACAGGGATCTGATAATATCCCCGACTTAAATCGATTTTTGAGAAGTACTTTGCCCTATTTAATCTGGCAAATAGTTGATTTGTGTTTGGTAACGGCTCAACTTGGGATGTCGAACAACTGTTTAAATGCCTGTAATCAATACATAAGCGGTGCTCCCCGCTTGGCTTCCTCAACAAGACAACCCCGGCATTATAAGGAGAAGTCGAAGGAGTTATGATGTCATCATCCAGAAGCTTCTGGATTTCTGCTTCCAGGGCCTTCTCTTTCGAAAAGGGCACTGGATATATTTTTTGTCGAATGGGGTCTTGGGTAGTCAGAGTCATATCAAACTCGACCAACCCTGTCCGTCCTGGACGATCGGTAAGAATATGTTGATGGGACTCCAACAAACGGATGACCAGTTCTTTTTCTTCAGTCGACAGATCAGGATTTATATGTACATCCTTATAGGTTTCCCCAGGTTGTAAAGGATACTCCCTATCCGCGTCTTCGCCCGATTCAGTTTCCATCGCGACCGCCATAGTCATGAGTGGGAGAGAAGTACCATCGGATCGTTCCTCATATTTTTTTAGGAGGTTAATGTGGAAGATTTTAGATTTCCCCCTGATCCGGATAGCATAATTGGTACGGGACACAACCCTTTCCACCGGGAAAGGCCCCTGCCAACCAATCTCGAGTTTATTGGAACCTACTGGAAGTAACAACAGAACCCGATCCCCCACCTTAAGAGACCTATCTTTCGTCCTTCTATTGTAGTAGGCCGCGTGTCTCTTCCTGGCCGCTCTCAGATTCTGAGCTGCCAAAGCCCAACCAGTCTGGAGTTTCTTCTTTAACTCTTCGACGTATTTATATGAGGATACAACTTCTTCGGAAGTTTCTTCCTCTGTCCAACATCTCAATAAGGCTTCTAAGGGACCCTTGATTGGCCTCCCGAATAGTAGAGTGGCTGGTGGCAACCCGGTCGACCCATGGGGAACCTCCCGATAGGCGAACAAGGCGGCCGAGATATACTCATCCCATCTGTCTGGTTTCTCTTGAGCCAGCTTCCGAAGCATGGTCATCAAGGTACCATTAAACCTCTCTACTTGCCCATTAGACTGAGGGTGGCATGGGCTTGTGTGAATGTGGTTAGTCTGGAAGATACGAAAGACTTCTTCCATCAGCTTACCACAGAACTGAGACCCATTGTCCGTTAGGATCTGGTTGGGAAATCCCAACCTAGTAAAGGTCTCCATCAGTGCATCAGCCACTCGCTTAGAGTCGATTGTGGCCAACGGTATCGCCTCGCCCCACATGGAACAGCAATCCACCATCGTGAGAATGTACTTATTCCTCTTCCTAGTCCGAGGAAGAGGACCAACAAGATCGATGGCAACTCTCTCGAAAGGAGAGTTCATAATGGGCATGTCTCCCAGGACTACCGGAGCTGTCCAGTGTTTTGGTGCCACACGCTGGCACTCTGGGCACGACTTGACGTACCTACGCACGTCTCCAGTCATCCCTGGCCAGTAGTAATGGCAGGAAATGCGCTGGAGAGTTGCCCCGACACCCATATGTCCACTGAAAGAAATGGTGTGTCCCATATGAAGAAGCTGTTCCCGATAAGCCTTAGGAACTACCAGCTGTCCATGCTGGCGATCCTCCACTCCGGCTCTCCGGTACAGTAACCGATTCTTCATATAATACTGACCCCGTCTTGGTGGGTCAGAACTTTTGGGCAACTGGTTGAAGCAAGGTTGCAAAGTAGCATCCTGGCTTTGAGCAGCTCGTAACTCCCCAGGCAAGGGATTCACGATCAAGGCCGGCGTCTGCTCATCCTCCGATTGAGATCTGGTTTGCATCGCCCCTACGTACATGGGTTCGGTTGGAATCCCTAGAAAGACGTGGCGACAACCCAAGATCATTGGGAAGATCGGATCTAGCAGAACGGCTGCCTGTATAGTGCCGGTAACATATTTAGATTTGATGTCTACCTTCGCAATTTGAAGAGACATCGCTACCGCACTCTTTGTCGCCGTTTGAATCTCAATAGATTCCCCGGTTAGCTGCTCCGGGCTCACTAAGTGTGATGAAATTACAGCCTCAAACTGCAGACCGGTGTCATAGAGACACTCAACTGGTTGTCCGTTCACAAGTACCGTTTCTACTACTGGTGGTTTTTCTGAATCATTGTTCCCAAGATCCCTCCCTTCTACTTCCTTGTGAGACCCTTCCCCGGTTTCTACAAGACAAGCAGCATAGTGAGAGTCTTTCTGTTTACGCCGGCAATCAACCGTATTGTGTGTGGGAGATTTGCAATAGGCGCACCACTTTTCACTCCACTTTCTTTTAGGAGATCCAGGTGGACTCTTACCAGAGGGTTTCTTAATAGGAACTTTCTCGAAAGGATCCTCCTTCTTGGTGTGAGCTGTTTTAGGGTTCTTCTTCTTTCCAGACCAGGTGTCTGGTGGTCGGGGATTGGGTTGTGACAGTTCCCCATTATCTCCATGAGCTAGCACATACCTTTCCGCTAATGTATTTACCAGGTCTAACTTTTCTGCCCCATTTTCAAGCAAGAAGGTTTGCAATGGCCTAGGCATCATCCTCTTCATTTGGTCCACGACCACTAATTCTTCCAAACTTTCATAGTCGTTAGCAAATCCAGCTAATGACATCCACTTCAAAAGGTAAGACTTCAGTCTGACACTGTAGGCTGCGAACATCTCTCCTGGCTCTCTCTTGGACTTTCTGAACTGCTGACGGTATGTATGGGCTGTCATCTGGAACCTTTTCAATAATGCTTTTTCCAGAGCCTCATAGTCATTCTCCATACCAGGTGGCAACCTTGAGTAGACCTCGTACGCGGTCCCCCTCAGGCCCTGCGAGATTTTCAAGTTCCATTTCCCACGTTCCAGTCCCATAGCCAAAGCCATTGACTGGAATTTTTGAAGATACTGGTCGATCTTCTCTTTGTGTTCATCGAACGGGAGTAATGGGAACTTCATTGCCTGGTATGGACCGCCACTAGAAGTTGTTGAGTCAGGGAGAACTGCGCCTCCAACTGCACCCTCGCTTTCCTTGGCCGTTTTAGCTTTCAGCTCCAACTCCCTCATACGAAACTCATGGTCTCTGACTGCCTGCTCGGCCTCCATCTTCCTAACCTCCGCCTCAATTTTCTTGGCTTCGCGCACAGCCTGTCTGAAGTCTCTTTCCACTTCCTGCACATATTTCTGTAACTCCGCTCCATCATAGCCCATCTCACGCCCTGTAGCCTGTACGTCAGCGACATTAAACCCAGTTGATGCCATCTTAAACTCAGAGGGAAAGTGCCCAAGAAATTGTATAGAAAATGATTATCTCACATAACCAAAATATATATATTACACGACCACAACACGTCGTATGTCGGTCAGTCTGTGTCAGGAAGAGTATAGACAATAGCCAGGCACGGTAGGCAGAACCTATTGATAGTAGACAAGAATATCTGTCCCCTATCACTAAATCAGCCAGAACTCCACCAGGATTTCAAATATCCCGCGACGTGCCCCCAGAAATTGTAACACGCTACGTGGAGGGTCCCAAATAGCCCTGTCACAATATTTCAAAATTGTTCTCTTTATAGCCCTGGCTGGGATAGGTCTTTACCTGCCAACCCTCCTCCGTTTTCCCCGGACTCACTGTCACTCTTTCTTTCGACCTAGGGACCTATTTCCTGTCGTGTTCCTCTGGCTGATCCATATATATAACACAGTGATCGTTGGAATAAACTAAAACTTGATTTATTAAATCAATAAAGGACAGCACAGGAAAACATCAAGGCAGTTAACACAGATAGTTCTAAACAGACACCACACAGATAAGTTCAGGCACATAGCCTCAAGTAGCCATAGTCACAGACCCAGCTTCAAATACTGTCCGATCTGTCCATATACGTCTCACCCTGTGTGCTGGAAGCTCCTTCCTCCCCGGTACTTGGGTGTAAGTTCCACAGGCTTCTGTAGAATCAAATCCACTGGTTGTTGAGGAATTGTTCATGGACTTAACCTATATAGGTGTCTTTTCATGTCCGGAACAAAATGGGTAGGCCTGATAATCATGCGTAGACACAACTTTGAAGTTGACTGCTCTCGGGCCTATGTCAATGAAAGGACCCGAGATGCACCATTGCTGCAAATTGTCATTGTTTATGGGTATGCAGGATAATCATGCGTAGTCTCAACCAGCATTTAACTGTTCTCGGTGTCAAAGACTCGACCGCATCCCCTCCGCCAGGGAGAGCGGTCAACCCTGAAGAGACCAGGAGGAGATACGGTGCCCGAGGCAAGGGCAGGGGAGATGAGGTAATGGGAGAAGGTTAGCCACTCCCTCATGAGACACGCAGGCGGTGTTCAGAGAGTTAGCACTCTAATCACGATAGTACCACACCTCGTGAAGCCATAGCACAGTTGAGTAGACACTCAACAGGCCACGTTTGCCAGCAGAGTGCGATGTGAGGTAACACGCACGAAGGTGAAGGTCACCCGGCGGGGTGTGTAACCACGGGAGAGAGGTTAGGCAGACGGGAGACTGGACTTGAGGCGTTCAAATCGTTTAGAATAGCGTTAGGAGTTTTGTGTTCACTAATAGATAGAACTAGCATAGGGTTAGCAGTTTGTGTTAGATAATTCTGTAGCTGTATATTGTGTATTGCATTAGCGACTGTTTACCGCTTGTAAGCGAGCCAACGGCAATAAAATGGACCATGCATTTTGCCTCCCACACGACTTGCAAGTTGTCTTGTATGGGTGTGTGAGAAGTACCCGATGAGGCCTGTCAGTTGAGTTGTTGACAGGCCAGGGTAATTGTGGTGTCAGAAAGTGGTGCTTGGACGAAAGCGCCAAGCTAATACCCACAGTAAAAGGGTAATTGCGGTGTCAAGAAGTGAAGCTTGAACGAAAAGTTCAAGCTAATCCACTCATCCACGGGCTCCAGACTAGGGTTTAATTTTTGTAGTAACGATAATTTGTGCAGACAGGAGAATTTGCGAGCTAGAAATATGCCTATCGTGACAAAATAGTGTTTAATTGTGTTTATGATATATTTATTGAATGAAATCATGTATTCTTCGAAGCTGTAAGTATTAATATTCTTATTTTCTTATATTTATTCATATATTTACCAATTTATTCTTGAATAAGCACCAAACATGATTCACGGCGCAGGAATACACAGGCAGCCGACAATATTGATTTTTGAGATCTAAAAATAGCGCTGCGCGATGACTTAGAGTGATTGACAGACAGTTGTTCTGCGTCATTAGCATAAAGCAGTCGAGTGTTTACAAGATCGCTTAGCGGCGGCCCGCCTGAATCTGTGCTGTATATTGTTTATTATTTACTTATTTAAGTTACTAAATGAATATATTTATTTGTTGACACATTATTATGTTATTTTGATTTCTTTACAAGCATTTATTCATTTTTGGGTCTATGTTCTCTTTGCTTATCGTCACGATGGAACTATTTTCGGGCTAAGCATCTGATACTTAGCTGCACAACGTTTACAGAAATTAACTAGGTTAGTAACGAAAGGCAATTATTGTTTAAAACAAAGACAGGACATTGACATTAAAATTAATTAATACATATTCTAGGTGTTCGTAAGTCTGTCATTGTCTAAGTCATTGTCCTTAGTTGTCGAGTAAATCATATCGTTTAGTAGGCGTGTTTACTGCTGCCCTATATATCAGAGGGCAAACAACAGCTGTGCACATACACCTGTGGGCCAAATACCGTGTGCTACGTACGAAACGTGTCGCCACCCCAGTGTACCAAACAAGGTGACCTGTGTCAAAGGAGCTTCGTTCCCACATTAAGCTGAGTACACTTATATATTTTGTCATGCAATTTGATTAATAGTGCATCTCTTTTTCAGCTTGTAACGCGTTGACATATTTGTATACTCTGTTTTTCTGCAAGATAAATCTAGGCAGGGTATAAACAGAAAGCACAACTGATAGTGATCAGATAAGAACAAACATAACATATCAAAGATAAATAACTGATTAAAGTCATCATTGCCTATCACTGTTAGCCAAGTACTAAAGTAAGATGGCAACTTTATCAGATTTCATAAAAGCAGGCAAAGAACTAGAATTAACAGGAAAAGAACTACAACAATATGCTGATCAGAAATTTAAAGAAACAAAAGAGGAACAAACACGAAAAGAGAATGCGGAAAGGGACGAACGCGCACGAGAAAGAGAACATGATAAGGAGATGAAACAAAAACAATTAGATCAAGAGAAAGAATTAAAACAAAAGGAATTAGATCTAAAGCAAAAAGAGATAGATGAAATGGCACGAGTTAAAGAAAAACAAATTCAGGTAGAATCAGAGACACAATTAAAGATGAAAAGCATGGATATAGACTCACACGCAGAGATCTCTGCCACTAAACTAAGAAGTCAACAAGAGGAAAATAAGTTCAACAAATACAAAAATATTATCAAACCATATTGTAAAGAGGACTCCATATCTGCCTGGACAGAGAATGTAGAGTATCAATTTAAATATCACCAAGTTCCTTTAGATATGTGGGCTCCGATTTACATGAAGAATCTAAGTGGTGAGCCCCTTAAAGTAATAGAGTCTATTCCTATTGAACTTAGATCTAGCTATCAATACATCCATGATAGGATTATGCAGCACTTTTTACTCGATGCCCCTGGGTATCAGGTTCAGTTCTCAAATTTAAAACCTAAACCTAGTGAAACTTTTATAGATTATTTTTCAAATGTGCAGAGTGTACTAAACAGGTGGCTTAAAGCAGCTAACATAGGAAAAGACTTTGATAGATTAAAAAACCTAATAGCTATGGACAAGTGTATATCTACTATACCTTTTCCTTTTGCTAAGTTTTTGCAGCAGTCAGACATTGAAAACATCGAGCAGTTCGAAAAAAAAGGTTCAGCATACTTTTCTTCTAACAGAGAGATTTTTAAGACCTCAAGTGACTCTGAGATAGTTTCCTTTGTCAAAGACCAATCAAAACACTATCAGGGTAACAGAAAACCTTTTCAGAAGTATGATAAGAAAGACAGAAAAGTTTCCAAATGCATGTACTGTTAACTAATGCACGACACTTATGCTATGTGCGACAAATCGCCGAATTATCCGGCGCATCTTGAAAATGTGATCAAGAAGCAGCAAAGCAAACGGTCTGCATACAGGCGTGCAATCAAATGTTTTTTTTGTTCCTCTTATGGCCATTATTCTAATAAGTGCCTTGGCCGCCAACGTTTGAAAGCTAACAACGCTATGTTGATTGAGACCTCTTCAGATAGTGGTAGTGAGAATGAGTGTGAGATTGAAAGTGACTTACCAACTAACCAAGCAGAGGATGTGTGTGCTGCTAACGATATGTTAAGCTTTGACAGCTGTGAACGATGTCACCAATTCCATGCAGACGGAAGACTAGAATGTGGACATACAGTACCATGCTCATCTGAGAGTGTGAATGCAGCATTAGCCTCCAGAGGCAAGTTAGTGTTCCACAATGCAATGGTCAATGATGTACCATGCCAATGTTTGCTGGATAGCGGCAGCACCCTTATTGGTCTTCGAAAAGAACTAGTGAGTCCGGGTGATTACACAGGTGACACTGTGAAATGCCGAACCTTTTCGGGTAACGTTGAAATTTACCCTTTGGCAAAAGCCAGTATTGATTCTCCTTTTCTTTCCGGTACCTTTACTTGTGCAATACTTAACAACCCTTGTACAGATTTAATTTTGGGGTGCTTACCTCAACTGAAACAATGTACTAGTGAAGAAATAGTTGCATGGGAGAAATTAAATGCAGCTAAGGCAACAACCAGAGTTGACACTTCAAAACATCATGACCCATTGCAAAATGAGACACTACTAATGCTTTTTCCAACCAGCACAGATGACAAAAACACACAAAAACTTATACACCAGCAGAAATCTGATTTTAATGTGTCTCCATACTTAAAATTGTCAAGAGGCAAAGCCAAAATGACCAAGAATGCATCTTGGTTCGTTAGACGTAATAATGGCATTTCAACTACATGTCATATTACTAGTAACCATGAACAGGTGTTACTTGAACAACATCAGTTAGGTGTGCTAAACAATGCACACAAAACACCATGTGCGGGTCATCGTGCATACAGCAATGCCAGGCCAAGTTTTTTCAATAACAAATTATTTTGTCATGATCTATTTGCTGGTAATGGCTGTCATCAATTGATACAAAAGTTGAAGGGTAAACATCCTACAGCTGAAATACAACCCTCTACACTGGCACCCAAGCCATTTGATAGAGGAAGGGTCAGTTCTACCACAAGCACACAAACAAATGTGCGAAAACAAGTAATCTGGAACTTGATCAAGACAGATTTAGGCTACTTCCATACAAACGAAATGGCAAGGACCATTCAAAGTAGCACATAACCATGGTACATGTTGACTATGAAATATCGATAAACAGACACTTAGAGATATTCCATGTCAACATGCGGAAACCTCACTTTTCAAGACAAGAGACAGAAGTAGTGACAGACGAACAGATTGCACCAACACCAAGTGATCAGACGACAGACATACACAACGCAACGACACTAGTTAGTGAGACTGGCAAATCCGACGAGGGGCATACATGTAGTGAACTTATAGAATACACATGAATAAATCAGAATACTGATGACTGGACAATACACCTACTGAAACTGAGACATGCCTTTGACAGAGTGCGACGCTTCGGTCTCACTGTCAAACCAGCAAAGTCAAATTATGCCTAAAATAAATTCATTTTTGGGTCATGTCATTTCTCAAGTCCAACTGTAGACTGACCTGAAAAGTAGTACCAAAATTATGAATCTGACCATGTCTAACAGAAAGAAACAGGTCAGAAACCTTTTGGGATTAGTAAATTACTCAGAAATTACAAATATATTTTCCAATGTCTTAAAATCTTCTGGAAATGAAATGTGAAAGATGCATTATTAATTCCTGCATTGTCAAAATTGAAGATCCTTTTTTGTAAATATTCCAATCCCTCCGCTTGCCTAATCCTAGGCTCATTTATTATCTTAGGTCATATGCCAGCAGAATCTCCATCACTGCAGTACTAGGCCAATTTTTTTTTGAGGGCATCTTCCATCCGCTTTGCTGCGTGATCAGTAAGATCACACATGCTGAGTCCAAAGATTCCATATCACAGTTGCAACCCTAGGCGTCATCTATACGGTGAGAAGGCTCCATCGAGTTCTGACGGATGTTCACTGCATTGTCCAGACCGACAACTCCCTGATCACGGGCATACATAGTGGTGTGCATCAAAATGACCGGATATTCAGGTGGTCACTAGTTTTACCATCTGGGGTAAAAATACCTGAAATCCAACAGTTAAATGTAGAGTGATGGTTGGTACATGAGTATCTGATAATATAAGATGTAAAATAGCTTACATACATATCCACATTATTGGTGTAGTCATGTACCAAAACACTGAACTATCATGTGTCCGTGGACATCAGATTAAGAACTGTGCTGCTATACTTAGATACCACCGTGTGAACTAGGACAGCTCATTTCCAACTAAGCTCCATTCCGGTGTATCATATATATGAACCGCAGAAAACAGTGTCAGAACAGTGCTTAATTACAGACACGAAAAGACAGAGCTACAACACCAGCGAACTCTACACGTGCACTACCGAGAGAACATTAAGATGACTGTGTAATGTATTTCAGATACCCAGGCAAAATGTGTGGTTATATTATGCCTATACAACCATTGCACATACATGAAGGCAACTACTAACCTGTGGAAACCGAATACTATGTATATAAACTTATTGTGATATGTAATATAATATTTTAAGATAGTGATAAATTAGATGTAGGTTAGGAACTATAACAGTTCTCATTTATTTTAATAATGTAGTTAGTACAGTAATTAACCCATTAAAATTAGATTAGAATATTAGTTTAGACATAAGAATAGTTTATTACAAGTTAAATTAAATTTATGATATGAATAGTACCATTTAGATTGTTATATTTCACTTAGTTTCATTGTAGTTAGTTTATTCCATCTTAATGAAACCATACCATCTTTCAAATATTACCATTTATTAGTATCATCATTTTACATCATAATAGATTAAAAAGAGTAGATAAGGTAACATACAGCATTTACACCAGTTAGATTAAGAACATCACTCATATAATTCCTTTGTGCATTTAAAAACATTATTTAGCATAGTATTTAGAAAAGTACATAAATTGTGGTCACATAATCCATTTAATTAAGGTACATAACTCACATCACAACAATTGCATTTAAATAGTTAGATTACATCACTTAGATTAGAAAAAAATAAGAAGTAATATAATCATATCATATAATTAACATAACAAATTTAATAAATTTAGGTAACACATTAAATACTTAGTTATAGAATTAGAATGGTATGTTAGAATGTAAAGTTTTCGTTAGTGAAATTGTGTTAGTGTGAATGTGTTGTCTGTAATATAGTTTAGAACTTAGATTACAGTATTTTGGGTTTCATAACAAGTGAATGTAGTCACGAATTAGTGTTATACACCTGTTTGTGGCCACATTGAACCAAATTATGACACTCAAAAAACTAACATACATACACATAGAATTTATAAATAGAGGATAGAAATTAGATTAGTAGATTTATTACATCCAAACACACAAACAAACAGAAAAACAAACATATAAATTGCATACACTATTTGTAAATCAAAGACAGATAACTATGGGGCCAGGGGACATAATAGACAACGAAGAACTAAATTAACAGTGAAATAAAGTCTTACGCGCGGAAGCGAAGGAGGTAAAGCCTGTCGCACACACTCTTGTAGAATGGTTGTTAAATATTATATGGGGGACATGAAATAATTCATGTGTTGACCCTAAGAAAGTCAACTTTGTATGGGTAGTAAGTTAATTTACTATGTGAGGGCAGGTCTTATAAGACAACGGTCCGGTTCAGACATACCTCTGATAAATATAATATAGCATGTGAGAAGGGGCTCACGCCAACCAGTCAAGTTTGTGGCGATTGCCAGTAGCCAAGTAAGGCTTTGCTACATTGTGACAATAGTTATTAATAGTCTATTGGAATGCCCAAAGCCAGGTTATCTAGAGTCTTTGACAAAAATTAGAGACACTAATTTTTTGTTTGGGAACCTCTTGCGTCACAACCAATGAGTGAAAGTTGATGACGCAACACAAGAGGGGTGGGTGTGTGTCAAAGACTCGACCGCATCCCCTCCGCCAGGGAGAGCGGTCAACCCTGAAGAGACCAGGAGGAGATACGGTGCCCGAGGCAAGGGCAGGGGAGATGAGGTAATGGGAGAAGGTTAGCCACTCCCTCATGAGACACGCAGGCGGTGTTCAGAGAGTTAGCACTCTAATCACGATAGTACCACACCTCGTGAAGCCATAGCACAGTTGAGTAGACACTCAACAGGCCACGTTTGCCAGCAGAGTGCGATGTGAGGTAACACGCACGAAGGTGAAGGTCACCCGGCGGGGTGTGTAACCACGGGAGAGAGGTTAGGCAGACGGGAGACTGGACTTGAGGCGTTCACATCGTTTAGAATAGCGTTAGGAGTTTTGTGTTCACTAATAGATAGAACTAGCATAGGGTTAGCAGTTTGTGTTAGATAATTCTGTGGCTGTATATTGTGTATTGCATTAGCGACTGTTTACCGCTTGTAAGCGAGCCAACGGCAATAAAATGGACCATGCATTTTGCCTCCCACACGACTTGCAAGTTGTCTTGTATGGGTGTGTGAGAAGTACCCGATGAGGCCTGTCAGTTGAGTTGTTGACACTCGGGCCTATGTCATTTCCTCAAGATATGCCCTTGCCTCTCTCTCAGAGTTAGGCCCACCATGTGTGATATGGCTCATACATTGACCTGGCTTCATCAGACGTATTTGGCTCTAGCACAGAAGCTGTGTGGATACTGTCCGATTTGGTCACGTCCAACAAAAGAGGACCCTGGAGATAACAAACAATATTAAGCGACTGGGCGGACTCATGCATCACACAATCCTAAAGACCAATAGGGTCTCAGTTAATATATTTGACATATACCTGACCTGTCAGGTAGCCCCTGGATTGGCTACGTCCGGGCTTGAGTCGACCTCCAGCTGGGTGATGTCAGGTTGTCCACCCTAGGAACGTTTTGTCTACAAGACACACATTCCACACTCATACCAAGCCTTTATTATTATTGGGCACATTCATTTCCATGCTTTCCTCTCACTTGCAAACCATGCCTTTCTCGCAACCAAGATCTTGTGGTGTGGTGTGCCCAGCAATCGGTGTGTTTCTCCCCCCTAAGTGGGGTTATATGGCACACCGTGTATTTCCCCATTCAAAGAAGATACTACCCTCCCGGCCGCCGCTCTCGACTGAGCTGTCGCCCCAATGTACCGGCATTGCCCTGCACAAGCCATAGGGTAGATAAGTTCAGGTTCTCTCAGTGAGATAGAGGAGTCCATTATCCTCCCGACATCATCCTATCAAGTGACAGACGAAAGAGATAGTCCTGTGGCTAGCATCCCCTGGCTCAAGAAGATAGAATATAGATTGGTGGACCCCATCCCCGTAGCTATCTAATGTGCCTATATTTAAAAGAGAGATGCTACTAAGTAACGGTAAGCCGTAGGAATCCAGATATCACTCGTCCATCAGCTGCCAAGAACAAGCGATATCATTTGGTAACACTTATTCTTCAGATGTGTTCCCTTGTCATGCCAAGATCAAGACGCGTAGCCAGATCGGCTAACGGTCACCCCCTCCCAACATGGCAAGACTGCTGTTTTGCTATATCCTCTCAGTCGTTAAGACAATAGATATTTATAGGCCAAGCTTTGCCTGGACCAACGAAAACCCAAATTTACCTTCACATCACTTCAATAGTATGTTGCATCTCTGTCGTAATCTTTAACTCACTGGACAGGCTGCAACTATCAAACGGTAGGTGTTGGCACGGCCATCAATTGACCAGCCGCTGCACCAGTGCACATTTGACGCAGGGCGCTCCTTCGGGACTACCCGAAAGGAAAGACAAATATATACTCGCTCCATGTAAAGATTGTGGTATGAAGATAACCCAAAGAACCATCTTTCATGGAGAATTGAGTGAACAAGAGAACTGAGAGCTTCCGAAAGCCGTTTCCCCCTGTTTACCAAGAATAAAAGAATGCATAAGGACATGGGCCACTGGCGTTTCGCTACAATGGCAGAGGGGTCTTTGAGCCTGAGGAATAAAGGCCGCCTGGCTAGTGCAGTCGCCGCGAACTGTGCAGGTTAGGATTTTCTTTGTGCCCCCGACAGAAAAAAATCCGACACCTTACCGAGGGATCGAACACGGGCCTCCCGAATGAGAGTCCGGCGTTCTAGCCTCTCGGCCAGCCGCTCCTCTCTCGTATCATCTGCATATGTAATGTTATTGATGCATCGTCCCACAATGTTGATTCCTTCCATATGTTCAATATTTCTGAAAATACTTTCACTGTACAGGGAAAACAAATCTGGAGACATTACACATCCCTGTCTCACACCTCTCTTAATAGGCTGATATTGGCTTACTTCATTATCAACTCTTATGGCAGCTTATTGTTTCCAATATATGTTTTTTACAAGTCTAAGGTCTTTTCCATCAATTTGTAGATCTTCAAGCATCCTTATCATGTCGACATGTCTCACTTTATCGAAAGCCTTTGCGTAGTCACTAAAGCAAAGGTGTAGATCTTTGTTTACTTCTATAGAACATTCGATTATGGTTCTCAGTATATACACAGCATTTACTGTGCCCTTGCCTTCTACAAAGCCACATTGTTCTTCTCCTATTTCAGGTTGTATTTTCCTCTTCTTTGCATGATAATTCTTAGCAAAATCTTCATGATGACCCCAGTTCATGCAAACTAAATTTTGAAAATATTAAAATAGTGTGCAAAGAGACACATGCCTATGAGAGAACAATCAGACCATTATTACAGAGAGGTTGGACCAGGTAAATGTGGGTTCAAATATGGTTGAAACTGGCACTCTTTAGAGCTAGGTGCTTCTTAACAGAATTTGAGATGGAACCATGCGGTATGAATTAATAAGAACATACAAGAAATGTGTTTCAGGAGGCATATTATCACCCCCTGTGCCTAGTATGGCATATGGTGATGATCAGTTAGAATTACATCATGGATCGCTGGAAGTCTTCCAATTCAAATCAATATGGCAGCAAGTCAGCGTAAACAGACACCTACAGTGAGAAGTATTGTTTCATCATTTATGTGCTTATGTCTGTGTCTGTGAGCAAGAATGTGGAGATAAATTTTTTTGAAGGTTAGCCAGTAATACCATCATGAAGACTCAGTCTTTTGAAACTCCTCTCTATTATAAGTCAGATGTCCTGTGTTAAAAAATGTATCAATAAGATAATAGTTACAGTAAATATGTACTCTGGTATATGCTGGGATCCTTGAAAGTGCTATAGAATGTGTACACTTAGCTGACATTCTCCTGGTATGATCTGAACGAAACAATGCGGCAATAATGGATAGTTTCACAATGTTATTCAATGTGATCAATCTATGTGTACCTTGTTATTAATCACATATTCATTAGTTACTTCATACATTGTGCATTTCTCTAATGAAAACTCAATGTTTTTGTCATGTAGGAAGCTGAGCAGATCAATATGTGGTGATCTGTTTGAATGAGAATGAGCTGAAGCAAAATTAATGCAGATAATAAAAGTTGTTCAGAAGTTGTATAGAAATATCATCATTGGCAATGCAAAGACAGAAGAGCCAGATGATTATCAAAGTACCTGCGGCCAGAAATACACAACCAGGTCTGCTGATAAATGGCTCTCTTGCATGGATATCAACATTTAACACCTCTGACCCTGGAACATAATGTTTCATAGTTATGATTTTAAAGACATGACAGAAAATGTTAAATCTTATGGCATTTTATATTGATAAAATCCGAGAGACTTGATAGGACGCCATTCAGGGAAGTGTTCCATTGTGTTGCTTGCTCATTTTTAATATATTTTTTATTGCTACATTTTTTGGGCGCTTGCTCACTTTGAACTCAAGCGTAGTTCTTACACACTATTTCTAGTAGCAATAGACTGAATTTTGCGTGTGGATTAGCTTTCCCTATTAACAGTGTCCCTCGCCATCAGGCGAACCCACTCTGACTTCATAGGTACTTGTAATTTACGTCCCCAAGTCAAGGACGGTAGGTCAACATTTTAGTCCAACTGTCCAGTGTAGGGGTTAAATCCCTTACCTCAGCATCAGCACACCAGATATTTAAGAACTCTTGTTCTTATCCATTCAGCCATGCTGACCTGCATTGCTATGTTTTTGTTATTCAGCTGAAAAAGACTTCAGTAGAAACTTGCATCTGTATCTGTGTGTATATTTTTTCCATCCGTCAAGCTTCTTAGCCATATTTTGCACCGGGAAGTGTCTTGGGAAGTCAAGGTGACCAGCATGATATTGCCTATATCATGTCTTGAGTGCAGAGGGATCTGTACAACATATAAAGCTAGTACCATATACCCAATGTGCCTCAAGGTGTAAAAAGGGAACTTAACCTTTTTACTTTACATTTCACATGGGGCTGAATCAACCCCAGAGATATACTGATCAGAAAAAATGCATCCCTGCTATAAATGCAATTTGAACCTAAGCCACAGTGCTGGTAAGAAGCCCATTAACTATTCCACGATTCTCGGGAGGTATTTATATCACTCCTAATTTCTTAATGTTTTAAATGAATTTTTTTGTGAACCTTTCCTAAGATTAATCACACATAAAAAAGAGTAAACAACATTTGTCTATGTATGAACATAATGTTTACAGTAAAGAGAAGAGCATAATAACTTTAGTAACTAGATGAAAAATATCTAAATTAATAAATATTCAAGCAACATAGCTAATTAAAGCTCAAACAGGACCCTGTAGATTCAGAGCACACCTTCACTGAATGTGTTTTAGAGACTGACATTTGCCACCATGAAGCTCTCAAGCAAACACTAGAGCAGTGGTTCTCAACCTTTTTTGGCCCATGCCGCCCCTTCAGAACAACATTCCCCCCTTTCGAATTTCCTCCCTATAAATTCCCCCCCCCCCCACACCCTTAAACAGTATACATAAAAATGGAAGCTAAATTTAATATAACCTACTAGAACAAGTCTAGACATCTAGATAAAACGTGATTTGCAGGTCTACTTACGTTATAAAACAAATTTCATTAGGGCGAGAAGTACAGAACCGTAAAATTTAGAGGGAAAAACAATATCAAGTAACTGATTCTTGTATTAATGCAATCTTGAAATAATCTTAATTTCCCCCCCCCCCCCAATCCTAAAATTTCCCCCTGGGGGGGGGGGAGAAGAGAAATTCCCCACTGGTTGAGAACCACTGCATTAGAGCATGTGCTACAAGATAGCTCAGAATTTCTCAGAGAATGGAAATCTGACTCCCAGGAGCAACCATCACCATCACTGTCATGTAGCAGGCCCTTTGGCAAACACCACTCTCATCATGGCCCTGAAAAGCTCCTGGATTGTTTTCCAGCTCTCCCCCTCATGCATCTTTATGTCCAAGGTATCTGGAGTGTTCCGTGTCTTATTGTTGGTCCATCCCTGCCTGTTCTGGCAGGAATCATGCCTTCCATCACTGTTCTTTCAAGGCCATTGTGACAAAGTATTTCAGTTTCTGAGACATGTTATTATTAAGCCAGTTTTCTTTGACGATAAGATCTTGTAGAATGTCATTATTTTAAATCTTTTTTTGTCTGATAGTCTAAGAACTTTTCTGTAACATTTAAGTTCAAAAGCCCTAATTTTCTTCTTTAGTGATGGTGAAATGGTCCATGACTTGCATCCATATATTACCACAAGAAAGATGGATGTTCTACAAAATTGTATTTTCTAAAAAATTGTATTTTAGCTTGCTGCTACCAAGTAAAACAAACTGTGGAGGGAATAGTGAAGACATCAAGTCTACCATTCTGTTCATGGCCCATGATGGAACAGTTGCATAGCCGAAGCTGAAGAAGAAGAAGTTTAGGTTTACCATAAAATCTTGCGTACAATACACACTAGTGTACAATTCTTGATTTAGCTCACAGTTTACAGGTAAAATTTAAATTTGTGTATAATGCACACTATAATTTGTGAAGATTTTATTTTATGAAATATTTCTCTTAAAAACTTAAAGTCTTATTAGAAAAAAAATAAGTACCCAAACCTAAATTTCAGTTACTTTGCACTTCTTATATTTTCCAAGTAAGGTTACTTTCGATAAAAAAAAATGATTTACAATTTAATATTCATGTATAACATACACTCAAGTTTTGGTGGGAAACAATTTGTAAAGATTGTGTGCATTATAGGCAAGATTATATAATACTGTATTTTGTGCAACTCATGAATAATGGACAACATGTAACGGCTTACTTATGGGAAGTTAAATGCAGGTAATACTCACCAATAACATAAGTGAGCTGAAAGTCTGTAACTGTGATTACAGTTTTTGGAACTGCTTGGATATTAGGTTGGGATGAGGTCAACCTTCCAGTGGCAGCGGCTGTTTGATCCCAGTGGGTCATGATGCTGCCATTTGTAACACATGACATCATGCCATCAACGTAGGTTGACATGAGTTTCTGCATCTATCACAATAATATGTTAGAAAAAGAGAAGAAATGATACATACAAAATAACTTAGTTTAAAACATGGTCACTGCTGTCTTCCAATACTGTCCTCGTCATCACCATCATCATGATATGCCATGCCACAACCATCTGTTTTCTGTATATTTGAAAACTTTATTTACTAATTATCTTCTGTGTCACCTCTACCAACTAAAGACAACTCAAAAGTTCAAACATATAGTTAGTAAATAATAAACATATGATTATTTGGATATATACAATGAGAAACATATTTCTTAAAAGTCTGTGCATAAGAGGTTTCTCCATAGAATCATACATATTTGATGCATGATGATTTTCTGACACTATCTGTACTAATAAACAAACATAAATTGCGTAGTTTTGTTATTGTGTTGCGTACAACAAAATCTGCCTGAGATAGCATAGATTAACTCTCACAAAGTACTGAACATTAAAGCACTAACTTGTCTGTATTCCAGAATAAGGGCAGGCAAAGGATGCACAGCAGCTAGTAACTTAAGGCTTGACTCACAAGTTGACTTCTGATTGGACACGTCTGTCTTGATTATTTTTATATTTGGAGCCAGTTTTTTATCCAGCTCAAACTCTTCATACAAAATCTATGGAAAATACAGCAGTAAGCATCTGTCGTGTTGTTTACGATTAAATGTTGATAAGTTGCTAATGACACCTGATGAACTTTCAGTACAAGCTAGAGATATCTTGATAACTGCAGCCAAAGATCTAATTCCGACCAAGAAAAAGCAACTTAAGCCATGGATTACATCAGACACGTTAGAATTAATAAAACAACGAAGGGAGCTGAAACAGAAAGGAGATGAATCCGATAACAGCAGGATGAAGTATAAATCTTTAACTCGAGAAATAAGAAAGAACACAAGAAAGGACAAAAATCAATATATACAAGATTGCTGTACCAGAATAGAGCAATATCATAAGGCTGGAAGAGATTATGAAATGTTCAAAGAAATGAAGTTATTGACAAGAAATGTTCAACCTCAGTTGAATGTTATCTGTGACAAGATGGGAAATACCTTAACAGAATCTAGACAAATTCTAGAAAGATGGCAGGAGTATGATATGAGTAACAGTGAGGATATGAATGAGATACATGAGCCAATGACAGCAGAGACAGAACCTGAACCCTCATTAGATAAAATTGCTTGGGCTATAAAGAACCTGAAGAATGGTAAATCACCTGGATGTGATGAGATACCAGCTGAACTAATTAAAGCGGGAGGAGAAGAAAGCATACACATATATCATGCATTATGTACAAAGATTTGGAAATATGGTATATGGCCAAAAGATTGGAAGAGAACTATCTTCATTCCAATACCAAAAAAGGGCAACCTGAAATTATGCACCAACTATAGAACTGTTGCCCTGATCAGTCATGCAAGTAAAATTCTACTAAAAGTCATAATGCGAATACTTAGTAAGAAAATGGAAGAAGAGATTAACATGGTTCAAGCTGGATTTAGACAAGGAAGAGGAACAAGAGATCATATATTCAACATGCATTTAATAATAGAGAAGTGCAGAGAATTTAATGTAAACCTATTCTCATGTTTTGTGGATTATTCAAAGGCATTTGACTGTGTACAACATCAGAAACTTTGGGAAATCATGAGGAATATGGGCTTTCCATCACATGTAGTACATCTCATAAAAATGCTATATCTAGACTAACAAGCAGCAGTTAGAATAGATGGCGAGACATCGGATTGGTTTGACATCAAGCAAGGAGTCCGTCAGGGCTGCGTGCTGTCACCCTATTTGTTTAACCTGTACGCCGAAAATATAATGAGAAATATAAGAGATGATATAAACAGGGATCTATATGATGCCCTAAATATCGGCGGTCATGACATACCAGAGATTCGATATGCTGATGATACAGTATTACTATCCACAACACAGAATGGCATAGAAAACCTAATAGCCTCAACCCAATTGAATAGTGAAAATCACAACTTATATCTTAACATAGCTAAAACAAAGATAATGCATACAGATAAAACTACTATGGAGAAAGAAATATACATTAATGGGGGAAAATTGGAGGTGGTGGAAAATTTTGAATATCTTGGGTCATTAATTACCAATAACGGTGACACAATGAAAGAAATTAAACGGGGACTATCCATTGCTCTTCAAAGACTAAAACAGATGAATAAATTATGGAGTGGGACAGATAGAACTACAAAAATTAGATTTTTAAGAGCATGTATCTTTCCCATTGCAACATACACCTGTGAGACATGGACACTTATTAAACAAGCTGAACAGCGCATAAACGCCTTTTAATATAAATGTTATAGACGAGTTCTAAGAATATCTTGCGTAAAGAAAAGAACAAATGCATCCATACTTCAAGAGTTGAATATTGAGGAGGGATGGCTATTAAAGACAATAAAACAAAGAAAATTGAAGTATTTTGGTCACTTGAAACGTCACGAAAGTTTGGAGAGAACAATAATGGAAGGGTATATGCCTGGGAAGAGAGGAAGAGGAAGGCCAAAGAGAAGATGGGTGCAGGATGTGGCGGATGATCTCCAGATGGGTGTATCAGACGCGGGACATCTTGCTTGTGATCGAGAAGTTTTCCGGAAGGTTGTTATGGGAGCGTGGTTCTGCAAAGGACATGCTACTGAATGAATGAATGAAAGTTGCTTATTATTAAAAGTTGGCATAATGTTTATTATTAAAACTGGTATGCTGTTAATACTGACAGTAGTATGTTGCTTACTGTTAAAAATCATTGTTCATGATTAAAAATGGTACGTTGTTATTATTAACAGCTGGCATGTTACTTATTCTTCTTCCTCTTCTGTCTTTCATCTTCCAGCGGAGCAGATGCCCTCAACCAACTCACTCCAAGCCCTTTGAAGACTTATTTAAGATTAACTGGATTCTGCAGCTACAGTTTTTTATGGGATGAGGTTGCATCATTCTCTCATGATAATGATGTACCCTGTCAAACGGCATAGGCACATATGCCTCTTCAAAGATCTCAGTACTTGGCATTCTGGATCAATTCCTAAGCTGACATTTTCCCTTGCAACCATAATAGACCATCAAGCATAGTTTCTCTTGGTCTACCTCTGCCTCTAGTACCGCCAATTTTTCCAATCATTACAATGTTCTCCAATGCATCTCTTCTCATTATATGATCAAAGAACTTTATTTGTATCTTTTTTATAGTTTCACATAATGTTCTAATTTCATTAGTCTCTTTCAAGAAACCATTGTTAGCCACACTAGCTGTCCAAGGAATTCACAATATTCATCTCAGAAACCACATCTACGCTGCCTCCAACCCCTTCTTACTTTGTTAACCCACATTCCAAGATTCACTACGATAGAGCAGAAAAGGCATGATATAACATTTCAATACTTTCTTTCTGACATTCAAAAGTTGCACTATTAAATCTAATTTATTGGTATTCAGGTCATTTAGGCCCTGAAAAGAACTAGAAATTTAAATCTATCTGCAAAGAGGCGTATTAGAATGTAAACAGGTCATGATTCAACACATCACATATAGGCTGACTGGGATTAGGTTCAGCTTCATGTTTCCTCCATAAATTTTAGGTATTTGATTGTCAACAGACTCCAACCCAATGCCCAGGTTAGTCTGCCATAAGGAAGTTGGATATATCATCCAAATATTGCAGCTTCGTTGTAAATGGACAACATGCAATCACTGTCGAGTTCAGGACAAGTATGGCAGAAGAAAAACGTTCTCAAAATTAGTAGGACTAAGAGTTGTCAGAGGAAATTATTTTAATATCATTGCGTAGCATCAGCAAGAGCAAATTGATCTTGAAATCTGATCTACAAAGTTCTGCCAGTGAACACTGGCAAAAATAAATGGTATGTCACAATAACAGTCTTTTTGTGGTCTTTATGTGACATGACACCTATGAATGAGTACTCGTCTGAGCTCATTATGAGATTCCATCTGAGAGTGTAATGTTCAATCATGTGATCATAAGAAGAAGAAGAAAAAGTAGGAGAAGAAGATAGTTTGTGCGTTTTTTATTCTGATTTCTGACAGCAATGATAATACTTTCTAAACAAATTGGCAACAAACTGCATAAATTTAACATACCTGTCGTAGCTGAACATGGCTGTTGAGAGAAAACTTTCGTCCTGCTTCCTTGTAAACTGCTTCTTCCAATTTTTTTATCTTGCTCTAAAAATGTGATTTACATAATATTAGCAGGTAGTATGCATACATTATGTAAAAGCAGTTTACTTTACACAGTTGCAAGGACAAAATAAATCAATTTACATGAACAATAAAATAACTGCAGCATTGGAGCACAGACTGAAGAATAAAATACAATTTTTTAACATTAACATGACTCCAATACACTAAGAAACTGGTTGAAATTAATGTTAAACATAAGAAATCTAGTAACAGAAGCATGATAATTATTAACATAATGCTACATTTAATAATATCAATAACCTATCCAATATATGCCGGTCTCCCTGGCCCTAGGATTCAGCGACTTTCTCCGTAATCCTGTACACTCTCGTGAGTAACGTGACGTGCGTGAGAATCAGCGGCGGTTCTCTCCATGTCGGTAACTTATGGGGTATGTGAAGTAGGCTCTGCAGTCTAGGACACACACACCTGATATGCCATCTTCAGAACAGTAAGGCTCAATGAAGTTCAACTGTCAATTTACACTTTAATATAACTAGCAGACAAGTAATGCTGAGGTGGAGTATGAACAACATCAGAATATGACATCATGGGTTGACATACTATTTCAGCCCAGGGAGTTGTTCATAAATTCACTTGATGATGATCCTACAATCCACCTCCATGCTCTATAATGACATAATGGCTGAGAGTTGTTTTTCCTTCTTTTCCTCAGTGAATTGGCACAGATTCTCCATATGTTTTATTGGACTTCCACATCCCATCTTTTGTTCATTGGGCTCTCTTTTGGGCCACAGTCAGACTGGCTGTTTCAAAGAATAACAGAAACACTCCAGTCCATCTGACAGTAGTTATGATACCATCCTAGACTAGTACATTTGTGGTCAAAGACAGACTACTAAGTTTAACATGAGCTCTTCAACACATAGCTCCTCAGTATGAACTGTTGATCATCAGGGATTATTGTTAATGAACAGCTGTACATCCCATCTGCCCTCTGACTATGTGTGTCATGCAACATCTGACATAATCATTGTCAATTATACTTTGATTTCTCTCACTGATGTTCAATACATATGATTAATATTACTTTCATGCAATCTGCATTGCTAAATAATAGCACAAAGCTTGCTGAGATACAACTCTTCATTCGGCTAACAGCTTGCAGTTGAACACAATAACATACACTTCTATTATACATATAAATTCCTGCTCAAAGTCCTGAATGATCCATGAGCTGACAGCTGCAGTTTTATTTCTCATGGTAAAACATTTTTCGCCACATGAGTTATTATCACAGCTCACTTTTTCATGCTCTTTCATCTCTCACTGTACCTTTTTATCAACTGTGTGGGACCTCTTTTCAGTATCCATCTTTGCCCTCATTTCTTGTTTACGTTATAACAGAGACATCATTATCATCTCCTCTGACAGATGACTCATGACAATAGATTTGCAAGCACAGCTAAATTAATGTTTTAACCTGTCGCAATATGACAACTTGTTACTGATGTCTCATGAAAGTTATAAACAATCCTTGTGTATATCATGAGAATAACAGAATAGGATAAAAAATACTGGCAATGGGGTATTAAGAAATGAAACACTATAAGGAATATAATTTGTAAACAATTTCACAAAACATTTGTAAACAAATGCCATCATAATGCATTTACAAGGCACTGCTATATTAGTTATGTTGACTAGTTATTACAGTTTCAACATTTCGTAAGGTTGCCTTTCCTAGCTTTTGACTGCCCTTAGTCTACCTGCAAGATATGTTTTTGTATCTCTCTTAGCCTGGTCCCCTCACATCAACCTAACCCATCTGAAAGGCTATGCTAATTGCGACATTACTGAAGTTACTGCACAGCTCTTGGGGTCATTGGGACATGAAAGCCCCCTTACAAATCAAAGAAAGGGGAAAAATAGAAGTGCAAATACAGAGATCGCTGGTTGTAAAAATATTTTATGTCTACGTCAGTTGTTATATTGCTTGCACACGCATGGCAAAGAATAAAGAAAATATCAGTAGACTGAGTTATAGCAATAAAAATATTAATTATGTTCCCATTCGCTGTCCTGTAGTAAAAGATAAAGGTAGTCCCATAGAAAATATGCTGTTTGGACATGAAGTGTTAGGTCTTCTCATATTCTAGGCGGTAGAAAAGGTAGAGAGGCTGATTGAGAGAAATGATGCTGGATGGACTTTATTTAAGTGGGGAAAAAAATGGAATATTTACTTTTAGTATATCTGAAAACTTGACAAACAATGCTGTGTCCACTTTGATGGTCTGAGTTTCCATGCAAGCCAAAATTGGAATCAACTTCATCTCAATCTGTGTGAAAACGGACCATAACTTGTTTGATTTCAGTATATTTCTGAAATTGTGCATGAGTTTTGGAGTCATCTGTAAGTATGCAAGCCAGTTTGCATCATCCTGTTTAATAAAGATAAAATAATTTATCAGCACAAAAAACAGAGAATTATAAAATGTCACAGACAATGTCACAAACACTGGTCATTTTCCTGGCAATCATAAACATCATCATTATAGTGATGTGTCCTGCCAATTGGCATAGACATTCATGATCTCCACAGGTACCAGCCCCTGGTGTTCTGGATAAATTCCACTAAATGATAATCCTCCTACTAAGAAAGCACTTTACAACACAATCTTCCTATAAACACTATGTTACCAACGCCAAACCTGGACAATGACAGAAAAAGAGAAAAGAAAAATCACAATAACAGAAATGAGATTCCTAAGAAGAATACTCAGTGTATAAAGAAGAGATAATATAAGAAATTAAGAAATCAGGACTAAAGTGGGGGTTGTAGCTGCACTACATTTTAGTAAAAGGCAGCAAGTTTGGCCATGCAAGCAGGTTACCAACTAACAGTATACCACAACAAGCAATGATGTACAGACCAGAGGGAAGCAGAGAAAGAGGCTGACCATGTAAACGATGGATGCTGAGAATAACAGAGTCCATGGGAATATCGATACATGAAGCCCATAAGCGGGCACTCTCCCGCTGTTTATACTTCACCTCGACACCGCAAGGTACAAGAGGAACATGATGAGATGAGATGATGAGATAATCCTGCAAGCCATATTGCAAGTTAACTGCTAGACATTCTGGCAGTCCAAAGTATTTGTAACATTTGTTTCAGGAACCACATCAATGTTGTTTCCAGACTCTTCCTAATTTCTTTATTCATGTTTCATGATTCACTGCCATAAAGCAAAAGATCTTCTATATAATATATCTGCACTCTCTTTCTGACACTCAGTGATAGTGGCTTATTGCAAAAGATACTTTTCATTTCCTGAAATGCAGCTTTTTGTTTGACCTATTCTGCTATTAATCTCTGTCATGAAACTTCCATCTTATGTTATTATTGTCCCTAGGTATTTACATTTTTTAACCTGGTTAAACAATTCCCTTTCTATTGTTTTAACATTTTAAAGATACCAATATACAATTAGAAGTATAAATGGTTATGTGTTGTAAGACATTTTGTAGAGTGGGTTGATGTATTTTCTATTTCAACAAAGTGAAATGGTAGAAATTGTCGGTTCAAGAACAGTAAATTAATATCTACATGGAGACATGAGATACTGACATGACTTACAGATCTGTGCTCTATATCTGCTGTTCTACACATGTGCATGAAGCTTGCAGGCTGATTATCTGGGTCCACAAGCCAACATGCAATGACAGGGTCCTCTATGCATTCACAGGGTATTCCTATTCAAAATAGATTTACATAAGGGATGAGACTGTTCTAATAACTTCTTTGACATTAACGTAATGCATTCTAATTCCATTAGCTTAAAAAAAAATTCAATTAATAATATTAGTCTCATGAAAGTAACATTCCAAAATTATTATAAATAATTTGAATCTTACAAGTATACCATCTTAGTTTTGATTTAACCAACGTTGAAGAATTCCTTTTTTTGTTAAAAAAAGCAATTGACACTTTATTTCCAGTATTTCAAGGATAATAATCAATATTATTCCAGTATTTTTAGGTTAATAAAAACTTTTTTAAAACCTCTGATTTGATTGATGAGTAGATACTGATCCAGAAATATTTTTAAAAGTCATATAAAGTTGACAATTGCTTTACAAAGAGATATAATTCAATAGCCATATTACTATTTATCACATTGAGACAGATTAAACAAAAACTGACCTGGGCTATTATGTAGATCCAGCCTAAAACTGAGATCAAGAAATGGTTTGGGATGTAAAGGCAACCTGCATGATACTGACCACATCGACCATATATTGTTCTACATTGTTCATTTGTTCTACAAATATATTGGTCTAGCACCACAGTATGCACAAACAGAAGTGAACAATATGGGAAGGACATGGACAGTGCTGCATGGGACAGCTAAAGATTAAAGATTGGAGGGTTTGGAGTCAGTGGGTTGAGGGCCTATGGGGAGTTGTCCCAATGGGGATGGGGTGTATAGGACAAAGGAAGAAGCAGCAGCACCATATTCCTAATGCACCTTAAGACATGTAAATGGATCCTTTACCTTTTTTTTAAATTATGGGTATTTATCATTTCATTAACCCAAAGTCTGTTCAAATATCTCTTTTTAACTATCTGAGTAATTAAGTATTTCATAATTCAGAGGAGCGGCTGGCTGAGTGACTAGAATGCCGGATTCTCCTTCAGGAGACCCGGGTTTGAATCCTCAGTAAGGCGTGGGATTTTTTTTCTGTCTGGGGCAAAAAGAAAACCCTAACCTGCACAGCTTGCGGCGACTGCACTAGCCAGGCGGCCTTAATTCCTCAGGCTCAAAGACCCCCCTGCCATTCACCGCAAGGTACTATATTGGCAGTAAATGATAGTTTGACAGTTAGCATAATTCAGTGTGGCAGCCATGGTATTTCAGGGGCAGACATATTTGCCTGCTGGTCCAGTGAATGTGTGTTTGAATCCCCAATAGAAGCAAACTTGTTTAGCTGACCTAAACTCCCAGGTCAAGCCAGCCTAAAATGGGCACCAGGAAAGTCCTAGGAAGTAAAGGCAGCCGGCATAATACTGACCACACCACCCAATGAGTGCCCAGTGGTCCATACAGTTGTGGAGCTAGTACCATATGGAAACAAGGACAAGGGTTCTTCATAATGCATTTCTGTAGCAAATATCAACAACTGAAATATTAGCCTGAAAGAAATCAAAAGAAATAAATTTGCTATATAAGATGTCAATGAACAACAGCTGGAACATTAAAAATAAACTACAGAACATGAATACAAATACAAATAAAACAGACATATGCTATACATTTCAACTAAATGACTGTATAAATTAAATTATATAAAAGACATTTTTTTAGGGTGTTTTGTTTTTTTGTGTTTGCTTGCTTTGAACTCAAGCATAGTCCTTACACTTACTACTTATTCTAGTGCATTGGACTGATTTTTGCATGCGTATTAGCTTTCCCTATTACCAGTGTCCCTTGTAATCAGGCGAATCCACTCCGATTGTAATTTACATCTCCAAGTCAAGGACAAGAAGTCAACATTTTAGTCCAAATAACTGGAATATGGGTTGAACCCACTACTTCGGCATCAAGCATACAGGAAGTTTAAAAGTGAGTGCTCTTATCCATTATTCGGCCATGCTCAGCCCCTGTAAAAGACATGAACACACGCACAAAAGTATCATTTTCAGAAATGATAACCATTATATCCCAGTGTAGTTCAGATGGGCTGGACAGAATGTCATGTTTTAAATGGATTTTCAATGCTTATTAACTGAAACCAATTTTACAATACATTTATAATACAATCTTATTTGAATCAACCAAACAAGAGTCAATTATCTGTATCTCAATGAAATTGAACACAAGAAATGTTTTATAAAATGGACACAACTGACCCATCTTTTAAAATATATCAAGGAAGATGGAAGTATTTTGTTTACCATGTTCACTGTTAAGTGAACACAATTTGTGAACGCCTATTAGGAACTCTTTGCAGTTTGCAATGATCTTGGTAATGTTCTCAGAGACCAGTATGCTGAGGAGGGTTGCTCTGAAATATTCATTGAAGCAGTATTATATGTATTATTACACCACTACCAACAAATGTCAGCTGTGTTTGGCAAACAAATTGAATGACTGTCAAAAACTGTCATCTACTGCCTCTATATATTACCTTGCGGTATAGGAGGGGGGGGGGGTCTTGAGCCTGAGGAATTAAGGCCGCCTGCCTAGCACAGTTGCCATACTGTGCAAGGGGGGGGGGGGGGTCTTGAGCCTGAGGAATTAAGGCCGCCTGCCTAGCACAGTTGCCATACTGTGCAAGTCAGGGTTTTTCTTTTTCCCCCGACAGAATAAAAAATCCACACCTTACCAAGGATTCAAACCCGGGTCAAATGAAGGTGAACCTGTAATTCCTAGCCACTTGGCCAGCCACTCCTCACTGAATGATTACTGCATCTAAATCATAACTAAGCTCTTGCAGTGTTAGAACTGCCAGGATTGGTTTGGGTTGGTTGTAAAGGATGCAATTAATTGTACACAGATATCTCCATCAGTGCTCCAATCTTCCAACATAGATCACACAAAGAGACACAGTCTTCTCACATAGATCACACAAAGAGAATCTCTGTATACACAGTGCTCAAATCTCATAGCACCAGTTAGGATCCAAATGTGTATGTAGCAGAATCACTCATGCTAAACATTTTTTTGCGAGCTTTTCTAATTTTTAGACTTTTTCTTCTCTGTTTTATCCCCACCTGGCATGGGATTTTCAAGTGTGCAACATGCATACAGGTCCTACCAATTTTTTTACCTTTGTCTGAGAAGGCTAAATATTCAATCACCTACCCTAAGATCAGGGGAAGTATACCATCCTCTGTTTTATTACGTAAAAATCCAAACACTCAACACCGTGTGACAAGCCTGATCTGCTTTAGCCAGAGGCAGACACTGCAAACATCCGATCTAATCTCTACCATCAACTACCAGAATAACTCAGTAAGATAATGGATCCGAGCACTTATGGACTGAATGGTTCGATGTGCAATGAGGATGATCTGTCGACTAACTAACTAACTAACTAACTAACTAAGATAATGTAATAAAGTAAATTATCATTGCCATGAGTCAGACTGGAGCTCATGGCATGGTGAAGCTCAGTAACATGGAAGGACGTGACAATCGTGGACTTTGGGTCATGAATGGCACGCCGAGGTTGTCACCAGGACTGCGAAGGTGACAACAGGCATTCTAGCCGTGGGTGTCGACCTGTGCAGACACACCACGTAGAGAAGAGAGCCGTGGCTTAAATAATGCTGCTATTTTATTAAGTATTTAGAAGTGTTGTATATATTACCTTGTAGAACACATGATTGTGACAATGTCTATTCTAGAGTGTTTATGGTGAATATATATGAAAAACTAAACCTGAGTCTGAGTCACATTTGTGTCAGAGTGCCGAGTTGTGTTTGATAGTGAGTTGATGCAGTTTGTAGAGAATGGCAGAGTTAACTATCAGCAAGGTAAAATGTAGAATGGCAGGCAGCAAAGGGAAGATGAATAGCCAAGTAACAGAGTCCTTTTCTTGGTGCAGACGTTGAAGCTGAGAGGGAAGTAGCCACGGTGACGATATGGACATGAGGAGTGAAATTACAACTCATACCCCTAGGAAGCAGAGTCATGCACCAAAGGGAAAAATTATGTCGCCCCATATTAAAGTTAAACCTATATTCGCGCCCTGGCAATCATCTCATGTGCTCTACCAACTGTGTCTCCAATTCCTGTATATCCATAGACCTCGGTCCTTGTTGTTTTGGATCAACTCTGCTGATGATATTCCTCCATGTCACTGTCTAAGTCAATCCAGTATAAATTCTCTCAGTCTGCCTATGCCCCTTCTGCCAATGATCTTTCTAGTCATCACGATGTTTTCCACTGTCTCTCTTCTCATTACATGTCCAAAGAAAACTGTTTGTCATTTTCCTATAGTTGTATATAATACTCTAATGTCATTAGCCTCTTTCAGGCAATCATTGTTAGTTACTCTGGTCGACGAAGGTATTCGCAACATTTGCTTCAGGAACTACATGTATGTTGCTTCCAAGCTCTTATTTGTGTAGTGATAACATAAAAAATAGGATTGCAGTGATTAAATTGTATAGCATCAACCCCTATCACAAATGCTACTTGTTCTGAATGTATATGTGGACAATTTTCACACAAATTAGGGACCCAAGGATATTATCTTTTCTACAGATCCTTCTTAAAGAACAGAAAAAGGAAGGTCCCATGTGCGCACTAAATTTGTTACAGATCCCTTGGTAGTTGGAAGCAATAAAGAGAGTGCCGCTGCTCTGGCAAAATTCCGAGAACATTACAAAAGCTACCTATAATAGAATATGTATAACAAATCTCATTAAAAAAAGGCAAGGGAAAACCATCACTTTAAATTTCCCAAAAATACATTTGTGGGTAGCAACAAAGATACATTTGTGATGGAGCGATATGTTTCAAAAACTGAATAATTTGAAACAACATAAAATATATATAGGTTAAAATGTTAATTCATGTAACAGAAAGGATAGATGACAGCAGTTATCTAAATATTGTGAAAAAATGAGTAGCAAATACAAGAGAACTCTTCAATATTTAACAGGCAACATATCCAGTAAAGCTGCCTAGAAGTAGAGTGCACAAATATAGAAGAACTAGAAATTGATCAACACAGGAGAAACAAACATAATTTTATCTGCATGTTTTTCTAGAATACTATGATGACTTATCTTTGTACTATGATGACTTATGTTAACTTTTTAAAATCTGGGTGATAATATTTATATTTCTTGTGGAGAAAAATGCACCAGAACACACACTGACTGTCTTAACCATTAACAACTCAGCAGGAAAGGTCAACATCTGATTGTCAGACAATGAACAGGTTAAAACAGACTCAAGAATTAAAAACATATTAAAATATTGTTTTATGCTGTCACACGCTTGAACTCAAGTGAAGTCCATACACATGCTACTGCTTCCAGTACACTAGGCTGATTTTTGTCATGTGGATTAACTTTCCTTATTATCAGTGTTAATAAATCAAATGTAAAAATAGACTTGTATTTTATTGTTTACTTTAACTTCAGCACACGACACACTAGCAACAATTATTTGGTAAATCAATTTGATTTTACATACAGAAACATTTTAAATAATCAGTTGTTCAGATGGGGTTAAAAGATTGACACAGAGAGGCAAGTTCATGGAGGTCAAATTAAAATGTATAGAGTTAAAAACAATTAAATTAACAAAATATCAACAATATGTCCTGAAAATATGACACCTACTTTATGTCATCTCTACAAATAAGTTCATTTGGTATGAAGAAAGAGCTCGTGGTGCTGCCCTCATCCAATATAACAACCCCAACAATTGTTGGCTGAAATAAAAGTCCAACATTCCAGAGATAATTAAAGAAATTACTAGCTATCATTGTGCAGTTTTGTAAGTTCCAATCTGCAACCTGACAATGAAGAAAACTGCTGGAGTATTATTCCCTCATGAAATAAAAGTCCAACATTCCAGAGATAATTAAAGAAATTACTAGCTATCATTGTGCAGTTTTGTAAGTTCCAATCTGCAACCTGAAAATGAAGAAAACTGCTGGAGTATTATTCCCTCATGAAATAAAAGTCCAACATTCCAGAGATAATTAAAGAAATTACTAGCTATCATTGTGCAGTTTTGTAAGTTCCAATCTGCAACCTGACAATGAAGAAAACTGCTGGAGTATTATTCCCTCATGAAATAAAAGTCCAACATTCCAGAGATAATTAAAGAAATTACTAGCTATCATTGTGCAGTTTTGTAAGTTCCAATCTGCAACCTGACAATGAAGAAAACTGCTGGAGTATTATTCCCTCATGAAATAAAAAAAAATATATTTAAAACCAAATAAATTGTATTTTGTGTTCTTAATTAAGTGATCTCTAAATCTTTGCACATGTTGTGGCCATAAACACTCAAGGTATTTATCATTTAGAATTATGTAGACCTACCAGGTAGGTTACATCATAAATTTGTTTTAATTCAATCTTACTGTTATTCAGTATAAAAACCATCTTAATCTTGTTACGCTACCTCAGAGCGTTAGGTTAGAGTCTCTTGACAATGAAATACTTAAATCCTTGGAGGAAACAACACACATCCAGGTCTAATCCCAGCCAGTTCATGTGCATTGCTGAATCAAAAACTGGTTACATCCTAATTGGCTTCTTTGTAGACGTGAAGTTCCAGTAAGTACCAGTCATGCACGCCATGATGGTTTCTGAGCTTGGAGAGGGGAAGGAGAGCTCTGAAAGATGGAGACTTTGTAACTGGGTTAGGATAAGTCTCTACATAACTCTGATGGATGTAAGCAGGCCCTTTACAGTGCTCTGATAACCTCAATGCCAATGCATCAGACTTATAAGACAGTCTTCCAGAGGATTGCCAACTAACCAAGCAACCAATCTTGTTACCAAATAGTGTTACAATTCAGCATAAATCAGCACTGTTAAGATCTAAATCTTATAGATCAATACTACCAGGATCTGAATCTTATAACCAAGTACTGTCAGGATCTAAATCATATAACCCAGCACTTCTTGGATCTGAATCCTATAGTACAGCACTGTCAGGATCTGAATTCCAAAACCCATAACTGTTAGGATGTGAATTCTTTAACTGAGCACCGACAGGATATGAATTATATAAACCAGCACTGTTAGGATATGAAGCCTATAACCCAGCACTGTCAGGATCTGAATTCTATAACCCATAACTGTTAGGCTCCCCCGATGGTGTTTCCACCTTGTCGTGGTGGGGGAGCTTGAGTTTCTCAATGACCCTGAGAGCTATGCCGGCGGTAGCGTAGCTACCAGCAGGGCCTCCCAAGCTGGACAGGTCAAAGGGTAGAGAACAGACAAAGAGAAACACCCTGGTCCTCCAGGTTGGGGTTATCTTAACCAAGATAAGACAGAATATATGGTAATTTCAAGAGAAGGAATGGCTAAAAACTCTGGCCACATACAAATAGATAATATGACCATTAAAAGAACGGAAACATACAAATACCTGGGTACAATCTTCAACTGCTCCAACATCATATGGGAAGAAATACAACTAGAATCAATTCTGGAAATAAGATATACTATGCACTACAACATCTACTAAAATCAAAGGCGCTATCTCGTAACACCAAGATCACAATATACAAAACACTGATCAGACCAGTTGTGCTGTATGGCTCTGAAACCTGGAGTACAACGAAAGGAGACGAAGCCTTGCTACAAACCTTTGAGAACAAAGTTTTAAGACGCATCTTTGGACCCATTAGGGATACACAAAGTGGAGAGAGGAAAAGAAGAAGTAACAAAGACATTTATGATCTGTTTAAGTCCTCGCTAATCACTGGTATCATGAAGGCTAATAGACTACAATGGCTGGGGCATATAGAAAGAATGGAAGATAATAGGGAAACAAAACTCGCTTACACTCAGGAAATAAATGACCTTAGACCCCGAGGTAGACCAAGAAGACGGTGGAGAGAAAATATATATACAGACCTACAAGCACTTGGAATCAACGACTGGCAAGAGAAGGTCAACCAGAGAGACGAATGGAGACGGATTGTATCTGCAGCAAAGAACCTCAATGGCTCGGAACGCTGAAGAAGAAGATAACTGTTAGGATCTCAATTCTGTAACCCAGCACTGTCAGATATGAGTTATATAACCAGCACTGTCAGGATATGAATCATATAACTCAACACTGTCAGGATCTGAATTCTATAACCCATAACTGTTAGGATCTCAATTCTGTAACCCAGCACTGTCAGATATGAATTGTATAACAAGCACTGTCAGGATATGAATTATATAACTCAACACTATCAGGATCTGAATTCTATAACCCATAACTGTTAGAATCTCAATTCTGTAACCCAGCACTGTCAGATATGAATTATATAACAAGCACTGACAGGATATGAATCATATAACTCAACACTGTCAGGATCTGAATTCTATAACCCATAACTGTTAGAATCTCAATTCTGTAACCCAGCACTGTCAGATATGAATTATATAACAAGCACTGTCAGGATATGAATCATATAACTCAACACTGTCAGGATCTGAATTCTATAACCCATACCTGTCAGGATCTTAATTCTTTCACTGAACACTGTCAGGATATGAATTATACAAACCAGTACTGTCAGGATATGAATCCTATAACCCAGCACAGTCAAACCTCATGAAGACTGAGTTTTATGTAATACAAACGATTGGTGCATTGATGTTCAGGTCATTGGTGCCCTGACAAGACTTGCATCTCTCAGAGTGAAGCTAGTGTGGAGACTTTCCTCCCTGGGTCTCTGAGTGAGGCTGGTGTGGAGACTTTCCTCCCTGGGTCTCAGAGTGAGACTGGTGTGGAGACATTCCTCCCCATCTCTCACAGTGAGGCTGGTGTGCAGACTTCTCTCGCCGGGTCTCAGAGTGAGGCTGGTGTGGAGACTTTCCTCCCTGGGTCTCTGAGTGAGGCTGGTGTGGAGACTTTCCTCCCTGGGTCTCTGAGTGAGGCTGGTGTGGAGACTTTCCTCCCTGGGTCTCAGAGTGAGACTGGTGTGGAGACTTTCCTCCCCGGCTCTCGGAGTGAGGTTGGTGTGGAGACATCCCTCCCTGGGTCTCAGAGTGAGGCTGGTGTGGAGACTTTCCTCCCTGGGTCTCAGAGTGAGGCTGGTGTGAAAACTTTTCTCCCTGGGTCTCAGAGTGAGGCTGGTGTGGAGACTTTCCTCACCGGCTCTAGGAGTGAGGCTGGTGTGGAGACTTTCCTCCCTGGATCTCAGAGTGAGGCTGGTGTGGAGACTTTCCTCCCTGGATCTCAGAGTGAGGCTGGTGTGGAGACTTTCCTCCCCAGCTCTCAGAGTGAGGCTGGTGTGGAGACTTTCCTCCCCATCTCTCAGAGTGAGGCTGGTGTGGAGACTTTCCTTCCTGGCTCTCGGAGTGAGGCTGGTGTGGAGACTTTCGTCCCTGGATCTCAGAGTGAGGATGGTGTGGAGACTTTCCTCCCTGAGTCTCAGAGTGAGGCTGGTGTGGAGACTTTCCTCCCTGGATCTCAGAGTGAGGCTGGTGTGGAGACTTTCCTCCCTGAGTCTCAGAGTGAGGCTGGTGTGGAGACTTTCCTCACCGGCTCTAGGAGTGAGGCTGGTGTGGAGACTTTCCTCCCTGGATCTCAGAGTGAGGCTGGTGTGGAGACTTTCCTCCCTGGATCTCAGAGTGAGGCTGGTGTGGAGACTTTCCTCCCCAGCTCTCAGAGTGAGGCTGGTGTGGAGACTTTCCTCCCCATCTCTCAGAGTGAGGCTGGTGTGGAGACTTTCCTTCCTGGCTCTCGGAGTGAGGCTGGTGTGGAGACTTTCGTCCCTGGATCTCAGAGTGAGGATGGTGTGGAGACTTTCCTCCCTGAGTCTCAGAGTGAGGCTGGTGTGGAGACTTTCCTCCCTGGATCTCAGAGTGAGGCTGGTGTGGAGACTTTCGTCCCTGGATCTCAGAGTGAGGCTGGTGTGGAGACTTTCCTCCCCATCTCTCAGAGTGAGGCTGGTGTGGAGACTTTCCTTCCTGGCTCTCGGAGTGAGGCTGGTGTGGAGACTTTCGTCCCTGGATCTCAGAGTGAGGATGGTGTGGAGACTTTCCTCCCTGAGTCTCAGAGTGAGGCTGGTGTGGAGACTTTCCTCCCTGAGTCTCAGAGTGAGGCTGGTGTGGAGACTTTCCTCCCCGGCTCTCGGAGTGAGGCTGGTGTGGAGACTTTCCTCCCTGGGTCTCAGAGTGAGGCTGGTGTGGAAACTTTCCTCCCTGGCTCTTGGAGTGAGGCTGGTGTGGAGACTTTCTTCCCCAGGTCTCAGAGTGAGGCTGGTGTGGAGACTTTCCACCCCGGTTCTCAGAGTGAGGCTGGTGTGGAGACTTTCCTCCCCGGCTCTCAGAGTGAGGCTTGTGTGAAGATTTTCCTCCCCATGTTTCAGAGTGAGGCTGGTGTGAAGACTTTCCTCTCCTCTTTGCAGTACTATAATTTATAGAGACTTCATTGTCAGCATACTGACTGCTAGCAGATGCACACAATAAAAGTTGTTCAGATGCACATGATAAAAGTTGTAACTATTTTTCAATGTGTTATACTCCTACTTTCATTTATTAATCATTTCCTATGTGCCTCTTAATAAATGTTTAAGAATAATATTTACCTGTACTGTTGAATTCTTTCTCTGCAGAAACAAGAAAAAGATAATACCTTAATTAACCCTTGAAATGTTAAACCTTAGTGAACAATGTACAAAAATGATTTAACTTACATAATATAACCATCACATCTTACTACATGGGATATTTATTTACACCTGCACAAACAACCATGAATTTAACCAAAAAATCATACTTAAGTTAAGCACATATATTATTAATGAAACCAGAAAAACAATAATTCCTTAGTAAAGCTCACATATTATTACTTTATTCTACGCAGATTATGGAGTTCTGATGGTATAGTGGCTAGTGCACTCACTTACCAAGACAGTGGTCTTGGTTCAATCCCCAGTAGTGGCATGATTATTTGTTCTGACTAGTATGGCTCTGGGGGTTGACCCAGCCTAATAAAATGCCTGGCATGGGCAATCATGCCTCTCCAGAAATTACTATCTCCGACGCCGTGGATCAATTCATGTGCTGACTACTCTCTGTGCCATGACACAAGACTATCAAGAATCTTCTTACGCTGACTTCCTCTATCTCTCTATAAATCTGTATATGCTCCCTTTATATATCTCTATATACTAATCTCCTGGCCTATAAGAGTTAACATTAACACATATAGTAACAAGTAAAAGATAACTTCATACTGGTTTCAACTTAAAGGCACTACTAAGTAGAAATAAAGAAGCAAATCTGGTCAACCTTGGCATGATCAGCAGCAGAGTAGAAAGTGGTCATCAGGGTCTGACTTGTATTGTACAGCAAGGTTAGGACTACAGACTGTGAACATTCCCACATGCTCAAAGTTTCTGTCTGCTTCACGGAGCTCAGTGATGAAAGGCTTATAACACCTTGTACTGGGAATAATGAAGAATCCAACTGTTTCCTAGAATTCTGTAGCATTATGAAGGGAGTACAATTAAATAATTAATTATACTAAAGTACAAGAAAAATAACACAACTATTTTTGCTTGTAAATGGGGGGAAAATGCCTGATTGTTACCAGGGTCTATTAGGAAAGCATAGAACAGTAACTCTGTAACGTACAATACCAATTGCCACTTCCGGTCCCCAGCATGGCGGTTAGGCATTGAACCGCTACGGCCTCTGCAGTATTTATCTTTGTGGCTGCGGTTTGCATTTCACATTTTCCTCATGTTGGACTGGTAGTATATGGTTCCGTCGCCCTGCTACTGAGTGAATGTGTGGCGCGACTCTGTGAGCTGTTTTATTCGCATGGAATGCTTTTACATGACCGCTTTTGTTTGTAAAGTGACCTGTATGTTCGGAACAATGGCTACCGTCTGTTGCTGAATTGGCTGATTTGCCTTTTTTCTTTTACATGTCCGCTTTTATTTGTACAGTGACCTGCATGTTCGGAACAATGGCTACAGGCTGTTGCTGAATTGGCTGATTTGCCTTTTCGGTTCACGAGTGCATTTTTCAGGACTCCTGGGAGTCGGCGCTGGAGCTACGGAGTTCATGCTTAATGCAACGCTTTCGGTGGGTCGCGTTGCGGATAGAGACAGAGCCATGTGAGAAAACCCGGGTCAGTGAGGTCTTTCTGGTGACTGCCGATTCCATCAATGATGATCTGTGATTTTCGTGGAGGACTTCTGTGTCTGCATTCTGGCGGCAGCATTATGCACAGTGTACCTGTGCAGGCTGTTGGATTGCCGAGACTCCTGTCTATTCCACTTTTCACATTGGACAGTGGGGAGCATTTTGTGTGATAATCACTGGCACAGAAACGGAGCATAATAGGGATGACCCATTGCTGTGAAGTTGGAACCTCGACTAACTAACTAACTCTGTAAAATACTATGGAAGAGACTGAGGATAATAAAAGTCCTAAAAATGCTTATTTGTGTTGCACATTTTGAAATAAAACATGATTAGAAATCAGTTTAACTACCTGAAGAAATGGATCTTGAAAAAACAAAAACAGCTTAATAAATACTCTCTATTGCAGAAATTAATAATGTAAAAACACAGAGCTGTGAATATTAACTAAATTCAGAAGTTATAATTAGTATCCTGTAATTATGGATGTGCAGTGAACATGGTTTAACAATTTCCCTGACATACCAAGTCAAGAGTTTGAAATCAGGTTTGAGCAATTTGGAAGCAGACTGCCTTGCATTGATTTTGATAGTATGAACTTCTGTCGCTCAGACACATTTTGAAATAAAACATGATTAGAAATCAGTTTAACTACCTGAAGAAATGGATCTTGAAAAAACAAAAACAGCTTAATAAATACTCTCTATTGCAGAAATTAATAATGTAAAAACACAGAGCTGTGTATATTAACTAAATTCAGAAGTTATAATTAGTATCCTGTAATTATGGATGTGCAGTGAACATGGTTTAACAATTTCCCTGACATACCAAGTTAAGGGTTTTAAATCAGGTTTGAGCAATTTGGAAGCAGACTGCCTTGCATTGATTTTGATAGTATGAACTTCTGTCGCTCAGAAAGCAATGACAAACTGCTGAATGTAAAAATTGCCTGGTAAATCACAGTCAATAAATGCTGGGGTTGATTGTGATATCCTGTAAAGGGCATGCAACTAGCATTTTAAAATTATGTGTGTAATAAAGTGCTAGCTTAATTCCACTTATTACATGAACCCACAATGTCATATTTATTACTTGAAAAACTATGTTACTATTTCACCAAAGTGAATCATGTATTCTCAGTTAATTCAACATTTGTGCTTTTATGTTTCTACAACGCTGAGGCCTATGTGTACATTTAAGAATTTGTCAATATAGTCAAAACTTACTTTTTCTTCAGATAACAAAAACTCTGATTCACCACTCAAGACGGCTTTTTCTTTGAAAGGAGGCTTAAAATATGGCTTGAACTTCTTTGTACCAGAATTACTATACTGTTCATTTCTCTTCTTGTCTATCTGAATGTGATCTGAGGAAATTGCACACATCATTAAAATAAGTATAATATTGTCCCACGACATTAGTATATGTTTCATACCATGATATCTCTAAATATACCTCAGAATATTAACTCCTTAAATCCCAAGCAGTTGTGATGTAAACTCCTTGAATTTTTCTAACTCCTTGTATCTCTGACAACTGTTATTTATTTTAATCTACCCCACCCATGTTATTGAATTCTCCTCTTATATCCCAACCAGTTTTCATGTCAAATCTGTGAGTTATTTATGTAACTCCTTGTATAACAGACAGCAGTTATTTTAATCTATGCTATCCCTCCTGTTAAATTAATCTTGTCTGTCCCAACCATTTCATTAGCACGGTCTGACATAGTCAAAAGAGAACCTTTTGCCAAGGGTATCTGTTACTTTATCCTATTCCTTCCGTGGGTGGCGGGGTAGGGTATCCTCTATCAAAGGAGAAGTAAGGTGCCTCCTTCCCTTCACTAGCCTACGGGACACCCTTGGGCAAAGTGGAGTACCCGTTTAGCTTCCCGATCAGGGTTATGTGAAGCCATGGGTGCAGGTGGTGGATGAGGTTGAAGAGCAGCCGACAGATAGTTGTAGGTTATGGTCTCCAGCTTCACGACAGTAAGCAGAGGATCTCTTTATTGAGGAGACAATGGCTATGGCCATTGACTGCTAAGAAGGAAAGCAATGGCAAACTACCTTCTTCACAGATGCTAAGAACATTACGTTTTGCGATATCATCGACATTCAGAGAAACGGTGTAAATGGGTGCTCCATAGGAGCAACCTAGCCCGGTAGGGATAGTCATGTGCACCAGGTGACTCCAGACAGGCTACTAGGTGCAAAAGATTATTATCATTAAAGGTAGGAACCTGGAATGTCAGAACAATGAATGCAGATGGAAAATTGGATAACATCAAACAAGAAATGGGAAAAGATAATATTAATATATTAGGAATATGTGAAACCAGATGGAGAGGGGCAGGGATCAAGACAGGAGAGGATTGTAAGATTATTTATTCTGGAGGAGAAGAATGGCAAAGAGGTGTAGCCGTTATGTTGGATTGCCAAACATCAAATTCTACTAAAGGTTATTGGGCAGTGTCAGACAGAGTTCTATTAGTAAAATTAAATAGAAGACCTTTTAAAATAAATGTCATTCAAATATATGCTCCAACAAGTGAATACAGTGAAGAAAGTATAGATGAATTTTATAATGACATGGCTCGTGCTTCGAAGAAATGTAAAAAAAATCAGAAATAAACATTATAATTTGTGATTTTAACACAAAAGTGGGAAATCAAGGCGATGGATGCAGTGTAGGCAACCATGGTTTGGGATAGCGAAACGAAAGAGGATATAGACTTGTAGAATGGGCAAAAGAACAAGAAATGGTTGTAGGAAACACCTGGTTTAAACAACATCCTAGACGATTATGGACATGGAGGAGTCCAGACAGCAGGATTAAAAACCAAATAGATTACATCCTGATTAGCTGAATGTTTCAAAATGCGCTAACAGTCGTAAAAACAGTTCTCAATGCAGACTGTTACAGTAATCACAGATTAATTACAGGCACACTGAGGGTAAAGTTAAAGAAAGTCAATTATACAACCGGAAACACTAAATACAATTTGTGGATATTAAAAACTGACAAAGAAATACAAGATAATTTTAACATAGAAGTAAAGAACAAATCTGATATATTGTTTGATCTAGAGATCCTATTTCAAGATGTGGATGATCAATGGGAAATGTTGAAGAATTCAATCAGTTTAGCTGCAGAAAAATCTATTCCAAAATTAAAGAAAGTGTGTCGTCAAACATTAATGACTGAAGAAATTTTACAGCTAATGGAAACAAGAAGACAGAACAAAAATAATCCTGCCAAATGTAAAGAAATTCACAGAAAAGTCAGAACATTATGTAAGGAGGCAAAAGAAGCTTGGGCTCGAGAAAAATTGCATAGAAATTGAAAAACAAGATAACAGTAAAAATACCAAACTAATGCACAAAAGAATTCAGGAGCTTACTAATCAATGAACACAACACCAGCAGGCTGCTTAAAGACAAAAGATGGAACAATCATAATTGAAAAAGATAAGATTTTACATGTATGGTCAGATTATGTGAAATACCTTTATGGTGATAACAGAGAAGAACAGTATGATATTCAAAATAATAATGAAGGACCATCAATTTTGAAGATGGAGGTTCAGAATGCTCTTAACCATATGAAATCTGGCAAGACCCCCGGTTCAGACAGCATCACAACAGAAATGATTAATGATTTAGAAGAATACGGAATAGATACAGTTACCAGACTCCTGAATACCATATATGATACTGGAGATATACCTCATGAATTATGTAATTCTGTATTTATTGCAATCCCAAAGAAATCAGGAGCCTTGGAATGTGATCAACATCGAACAATTACTATAAAAAGTCACAAAGATTTTGCTAAGAATTATCATGCAAAGAGTTAGGAGAGGAACAATATGGGTTTGTAGAAGGTAAGGGTACAGTAAATGCTGTGTACATATTAAGAATAGTAATTGAACATTCTATAGAAGTAAACAAAGATCTACACCTCTACTTTATTGACTCCATAAAGGCTTTCGATAAAGTGAGACATGTCGACATGATAAGGATGCCTGCAGATCTACAAATTGATGGAAAATACCTTAGACTTGTAAAAAAACACATACTTGCTTGGAAACAACAAGCTGCCATAAGAATTGGTAATGAAGTAGGTCAATATCAGCCTATTAAGAGAGGTGTGAGACAGGGATGTGTAATGTAATGTCTCCAGATCTTATGTCCCTGTACAGTGAAAATATTTTCAGAAATATAGAAGATATGGAAGGAATCAACATTGGGGGACGATACATCAATAACATTAGATATGCAGATGATACAGTCTTGATTGCAGACAATGAGCAGGACCTGCAAAATTTAGTAGATGCAGTTATTGCACACAGTGAACAACTAGGATTAGAATTGAATTGTAAGAAGACACAGCTTGTGGTCGTCACTAGGAAGGAAGAAATACCACAAGTAAATGGGCATATTCTTAAAACAAGTGAAATGGTACAGCTATCTCGGAACAGTCATAACATCTGATGGGAGATGCCTTGAAGAGATTAGAACAAGAATTGTCATGGCGAAGGTAGCCTTTTGCAAGATGAAAAACATACTGACCAATAAAAAGATATCAATTGAAATGAGAAAAAGAGTGTTGAAGTGCTACATAGAACCTGTACTTTTATATGGATGTGAAGCGCGGACAATGAGCAGACAAGCTGAAAAACATCTGATGGCTGTGGAAATGTGGTTTCTGAGGAAAATGCAAAGAATAACATGGACAGACAGAAAAACCAATGAACAAGTCCTATGAGAAACAAATGAAGATCGTAAATTGATTAGAGACATTAGACATAGACAGTCAACATTTTTTGGACATGTTATGAGAAGAAATGAATTGGAGAACTTGGTGACAACTGGCAAGACCAAAGGGAGGAGACTAAAGGGAAGACCAAGATTTAAATACCTGGATGGCTTGGCCACGTGGCATGGTCGAGACAGAAACACAGAGCTGATCCACAACTCTGGTGATCGAGTGAGATGGCAAAACATGACCGCCCACACTTATCGGCATGGCACATGATGGATGGATTCCTTCCCTGTTGTTGAATTAGCCCTGTCTTTTTTTGTAAAGAGAGTAATAACCTTCAATTGATTTCTGCTCGGACAATTATTACCTTTATCTATCAACCATGGATCATGGAAAAGAAAAACTGATGATATTTTACCAGATCTAAATATCAAACAAATCTGATTCATAAATAGTATTGTGCCTCAGATACTGAAATACTTTGGTTATATTAAATGGCACAGTGGTTTAGACAGAACACTACTGGAAGTCAGTGTTCCCGGAAGATGAAGCACTTGACAAATAAAAAAAAAACTGTGTGTGTATTTGTGTGGAGTATAAAAGATTGCATGATCATACTTTCTTGCATTTCTAGATTAAAAACAGGACCAAAAAAAAAGAAAATATAAACTGTTACATAATTTTCTCTTACCGACGCACAGATATAAACTCACCTTTACATGAAGATTCTTTTTTATAATGTGCACTTTGAAATAGGTTACTGAAAAATAATGAAAGTGAAACTTTAAAAACATATTTTGTTCAAGTTTAGACAACATTACATACAGTGAGATTTTGAAGAGTTAAATTTCAAAGTATACATGACTGAGAAATGTACTGTGATCTGTTGTAAAATATTTATAATTATTTCTTTAGACTAATTTAAATATTGTTATTTTTTAGTGGGAACCACTGAAGCTTTTATTAACCCATTCTATACCAAGCAACAGCTGTGGTAGCTTAGTGGCTAGACACTCTCCTGCTGACCCGATGGTCACGGGTTGATCTGCATAGGAGTGGATTTAAATTTATTAAACTGTCCTGGGTTCGCAGCTCCACCCAGCCTAAAATGGGTACCAAGAAATGTCTTTGAAAGTAAAAGCTGCTGGCAAGATAGTGACCACATTACCAACTGAGTGCCAATTGGTCTATTAAAATATAAGTCTAGCACCGTATGTCCAATGTGCCTTGAGGCAAGTAAAAGGATCATTTACTATATACCTAGCAATTCATCATATATTTCTTGTTTGCTACATGCACTTACAAATTTGTTAACTATTTCTACCTGAGGTGGTTAGAACTTTACGTTAAAAATGGAGTTAAAATAATAAATGTCCTAGACAAAAGGTTATATAATACTTTTCTAAGACAGAGAGAGAGTTAAATTAATATCATGCAAACAGTAAGTTAAAATATCAACTGATGAGACCGAAAGGGTTCTCTCAACTGCTAGTTTGAAGTTATATACCTGTAATGTCTAAGGAATGAATCATACAAGTAATATGTAATTTTTCTAAGTTGAGGAAAGAAAAGTAGCAAAGGAGAGAGCAGCATACTTAATACTGCAGCGTTGTAGTATATGAGAAGTTCCTTGTATTTGACACCCTTATGGAAATACATACTACATATATGATCTGTACCTTTATCTTAACTAAAATACAAAATCCACACGCAAAATTCAGTCCATCACTACTGGAAGTAGTGTGTATAGACTATGCTTGAGGTTAAAAGCGAGCAAGCGAAAAAAAAAAAAACGGAGACTTTCCCCTCTTCATGACCCCCGAAGTTTGCTCACGGAGATTATGCACATGCAGGGCTGTCTCAAGTTCAATTGCATCAATTCAAGATAATGAATGAATGAAATAATAACATAAAAACAGAAAGATTCTTAGAACTTAGCTGGCATACCCATTTTTCTGTTTAACATAACATCCAGTAATTTTACTTGCACCCTGTACTGCTGTTGAAGTTTCCGTAACTGGCTTTAAATGGCTGGTTTGACTAATTTCAGCAGCTTCCACATATGGTGACTCATCATTTTCAGAAGATCTATTTTCTATAAAAGTCTGCAGAGGTAGATCTGCAGCATCACATTTATTAGTCACCATTCTATCTTTCATAAAAGGTGATTCACTTTGTTCACAGCTATCTTTGAAACAGTAATTTTCATTTATGCAGGTGTTGGTTCTGTTCTCAAAACTGTCTTTGTAGTTATGCTGTGAATTATAAGACTTCTGTGAACATTCAAAGTCAGATAGATTTAACTCAAAGTCTGCCACCTCCATGGCCGTGAAGGTATCTTTAATCTGTTTGTAATTATGTGTGTTATTTGCATCAGCAACACATTTGTGTTCTTCATTAGTGTCCTTATTTGTGCTCAAAACATTTGCCTCATCTACAGAAGAGAAGATGACAGGAGAATGATTCATGTTCACTTTATTAGTCACAGAAATGTCATCTGAAACCTCAGATTCCCTTTGCACTTTGACTCTTGTTGCTGTGGGTGATTCCTGGCCTGAGACATGATAATGCAATTCCTTATAATTTCCTTTAAAATGATTAGCTGGCTGGTAGTATGATTCTGATCGACTGTTTTTAGTTATTGGTGGAGACAAGTAAGCAGTACCAACATAATTTCTTATATTTGGACCTCTGCTAACTGAGTGTCCTGAGGCATAGTCATCAATTTGTTGATTTTCTTCTAAATCAGAGTTCAAATCCAAGCATGGACTGTCCGGATTTGATGTCCTCTGTGTCAGCTGAAGAATGCTTTCTGCTATTTCTTCATCAGCCGGACGGTATTTCAGAAAGATTTCTGTCTCAGGTCTAATGTTACTGCCTTTCTTCTCAAACTTCAGCGAATGGTGTGCATATTCAATGGAAGAGTTTGTGTCTACTATATTACTATGTTCTTGAGAAAACGTCATTGGCCTGTCAATAAAATCTTTACATTCAGGGATTTTATTGTTTCCATCTTGGCTCCTCTCAGGGTAAGCAGTGCTGAAACATTTTCTGAATGAAGTATTGTAGATGGACTTGTAGTAATTTGCTGGATCTGTGGGAAGAAAACACACATTGGAGTTTATTTAGCTTACCCCACTAGAGGCTTTTCAAAGCAGTAAGCAAATACTTAATGTTTACTTTAAAATTATTTCTTATTATTATCTAATGTTAGCTTCTTTGGCTTTGGAGATAGTGAAACTGTGTTTCACAATTCCTCAACATACAGAGTTGAAGGTTTGAAATCAGCTGCAGATGATGTGAAAGCTTAATTCTTTGAGTTGAATTCAACGTTAGGAGGCATTAGCCATTCATAAAACAATGGCAAATTCATCATCTCATCTCATCTCATCATGTTCCTTTTGTACCTTGCGGTGTCGAGGTGAAGTATAAACAGCGGGAGAGTGCCAGCTTATGGGCTTCATGCATCGATATTCCCATGCACTCTGTTATTCCCTGCGTCCAGCGTTTATGTGGTCAGCCTCTTCCTCTGGTCTGTACATCATTGCTTGTTGTGGTATACTGTTAGCTGGTAACCTACTTGCATGGCCAAACCATTTGACTTGCTGCCTTCTAATAAAATCTAGTGCAGCTATAACCCCCACTTTAGTCCTGATTTCTTCATTTCTGATCTTATCTCTTCTTGATACATTAAGTATTCTTCTCAGGAATCTCATTTCTGTTGTTGTGATTTTTCTAAACTAGTAACAGTAAAATTACATATTAAGTCACAAACAGTCAATAAATACTGGGGTAAATTGCAATGTTCTGTAAAGGACACGCAATTAACTTTTCATATGATCTAATACGAAATAAGGCTCTATGTAAAATATTTATCAGAATAGACATTAAAGACTATAGATTATAAAATGCAACTGTGTTTAGAATTGTCCTATTAATATTGTGCCATTTATATTGCTTAAATGTCATTTCTGACATGTTATATAACTGTTCTGTTTAAAGTTTTCAATATTCATTACTTCAATTCCATGGTAGAATTATGGTATACTCTACTATCATCTAAGTGTTCCTTCAGACAGTATCTCATGAGTATTGACTCAGCAAACTGAGGCATTTGCATAAAAATTAAAAAGAACAGGGCCCTTTTTCCTGCCCTGTAGTGTATTGGGTATATGATCTTCTTCATCTTCTGCCTTCATCTTCCAATGGGGCCAGTCTAATGTCAACCCTCATTACTTGTCTCTTAGTATATGCATGGTAGGTTACAGTGTTACTATTCTTTGCTTCCTTTACAGACCCCAGTATCATAGAGGTGTTGGGTATTTAATGCTAGCGCCATATTTTTAAAGAAAAATCAGCACTCAATGGGTGATGTTGACAATATCAGTCAGTCCACCTTTACATCCCAGGATATTCCTCATACCGAAGTTGGGTCAACTGAAAGCCCAGGTCAATTTTAAAAAATCCCTAGCTCGATGGGAATTTGACCACACAAGACCACGGGACCAGCAGGCAAGCATGCTATCAGTCTTACTGAGGCCTTCATTGTGTATAAGTAAGTAAAGGACCCTCTGACACACACCTTGATGCACGTTGGGTATATGGTGCTAGGCCCACATTTGTTTAGACCAATGGGTACTCAGTGGGTGCTGTGGTCAGTATCATAACGGTTGTCTTTACAGCTCATGACATTTCCTGGCACCCATTGTAGGCTGGGTGGACCTGGTAGCTGTGGTCAATTTTTAAAATCTGCCCCAGTATAGATCTAAACCCATGACCATCGATTGCTTTGTGCAAATGTAGCAAAAATTAATCAGGATCTAAAGAACTTCTAAGTTCCAAAGTAAAAAAGTGAAGGTAATAAACTTCGTACATACAATTTCTACTTAAAAGTGTAGACTTATTATGGTTATATTATATAATCACAGTACTGTAAAAAAAAAAAAAAGGGAAAAGAAAATAACAACTAAATTACCAGGATATGAAACATCTGGAGTCTGTACATAAGTGAGAAGAGTTGATATTTCCTCTGTAAATCCTCCAGAGTTTTCTGAGCTTCTAAAGAAAGTGTTGTATAATGCAATTTAGGTGGTGGTTTCACAGGTCGATAAACCTTTGCCATCCTCACAGTGCTCTCTGAACAATCACAAACAGATATATTAGAAATAACTTACATGAATACAATTATTCAACATGGTTTGATGTTTTGTTTGGTTTTGAAGTATCACTTTCCATAAGTGCTCCAGTCTCCTCCTATAGATCACACAAGGAGAAATGCAGCACAGTGCTGGAACTCTAGTGCATCAGGGATAATACAAATATAGATACCATACATGTTATAAATATTCTTTTGTGGGTTCGAAAAAAGTTAGTTGCATATCCTTTAAAGGACATCGCAGTTAACCCCTGCATTGTTAGGCTATTTGTGATTTCTTGGCAAGTTTACTTTCAGTAGTTTGCCATTGCTTTCTGAATGACCAGCATGAAAAACAATGCAAGATGGTCTGCTTCCAAATTGCCCACAGCTGTGTTTCGAATGCGGTAAGCAGGATTATGAATTGTAGAAATTTTGCTTATGAGGTATTAAAATTAACAGTATTTTACGGCACTGTTGTTTTATTAGCATAATGTCCACTACATGTTAACCAAACTTACAATCAGTAATGAAGAAACCAAAAATATCAAAAACAAAAAATATCAAAAACATTGAATTCATTAGTTCCATAATTAACTGATTCACTGCCAAGAGCCGAATTGACAGTGCATTATTTGTTTTATTTCCCATATCTTCCGTAAATTTTAGTGCCCGGTAAATGAAAATTTACACTGAAAAAGATCTGTCTTTCCAAAATGTTGGACAGGAATAATGTATTTTCTGAAATAATTTTTATATTCATTGTTAAACTGTGGTTAGTTGTCTGATTTTAAACATGGCAACTCAACTGGTTCTCGACCTTGTCGAGTTACGCTAGATTATTGTTATATTATAGTTATTCTGATTTAAAGACCATTGTGAATTATTCTGAAATTAATACTACGTGCAGTATTCAGTTACAATATTTAGCAGATGGTCATAATGGAAAACAAAACTAACAGTGAAAGTTCATCATCCTATGATGGCACATGTCGAATTATGCTTGCTATAATGGGCCACACTTGTGCCCCTAAGTTTGCTTTCCCTATCACAAATAAGCTTATTAGTATTTAAATAATTAATTTTAAAAAGCAATAATTATAACTAAATAGAAAAGTGTATATATTGTTTCTCAGTATAAATCTGACTTTGCCCATTTTGTGTGAAAATGATGTGCTTCAAAATATGATGTTGTAATTGATTGTATTTATTATTATTCAGTAAATTTCACTGGATTATCATCAAAGATTGAGAAGTAGTGCCTTGGTAAGTGGACATTTTAAATAATTGTCACCCCTGTCTTCTATTTGTTGTTGTTGTTGTTACAAAATGTAAGATTATTATTATTATATTTCTAACCTCTTAGCAATAGTAGCAATACTGGCGTGTTCCTGTGCAATCTCCTTAAATCTTATACATAATACAGTATAGCTGCTACCAATTTAACCATTTATTCATCAATACCGTGACACACCCCTACTTTACATTTCTGTTTGGTCCAAACCCACTTTTTGTTTGGCAGTGAATCAGTTAAATGACAAAATATTTCAAACATTGTTTACTAAATTCATTAGGTCTTATCAGGAACAAAATGATATATGGTTGCTGAAGACTTTGTTCGCAAATAAAAAAAGTTACAAAGGTGTATAATACGTTAAAAATAGTGATGTAGGTATTTAGGCCCCATTTGATCAAAGTGCTCAAACAGTAAGGCCCCCCCCCCCCATATTAAATGAAATAGCTGACACGGAAACATTAATATCTTGGCTTAGAATTGACCTACAGACTTGAGTAAGATACCATTCGATTTTTTTTTCCAAGGGGTATTCAACTATGCAGGCTGCACAATTAAAAAGCAATTTAGAAAATGTTACTAAAGTCTAAGTGGCTAGTTTTTTGTTTTTTTATTACAAGATAATTCAATTAATTCGGGAGCTAAATTTTTACTCATCCGCAACACTAACAACAATTCACATTTGATATCCTGAATATAAAGAAATAACATTGCAAGATATGTGTTGTAAGATATCTAAATGGCCTTTGAAAAGAAATGAAGTACAGTACAATTTTAAAAACACCTCCCCGAGTCCACAGATTGCTTTTGTCGTCTGCTACTTTGTACGTATTTACGCATCCGGTTTCAAAATGTGTACAATTAGTTTTTAGCAGTAAAAAATGTGGTAGAATATTATGCTGAATATAATACAAGGACAACGAAAGTGACCGAATGCCTTGCACGGCAGGGTGTTATTAATATTTTCCATCAAGAATGATAATGATAATGACCGTTCATTTCATCCAGTTGGGTTGAAAGTATGGAGCCGTGAGTTCTAAGGACCTTAGTTGACTACACTAGTGTACTAGTATCGCAACATAAAGAAAAACGCCCCTATGTTTGAACTTGAAGGTTAAGTAAGGCCATATAATTAATATTGACCAAGCGTGAAAAACCAGCTTGAGGACATCCTCGCAAGCCATTGATAATAAATAACTTACACTGCTGCTTTGCCAATGTTTGCAATTTTACCATAATCAAGTTATCTTGAGCATTTCCATAATTATTTAATTACTACTGTATATTGATTTATACAAGTCCTATAACAAGCTGCTGCGCTTTTACATTTAAAAATGATAGAATGGAATGTGACATTCCAAACACCTGAGACAGGTGTTCCTGGGTTTAGGCTTATGTGATATGTTAGAGAGAAAATTATTGCAGAAAAGTCACACACCAAGCGTTTGAGACGTAAGATGGTGCATGATGGTGGAAATGACCACGTGTTCAGATGCACCCACTGTGAGCGGACATTTACAGCGCAAATTGGCCTTATCAGGCACACTCGCTACCGCCATAGTTAAAAGTTATTATGCCTTTTTAAAGCACAAACTATCGTCTGTCAAGACGCCAAGGTGTAGGTGGGATATGTTAGAGCAAGTTTCTAGCACATAAAATTTTGCTTTCAGTTACTTGAAGCTTAATGTTCATTAGCACAAATTGTAATCTATTGCCATTATTTACTTTAATAGACATGAGCTTAAAATAGCGGGTTCCCCATCCTTGTCCACACATTGCTATCCGGTCCACTCACTTGTTTGGTTGGTTGGTTCTGAAAGTCGTCAAGTCCAATGCATTGGCATTCAGGTCATCTAAGGCATGTAAAGAGTTTGCATCTTTTGGACTAAGGTTAATATGGATATTTTTTTAATTGACACATTACCAGAGTATCATCACTTTGGGAACTGTATTATAGAGTTCTCCTTCATATCTTGAAATTAAGAAAACTAGATAGCAAGACCAGAACTTTATCTGCAAAGAGGCATAGTAAGATGTCACCTGATCATAATTCAGCACAACACATGCAGCATAGCTGAGATTAGGCATAGGTCGGCAGTGTTATCTTTACTGTTATTGAGATATTTCATTGTTAACAGACTCCAACCCACTGTCCAGGGGAAATCTATTCTAGTTCAGGGGAGCAAGTTTATCAAAGTGCTATTTTCACAATTGCAGCTATTTTACACAGCCTGTGCTACAGGTATTATCTGTATCTAGTATCATTGGACCCCTTATAATTCTGACACGCCGTGTCTAACCTGTTGCTAGTCTAATTATTACAGTTTGAAATTCTGGCAAGGTTAGTTAGTTAGTTAGTTAGTCACGGTTCCAACTTCACAGCAACGGGTCGTCCCCATTATGCTCCGTTCCTGTGCCAGTGAATATCACATAAAACGCTCCCCACTGCCCAATGTGTCTGACAATATGATTTAAAAGCTCATTGACATGCTCTAATAATTTATTTCTTTAGTTAGATTTCAAAGTCTTTTGGTGTGGATTTATTATAATTATTTATGAGTATTTGTGTTTATCACATGTGTTAATAGATTCTATAGAGGAAGCAAACACTGTAACCTGCCAATCATGTCATAAGAAGAAACTAAGGAGAGTAGGTGAAGCTTCACCATCCCTTTAAAAAAGTTTATGGAATAGAAAGAAGAAGCAGCGGCTGCAGCAGGATATAACAATATGAATTTGAAACAAATAGGTATATTAAACTCCTGCGAGAAGAAACGTACTAAACAATAACATCAACAACGTTGCACAAACCTTACAAGGAGATCCATCGTATTGCGAAATACAGGTGAAAATCCGAAATCAGAAGCACTCAATAAATTTATAAAATGAATAATAAAATAAAATAAACTACACACAAACGCGTACAATACGGCACACAGGACTACCGACTACCAACTACAGATTCTCAGAATCTTTGTCAAAGACACCACAGATCAATGAAATACAGCAAACAAAGAAACAAGGAAATAAACACACACACGACTGTCCCTATGCCATGTGGGGCAGAAAAGGTGATTTGGCCACCTGCGAAGGCGCTCGTTGGCTGCAGAATTAAAAGTGGGTTGCCAGTTAAGATTAAAGTAGCCAAAAATATGTGAACAGTCTGCTAAGAAAATCTAAGGGTGTGGGGACAGTTAGGTATAGATATGGGGGGGGGGGAACAGCATGGTGATAGATAGTGTAAACAATAGGGGAAGATGCCACAGTTATACCGTAGCGTCCACAACAGTATTAATACCTGGTGGATGGATGCATCCCAGATTGTTGATTAGCTGGCATTCAATTTTGAGTCTGACGGAGCTATTTGAATAACAGGGTTTTAATGCGGTGACACATACACCATCGACTCCATTATGGTTGGAGGAATTGAAATGGTTGGGGACAGGTTTGTCAGCGCCCTGATTGATGTCTCTGAGGTGTTCTCTAAAACGGTCCGCAAGACGTCTGCCCGTTTGGCCAATGTATTTCATGTCACATCGTTTGCAGATGATGACATAAATCAGATTCCGGGATGTACAAGTGAAAGAATCTTTTAAAGTGAAGGTGCCTCGGGGAAATGCAACCTCTGGTGTCTGAACAAATATGGGCATGTCAGACAGTTCTTACGATGGCATTCGAATGTGCCCACAGATGTAGTAACTGTGGGTAGGCGACTATGCACAAGGTGGTCTCTGAGGCTCTGGTTACGGCGGAAAATTACCCTAGGGCCATTGGAGAATACCCCACGAGTGGTTGGTTCCGATTCCAAGATAGACCAGTGTCTCAGGAAAATATGCTTGATGGCATAGGCATGTGGATGGAAGGTTAGGATAAGCTTGGGTTCATTGTTCGGAGGTCGCATATGTTTGGCGCGGGACATTTCCCACAAGACCTGGGTTATGCGACAGAAAGCTGTGGACAAGATGTTTTCTGGGTAGGACCGTCTGCGGAAAAAGTCCAGCATTTCATGGGCTCTCTCAAGGAAGTCATTATCATCCTGATAGATACGACGAAGGCGGAGTAGCTGGGAATATGGAATGGAATCTTTGCAGCCTTTGGGGTGGGATGAGCTGTACAGGAGGAAACTGTGAGCATCAGTAGGTTTGTAGTACACGGAGGTCGTGAGGCCTGTAGGGTTTAATTTAATAGTGGTGTCAAGGAAATTGACAGAGGTGGTGAAAATTTCTGTGGTGAATTTGATCGATGGATGGAAGTTATTGACATAATTAATGAAACGGTTCAGTTCCGCCTCTGACATGTTAGTGAGACCTATGCCGTCATCAATGTAGCGTCGGTAAAAAGAAGGGAGAAGACCATCGTAGCTGAGTTCAATCTGGTGTTCCAGATGTCCCATAAATACTCATGCGTAGCTGGGTCCCATTTTAGTGCCCATGGCGACACCGCTGATTTGTTCAAAGTAGTGGCCATTGAACTCAAAGGAATTATTGGTGAGGACCAATTCAGCGAGTCTCACAAGTGAGCGTGTAGGGATGGCTTGATCTGTGTGTTGATCCAGAAAAAACTGAAGCGCCCTGAGCCATCAGCGTGAGGAATGGAGGTGTAGAGGGAATATACATCCATTAGGAATAGTCTGTATGTGTTCCCAGGAGTCAGTTGGAGGGAGTTGAATGAGAGTAACGCATGCGTTGTATCCTTGATGTATGACGGGAGATTCGCAACTAGAGGTTGGAAAATCCTGTCAAGAAACGCTGAGATCAGTTCAGTCGGGCATGAGCAGGCAGAAACTATCAGACGTCCAGGATTTTTGAGTTTATGTATTTTGGGCAGCATGTAGAGGATGGGTTTGCCCAAGTCTGAGTCATGGATGTGAAGTGAAGTGGCACTGGGTGGTAAGGCATCCTCACGTATGAGCTGTTTGATGGTGTTTTGGATCTTCCGGTTATAGGAGAGAGTGGGGTCTTCGGTGCAGGGTGAATAATTATCAGGTTTATTGAGTTGGGACATGACTTCCTCGACATATAGATCTTTGCACCAAACAACCACTGCACCCCCTTTATCCGCCGGTTTGATAACTATGCATGTCTTCGCTGTAGTTGGGATAGGGCACGCCATTCGGGAGGGGATAGGTTGGAGCGTTTCAAGCGAGGGAAAGAAAGTTGCTTGATCTCATGGAGTGTGTTAGCTATGTAGAGGTCAAGCGCGTTGGAAACTCCGGAAGGTAGGGTCCACGTGGAACGGGATTTAGTTGAAGATGGAAAAATGTCTGGATGTTGTGGGGTGGGACTGTGGACAGGCTCGAAGGGAACAGACCAAGGGGAAGACCGAGAAGTAAATACTTGGATGTCTTGGCCACATGACGTGGTCGAGACAGGAACACTGAGTTGATCCACTAATCGAGTGAAATGGCGAGTCATGACCGTCCACGCTTTCCGGCATTGCACATGATTGATTGATTGATTGAATTCACCAAAGATGTCTTTTGATATTCTGCCTTTGGTATTTCATATCTTATCTTGCCATTGAATACCAAGTATTCTTCACAGACACCGCTAAAGAAAGATGTTGAATCATTTCTCTTGGTGTGAGTAAGTTGCACAGGCTTCACTGCCATAAATAAAAGTATTAAGGACATAAGTTTGATAGACAAGGACTTTTGTTTTGGTAGTAAGCTTCCTGTAGGGAGTCTCCGTGATGAAGTGGTCAAGCCATCTGACTCGGGCTCCAAATGTTGTGGGTTCGATTCCAGACCGCGTCCTTCAGTTCAAGGGTGAATTTTTTCAGAGACTCCTGGGGGTCATCGTCAGTTGGAATAAATTATATGTAGAAGTCTTTGAAAAAAAAAAGGAGTGAAAACATGAAGTATGGGGGATAGCAAAAGCCCTTAAAGAATAATGGCAAAATGAAAAAGCAGATTTAAATAATGCTAAAACAATAGCTGTTAGAGCAGTGGTTCTCAACCTTTTTTGGCCCATGCACCCCTTCACCATATGTTCAGAATGTTATTTCCCTCCTTTTGTATTTCCTCCCTATAATTCCCCCCCCTCCCCCCCCCAGTCCCTACACAGTATACGTAAAATTGGAAGCTAAATTTAATAACACATACTAGAACAAGTCTAGACATCTACATAAAATGTGATTTGTGGGTCTACTTTCATTATAAAACGAATTTCAGAAGGGCGAGAAGTACAGAACCTCAAAGTATGGAGGGAAACCAATATCAAGTAATTGGTTCTTGTATTAACGTGATCTTGAAATAATTTTTAATGCCCCCCCCCCCCCCCCCAGGAAACTTAAGACCTAGACAGTGTGATGGTACTGTCACATCACAGACCCATAGCAGGAAACTGCAGACCTAGACAATGTGATGGTGCTGTCACATCACAGACCCATAGCAGGAAACTGCAGACCTAGACAGTGTGATGGTACTGTCACATCACAGACCCATAGCAGGAAACTGCAGGCCTAGACAGTGTGATGGTGTTGTCACATCACAGACCTATAGCAGGAAACTGCAGGCCTAGACAGTGTGATGGTGCTGTCACAACACAGACCCATAGCAGGAAACTGCAGGTCTAGACAGTGTGATGGTGCTGTCACATCACAGACCCATAGTAGGAAACTGCAGACCTAGACAGTGTGATGGTGCTGTCACATCACAGACCTAATGCAGGAAACTGCTTCGGGACAGATGCAGTTCTTGTGGACAAGATGATTCAAACCAATATAATCATAGCAACATTCCCATCATCATCATGTAGGGCTGCGTCACCTCTGTCAGGAAGAATATAAACATCAATGTCTTCAACGTTCCCTGAGAAAGCAGAAGAGCTAATGTGGGTAAAGCTGGGGATAGGTGTCACTACCAGTCCTAAACTATAATACTGTAACAGGAGTGTTCTAGGCTGAGGCCATGTTAGAATAAATCTCTACGCGTCGTTGGATCACATGTTGAATAAAATCAATGTTGCAGCCAGGTGTTGTTCAGCATCATCAATAACTTATGTTGTACATCCTCACCTGAGGTTTTAAGATATCCCCTAGATATAGATACTTGAGTTTGATAACATAAGCAAGAAGTTGTATGGCATTCGCCTATTGGATTTTTCATCTAGTCTTTTACCGGACAAGGTAGAAAGTCTCACACTAACTCTCCTTAATCATCTCTTAAGACATACATGGTAGGCTACAGTGTTACTATCTCTTGCTTCCCATTTGAGCTCTTCTATTCTAACACACAGAAATTAACTTAGAGCATATTAAAGAAACCATCATTCTGTCTTTAGGCATGAGGTTAAGATGAAAGCTATAATGTGTGCCTGATACATATTGATATTCACATTTTCAGATGTGCTGTGGTTGGATGTGTGTATCATGTGTTACACTGAATTTTCACCCATGCATTGAGTGTTCATGCAATGAACAAGTCCTTCAAGAAACAAATGAAGATCGTAAATTTATTAGAGAAATTAGACGTAGACAGTCAAAATTCTTTGGGCATGTTATGAGAAGAAATGGAGTGGAGAATTTGGTGACAACTGGTAAGATCGAGGGGAACAGACCAAGGGGAAGACCTAGAAGCAAGTACCTGGATGGCTTGGCCTTGTGGCATGGTCGAGACAGAAACACGGAGCTGATCCATGACTCTGGTGATCGAGTGAGATGGCAGAACATGACCGCCCACGCTTACCGGCATGGCACATGATGGATGGATGGATTGAGTGTTCAGTTCACCTGTGTGTGCCCTCAAAAGAGCTTTATATCTATGGGAGGTGAGGCTGGTGTAGACTTTCTTCTTGACCTGGTATCAAAGTACCATCTCCAATGGGATTAGGTTGCAAATGTCTCCTTCCCTTCTCCAAGCTCACAAACCAGTGATTTATGCAAGATCAGAACTGGAACTGCACATCTGTAGAGAGGAATATTAGGATGTCATGATTCAGCACAACACATACAGGCTGGCTGAGATTATGTCTAGATTGGTCATATTTCCTTCACGGGTTTTAGGTATTTCATTGTCAACAGACTCCACCGCTATTCAAGAGTATTCAGGCATGCCATCAAACCGTATTCTGAAAAACTTCTTGCTACGCTTCCCTTGTGTCTAGGTGCTTGAACTCTCTAACAAACATAAACTAAAAGTAATATTAGAATAGTTTCCCATGCATGGTAATGGTTAGTAAACAACAAACCTTGTATCTTTAATGTGGTTAGTGCAATGAATGATGTTTGTTTTGTTTCACTTGCTCTGAATTCAAGCATAGAACACACATGTGCTACTACTTCTAGTACACTGGACTGATTTTTGCATGTGCATTAGCTTTCCCTATTACTAGTGATCCCACTCCAACTTCAGGAGCACTTGTAATTTACGTCCCAAAGCATTAGCACACCGGATGTTTAAGAATGAGCTCTCTTATCCATTTAGCTATTCTGACCTCTGAAGGATGATGTAAGAATACAGATCACTTAGTTGTGTGTATTAAATAAGTTTTACCAGAATTTAGTAGTAACTTCACATCGTCCATCAGCAGATACGAATGGCCCTGTTCAACCGTCGACTATATCAGTTTGATTGTATTTGGGTCCTTTATTGTGTGGCTTGTTTTGATTCTTTCGTAGATCGGGCTGCTTGTTTTCAGCTTCCTGGTTCTGGTTGGTTGATTCTGTTCTTACTTTCTTCATGAGGTATTTCATGGCTGGACAGATTTGCGCACTTTCTGAGGCCTGGAGTTATTGTTAACCCACCCCGTCATATCGTGCTGTTTCCTTCAGGAAGCTTTACCAGTCGTCGTCTCTCCTGGTATTCCACCTCCTTGCCCTTCTTGAGTTGTCTTCGAATTTTCTTTTATTTCTTGTGTCGTCTCTATAGTTCGATCTTGGTGGAGTGTGGGTGCGGAACAGCTTGTCAAGCGCCCTACAGAATTGTTCTTGGTCTGGGTAGCCGTTTACGTCCAGTTCTATTTCTTCTTCTGATGCTTCTTCTGTCTGGGTCTTTGCATTTTCTGGTTCGGTTGTTTCTTTCTGAGATTTGAGTAGTTCTGTTCTCTTTCTTCTTGGATCTTTTGAAGCATTTCTTCTGTCTTTTCTCTTTCTTCCTGTATTTTTGATAGAGTTTCGTTAGTTTCAACCTTTATAGCAGCCATTCGAGCGACATCCTGCGCAATCTTCTGCTGGGCTTGCTTCAGTTCATCCAGGATGCACTGAACGGCCGTTATCTGTGTTTCTTGGGTCTTGTCTCTTCTTCCATGCTGTGGAACTTTGACCTCAGGTCCTTCAAGTTTTGCCTTGTCACTTTTTGTGAGTCGGTTGGTTGCCTCGAACTGCCTCCTAGCCTCTTTATATGGCAGGTTAGTTTTTATTGCAATCTTCATTGCCTCTTTGCTGTTTTGGTGGCAGGGGCAGCTGAGGTACCTGGCGCCATATTTGCTGAGGCAGTTGGCGCACTTTCTGTTGGTGTTAGGCCTCCTGAAGTCCGTGTCATCCTTTGCATGTTGGCACTGACTGTATTGATGGGGACCAGAGCAGTACCTACACACCTCCACATCACTTTTGCAGGTGGCAAGGGTGTGCCAAAATTTCTGGCACTTAGAACACTGCAGCACTATCGGTATGTAGTGCTCTGGAACTTGGTCTTTCTTGTCCCATATAATGTATTGAGGAATCACTCTGTCCCCTGATGTTACGACGACATCTGTAGAGGGGATGTTGTTCTTTCCGATGATCCGCTCAGCACTGGTGATCTTGATTTTGTGGTTCTCCCTCGTCAGGATCTCCCTGATCTGGTCATTAACTCGTTTGATGACCTATCGTTTGATTGTGCGGTGCCGGGTGGCTTCCAATACTATGCTGTGGTGAAGATGAATGTCGGCTTTCTCTACTTGTGCAATCTTCTGCATAAGTGCTGTGGTCTTTGGGTTTTTGTTGATGGAGACCACTACTCCATCAGGTGTATTGTGCAGCTAGTCAATGCTGTTTCTTCCTAGCTCGTTTTCCAACAGACTCAGTATCTTGTCTGTTGGTAGCACCGACAGCTTGGCTTCTCCCACACTTGTCTGTTTGAGCAGTATTCTGTCGGTGAAGTCCTCATTTGATGTTGTTGATTCCCCCTGTGTGGAGGTCTCTGGTAGTTTGGGCTGCATCTCCATGGTGTTGATAACTTCTCGGCTGCTGCTGGCTTCAGTTTTGGTTTCTTCAGCGACGGGAACAGTTTCAGCTGGTGTAGGAGCAGGACTGCTGTTTGTAGAAGTGGGCTCAGCAGTCGTAGCGGCCTTCCTCGCCTCTGCATTCTTTTTCCCGGCTGCATTCAGCGCGTGTCGCTGCGTGGCACTTTTAACACAAGGCATCCTGTGCGTTATCCGATTGCGATCTGTTCTTGATAGAGCATTGAGACGTGGAAGGAACTTCACATTTATTATGCATGTAATATATAGTGTGCCGGTCTCCCTGGCTAAGGGGTTAACGGCTTTCTGAGTAATCCCTTATATCCATGTAGGGTAGCGCAGCTGCGCGAGATTTGGTAGCGGATCATGTCGCGTTGGTTACTTATGGGGGTATGTGAATATGGAGCCGTTAGCTCAGAAAGCAATGGCAAACGACCAAGAAATCAACAACAGGATATACAGAGGGAAAAAATATAAAGTGTAGCCTGTGAATTGTACACAGTTGTGACCTATGCCAGGATAGTGATTAGTGTACTCATCTATCAGAATCATAGACAGTTGTTTGAGTATCAGTATTGTCTGGGTTTATTATTTGTTTTCTTAATCAGTACACCCGTAGAGTCAACCGACTTTATAAAATAAATACCAGAGATTTATCAAGAAAATTAACAGTAAAGGTGGCTTGCCTAATACTGACCACAGTACACCTCATGTTCCATCACCAAAGTAATATCCTTAATGATGTATTCTCATGCTATCACAGGCATTTGACATTCACTTATTTAAATAAGTGAAGATGAGCATTTTGACGGGTGACCCGAATGCTAAGATAGGATTGGGTGACATAAGCTTTAAAGAGACCATGGATATACCTGAACTCAGGGTAATGAATGAAAATTCAGATGTATTCACCAATTTTTTTGTTCAGTGAACAACTATGTCATTGGCGGATGTGTTTTTCCACATGGCAGAATACATAAAGTAACGTGGGTATCACCAAACCGCAATACAGAATATAAATTTGAGCATATCTGTATTAAAAAGAATGTTGTATAATCTCTATATGATGTAAAATATTTAGTGGTGCAGATGTAATTTAAGATCACCATCTGTTGGTATGTAAAATTAAGTTAAAACTCAAGAGATACATACATATCTTATAAACATGGAAATTTTATAAAACAGTATAGGATATAGAAGCAATCAAGCGACTAAGAAACAATTGATGGTCTATTAAAGTACCATCTTTGACATCAGTTAGTAATGAGGTGAGTACGGTAGACTGCTGACAGCGAGTTAAAAAGAATTTGGAGCGAACACTATCGAAGTTCATGAAGAAAGCGAACAAAAGCAAAGTGTGGATGTTGCCGGAAATCCCATAAAATGTAGATGAAAGGAATGGGGAAAAGGCATATTTCAATAATAGTAAAACAAGAGCTACTGAAGTCAAAGCCCATGACAAATACACAGAATCTAATGAAGTTTAGAAGCAGATATGGACAGATAAAAGACACTATTTAGATTACTTGTAAATGTGGCAGAAAAAGCAGCAGTGCAAGGAAACCTTAGAGACCTTTACATGGACGCACGGAAATTAGAAGGAAAATATAATAAACCATGTAGATTTATCAAACATAGTACTTGAAAAGTTTTCACTAATTTCAGAGATCAAATTAACAGAGTACCTTGAGGAATTACTGAATAGACTAGCTTTCCATATATTCAGCCTGCAGAAGTGGAGCTGGATATCGACTGAGATAAATTATCTAAAGAAGAAATTTTAAAAGTTAGCAAACTTTGAAAGATCGGAAAGCTGCTGATTCAGATGCTATCCCAGTAGAAGAAGCTATTGTTATCAGTTCTAAACATTTCAACTGACCTGACAGAGACATTAAATACAGGAGAAGTGGAATAATACACATATTCATGTAGCACTGTAAACAAAGACGGATGAACAGATGGAGATATTAAAATAAGAATACAATGGCTAGAGGAGCTTTCCTGACACTAGAAATTTGTGGAATTCAACAGAAATTAAACCTGGCACCAAATTTAGAATATTTAACTCTAAAGTTAAATCGGTACTCCTGTATGGATCAGAAATATGGAGAAAGATTAAAACAATTACAAATAAACTACAGTCAATCATTAACTGGTGCCTGTGCAAAATAGAAGGCCTGAAAGGTATGGCAATATCACTAATGTGGAGCTCAGAGAAAGACTTAGATTCCAGCAAATTAAGAGGTGAGGGAAAGATACTGCCGCTGCATTGGGTATACATTGAGAAAACCGAATAAACGTATAACTAGGCAGTCCTTTCTCTGAAACCCACAGAGTAAATGGAATAGAGGCAGGTTTAATAACACATGCACATGAGAGCCAGAGCCAGAGATGAATACTATGGGAAGGATATGGAGAGAGCTTCAGGAGATAACAAAAGATAGCAGGGTTTGACATGTGTTGGTTGAGGTGTTATGCATCAGTGGGGAGAATAAATGACAGAAGAATAAGCTAATATCCTATGAGTAGTAATACATACAAATGTGAGTTAACAGTTTCATGACTTGCACCATTGCACGTTTATATATCTTCAAATAACTTAATGTGATACAGTATGAGAATGACATATTAATATAGGTACAGTAAAACTGTGGGAGTCGGTCAGTATTTCATGATGCGCCAGAAGTTGCACAGATGTTTGTCTTATCAAAGCTGTTGTGCTGGAATTGTCATGTTTCATAGCATTGGTGGAATCAATGATATTTTTAAGAGTACTGTTGTGTTGAATAACAATGAGGAGAAAAGCCAGAATCTGTTAGGTCAATGAAGTAATTTTATTCAGTTTTTTTTTTCTTTTCTCCTCAACCTACATGTCAGTCTGATACTTTAGTATATTTGATGATAAATTTGCAACAGTGGAAGTCATGAAAATGTCCATTAGCATATAGTATATTTGATGATATACATAATTTGCAACAGTGGAAGTCATGAAAATGTCCATTAGCATATAGTATATTTGATGATATACATAATTTGCAGCAGTGGAAGTCATGAAAATGTCCGTTAGCATATAGTATATTTGATGATATACATAATTTGCAGCAGTGGAAGTCATGAAAATGTCCGTTAGCATATAGTATATTTGATGATAAACATAATTTGCAACAGTGGAAGTCATGAAAATGTCCGTTAGCATATAAGTAAAGATCAAAGTGGGCATGATGTTATTATTGCTGAAATGTGATAAAGAAATATATAAGCATTTTATACTGAGGCTCTTGTAATTAATGTGTATGTAGGCTGTTCATTCATTCATTCATTCATTCATTCATTCATTCATTTAGTAGCATGTCCTTTGCAGCTTGAAAATGTCTCCATTATTATTCTCTCCAAACTTTCATACGTTTCAAGTGACCAAAATATTTCAAATTTCTTTGTTTAATCGTCTTTAGTGGGCAACCGTCTTTAATATTCAGTTCTTGTCATATGGATGCGTTTGTTATTTTCTGTATCCAAGATATTCTTAGAACCCGTCTACTGTATAACATTTATATTCAAAGGCGCTGTTCATCTTGTTCAGTTAGTAAGTGTCCAGACCACAGGAATATGTTATGTTGCAATGGGAAAGATGCAAGCTCTTAAATATCTAATTTTTGTAGGTCTATCTGTCCTACACCACAGTTTATTCACTTGTTTTAGTTTTTGAAGAGAAATGGATATTCGTATTTGAATTTCATTCATTGTGTCACCATTGTTGGTCATTAATGACCCAAGATATTCAAAGTTTTCCGCCACCCCCAATTTGTAGGCTGTAAACCAGGAAATGGCTTGGGAAGTAAGGACATTCATTGTGGAATTGACCCCATCTCCCCTCGTGTACTCATTGGGCTATACCAAAAACAACATGGGGCTAGCACCATATGGCCAGTAGACATCAAACTACGTACAATGATCCTTTGTAAGACTGCTGTTGAAGATTCAGTTTTTGCTGGCATGTTACATCAGACTTACTGCTTAGAAAAGAAAATATGTTTTGTTCATAATTTCAGAAAACAAACTTAGAGATTTCTCAAAGGTTGTTAGAGCGGTATTTAAATAATGTAAACATTAGCATATCTGATCCGCCCATTGATGTGACAGGGAAAAGCACGACTCAGTATCCCGTAAGAGATCTTTTTTGTCTGCGTGAGACATCTTCAGCAAACTAGCCCATGATATACTTGATGGAACTGTAGTCGAATCTACTTCTCTGTGTTGCCAGCATTTGGGGGGGGGGGGGGTGTTATCTGGTAGCATTAGGCTGGGTGGTCTCTACAAGTGGGGAATAAACATTTTTTCACAAAGGAATAAAGGCAACAAAGGTGGGTGGTGAATGGGCGTCTTATGATAACATCACTTCGTGGAGCTCATAGACCTAGTATGTGCGTGATTATATATATATATATATATATATATATATATATATATATATATATATATATATATATATATATGTGTGTGTGTGTGCTTAACATCCTCGCAGCGGTATCTGTCTTGGGATTAGCATTTACCTTTTACAGGATGTTGTCATCTGATTGTTGTGTATTACAAGTGAATGCACCCCTTGATATCATGTCATTCCACAGTTGCATCAATATCTCAGAGGTAGAGCAAAAGCAGACTGCTATAGAATCAGGGTAAAACCCATTGCGCCTTTGTTCTCGCTGTGGAAATGTCGAGTTGAGAATGAAGACATGGCTAAGGACGTTCTTTGAAAGCAGTATCAGTTTCGATTTCTTAGAATGTGTGCTAACTTCTTTGTGTGCTTCTTATACTTTGTGTTTCCTGGTTGGTTGTGCCTTAACGGAACGTGTGCGTTGACTTAGAATCGGGTGCTTTCAGAACTGTTCGCTGAGGCAAGTTACATTGTGATTATTATCATCACCATGTGTCATTCTGCTGAGCTTGTCATGGTTTGCCATCTCGCGTCATCACTAGTCTCGCATCAGGTCTTTATTTCTGTCCCCATTATGTCATGTGGCCAAGCCAACTAGATATTTATCTCCTTGTCATCCATGTGTTATATTTGCCCATCAAGTAAGCCAGTTGGCATCAAGTTTTTATTTCCCTTCATAACGCACACAAAATGTATCGCATGTCCATGTGTAATTTATGTAACCAATTCGTGATTTTCGTTGGTTTCTTGAAGGGCTGTCTTATTCGTTTTTCTGCCCCTCGGTGGTATTTTCTGCATTGTCCCCAGAAACTCCATTGCCTTCAGCTGTTTCTCCGCTTGTCTGCTTTATGTCCCCGATAAGGTGCATACAACCGCATATTTTCTACATTGTGATTTACAAACCTTTCCTGGCAGTATTTCACAGCTCTGTAATGGTAAATCTGTTTTTCATAGGATAGGATTAGGAGGCTTGGGGTGGGTTTGTTGAGTGCCTATGCTACAGTAGGGGATGAAGAGTGAAAGAACAAGAAACAGTCAGATGTTTTACATCTTCAAAAGGCTACTTTTGCCATAGCTATTCTTATTTCGATTTGTATAGGACATCTATTGCCAGCTCCGTGGCCGAGGGGTTAGCAGCTTTCTCCGCTAACCCCGAATACTCTCGTCACGTGACGCGACGAGAATTAGCAGTGGTTCGAATCGCAAAAGTGACTTATGAGAGTATGGAGCCGGTCGCTCAGAAAGTCGTGGCGTGCTGCTGAGCGTAATCTAGCCTAGGAATCAACATACAGCTGAAAGATGCTGGTGTTGACCGCAATATCCTGAAACAGGATGGAAACGCGGGAAAAAAAAAAGAAAAAAAAAAAAAAAAAAAATAGGACATCTATTATCAGAGGTTATGACTTCCAAGATAGTTCTACCGATTTACCTGTTTAAAAAGTTTCCCTTTTCCCCGGATGTCATGTTATTTCGTTCTTCTTGGAGCTAGTCATAATGTCTTGTTTTCTTATAATTTAATCAAACCCTAGTTCTCGCTGTGCACAAAAACAGCATCCATCAACTGTTGTAGATCCTGATGATTTCATGTAATTAACACTGTGTCATCGTCATATCTTCTATTGTTAATGGTCCTCAGTGGCGATTCCTCTCATATCTTCTAAGTGTTTCATGTTTCACTGTATTTATGCTTTTATCCGTTAACGAATTACCGCTTTCATTAAACGCAGAGACCCGAACTCACCAGCATTACAGAAAACAGACTATCTGGGAAAAGATGTTGAGATCTTATATGAGAGAGAGGGAGATCAAAGGCCACTAGATCGATACCATTGATTGAGCAAGAAGAGAGGAAGCGATTGTTTTTGTATGAAACTCGTTTTGATGAAGTCCGTACACCATTAACAGAGCTGTCCAAAGCGAAACTGTCAGAAGCACAACGCCGCTTGGGTGAGGATGGGAAGTAGATTGAGTTCAAGGCCCGGGGGCAACAATTAACAGCGCAAAAAAAATAAAAAGCACAGCACACACACACACAAAAAGAGGACGAAATTGGATACCAGTGTTTCAGATCCACCTGCAGCATCGCACATAACATGTGCAGGCAACCATTGATTGAAAAACAAGCTTCTGCACACAAGGAGTGAGACACTGACATACATTAATTCAACGAAGAAATGCGAGGCTTAAGACGTGAAGAGCAAAATAGCGTGTGAGCAAAAGGTTTGGTTTATGTGTAATGGCTATCGATTTGTTTGAAAGGTTAATAACAGTCTTGTCAGAACAAAGCCATAAATATCAGCAAGGTATTGATGTGGGAAGCCTGTGTTGTGTGCAGCCTGATGCAAATGAACTGACCGATTTTTCTTTTCTATTTTTAAAGCTGAGGTCTTTCGCGCTGGCTCACCGGGTCGATCTTTCTGGGCTACCATAAAGGATGTTCTTGGCGTTGTTATAATTTGTTGTGCGGCTTGTTATTTTCTTCTTCAATTTCACGAACATGTTGGCATTTTGATGACAAATGAAACTTTCGTTACGCCATTAAACAGTGCTCCAGAGAAGATTGATAATCCCAGACATCACATTAATCCCAATCATTGTTGTTGATCACCGTTTTCCCAACAAGTGACGTTGTTTGATTACGTCTTAATGAGCTACCTCCGCTTAACAGCTATAGAGTTTGTCGATGGCGCAGACTAATTTACCACATTTATATTTCATAGGCATTAATGAGAATGGTCGTGGTTTTGGATTTCTTTCCCGCCCCCGCCCTAACTGCATCTGAACGCAATCGTTTACTGAATGCTGTACATTGTAAAAGCGGTGGTAATTTTGATCACAGGAAAATACAGAAATACAGGCAATGCAATTGGGCTATGGTTCGGATTTAAGTTTGCATCCTAGCTCGAGGATTGAACCAAATATGCCTTAAACTGTATAATGTTGCGCTTGAATAATTTAAATCAGTGGATAATCTATCTATCTGTCTGTCATATAGACGTGTAATTCTACTACATGTCAGTAGTATTCGTGTCTCTCTTCTCCGGAAAACTGCTGTCCAAACCTGTAGAGCATTTTCTGTGTGTGTGGTTTGTGTGTTTCTTTTCTTAATTTTTAACTGGCATCGTTACTGGCGTGAGACAGACCTGTAAACAAGTGAATGGTCCAGGCAAAACGCGGAGTGAGTTATCTGTTTACCGGGATTCATTCATTCAGTAGCATGTCCTTTGCATAACCTCGCTGCCATAACAACCTTCCGGAAAACCTCTCTATCATAAGCAAGATGTTCCGCGTCTGATACACCCATCTGGAGATCATCCGCCACATCCTGCACCCATCTTCTCTTTGGCCTTCCTCTTCCTCTCTTACCGGGATGGTCAGACAAAACATGGAGTAAGTTCTCTGTACTTACCGGGATGGTCCAGACAAAACGCGGAGTGAGTTCTCTGTGCTTACCGGGATGGTCCAGACAAAACATGGAGTGAGTTCTCTGTGCTTACTGGGATACCGGGATGGTCCAGGTAAAACACGGAATTGTTCTCTGTGCTTACCGGGATGTTCCAGGTAAAACATGGAATATGTTCTATGTGCTTACCGGGATGGTCCAGACAAAACTTGGATTGTGTTCTCTGTGTTTGCCGGGTTGGTCCAGGCAAAACATTGAGCGAGTTATCCGTGCTTACCGGGATGGTTCAAGCAAAACATGGAGCCAGTTATCCGTGCTTACCGGGATAGCAAAGTAGTCGAAGGCTAGACACACATGTATGAACGTACGCAGGTACCTGCCTATCATCTTATGGCTAGTCCAAAAACTAGTGTTGAAGTCTCTGAACATATCACTTCATGGTCCCCTGCTCCCAGTTCCAGCCCCGTAATTGTGTGTGGTCTGCTGTAGTTTTTCTTGCGCTTCACCTCGTATTTGTGTGTGTGTGTGGGGGGGGGGGTGCTATTTTAAAGCACGGAAAGCGCTTTTATTGTAAGCGATTTTCCCCGTCTTATGATTCCTGTAATCATAATTCAGTCTTTACATAAAAAAATAATGAGCATCAACAAAAACCTGGATTCAGCGACATCTCAACCAAAAGTACTAGCTTTATAATCTACCCATCTTCAACTTCTTTTATACTGAGAACTCGCCGTAGGCTTGTTGATGGATGCCTTCATCCATATTTTTCTCAACCCTTTTCTGTGCCAGGTAGATACCGTTATGTATTATAAGTAATTAGTGTTCAACTAATATTTGTTTAACCCTGGAGGTTGTTTACTATTGTCTGGCTCATGCAAGCTGGGTATGAAGCAGATGTGGACTTTACATACACAACTTTCGTTTACTGCTCCCTCCCCAGTTTGAGGCGGCGACATGGGTCGGTAAGATTTACAAGGGTACACTTCGTTATTTACCGTCGTTTACATTGCTATAGCTTTACCGCAGTTAAACCCATCCATTTCTTTATGCAATCAGAAACATTCTTGGAATAGATTTATTTGGTTGTTCTGGGATTTGAGGTTTGAAGATTGAGCACAACCCAATACTGGCAACGCTGATTGTATTCCGGTACGAACCTTGGGCATTGTCAACGTCGGATTGGAAGCACTAGAACAGTGGTTCTCAACGGTGGGGAACGCCGCACCACCCCCTCCCCGGATTTTAGGGTTTTCCTGGGAGGGGAGAATTAAGACCACAGATTGGCAGGCTCAAACTGGCTTCAGGACCACACAAAATGCGATTCACCTCCTTCCTTGAAGTATGTGTGAGTATATATATATATATGTGTGTGGGGGGGGGGGGCTGAGTGGCCTCGAGTGCTAGAGGTCCCGGGTTCAAGCCCCGGTGAGGGCCGGGATTTTTTCACGTGAACTTCTAGTAACGAAATTTCCCCTGGTCTCTGGGTAGTGAGATCGGATGCCCGTGTGTATTGTTGCGCACGTAAAAAAAATCCCTTGGCAGTTGGAAAACGAAAAAGAGTAGCTTAACGGCGCTGCCCAGGCAAAATTTCGAGTTTAAAATCTACCCAAAGTATTTCATGATCCTCGCCGGTGCTGCGGAGTTCGTGCACTGAGCTGAGATTCTCCGGACCCAGGCATGAGTTAGGATTAGAACGGAGCACATATAGGTTACACCCGTGTGCCGTGATATTGATCCGTCGACTAAACTGTGTGTGTGTGCGCACGCGCGCGCGTGTGTGTGTGTGAAAAAGGGAGAGGGGAATGATATTCTGAACATATGGTGAAAGGGTGCATGGGCCAAAAATATTGAGATAAAAACACTGCACTATAAGAATAGCATGGGTCGGAGAAGGAGGAAACTGCTGACTTTTTACACTACCTGAATATGGAAGAAAACTGGCTTATAAACAACATGCCTCGGATAATGAAATACTCTGGCCACATTAAACGTCACAGGAAATACACTGGTGACAATAAACGTCACAGGAAATACTCTGGTGACAATAAACGTCACAGGAAATACTCTGGCCACATTAAACGTCACAGGAAATACTCTGGCCACATTAAACGTCACAGGAAATACACTGGTGACAATAAACGTCACAGGAAATACACTGGTGACAATAAACGTCACAGGAAATACTCTGGCCACATTAAACGTCACATGAAATACACTGGTGACATTAAACGTCACAGGATATACTCTGATCACATTAAACGTCACAGGAAATACACTGGTGACATTTAACGTCACAGGAAATACTCTGGTCACATTAAACGTCACAGGAAATACACTGGTGACATTAAACGTCACAGGAAATACACTGGTGACATTAAACGTCACAGGAAATACGCTGGTCACATTAAACGTCACAGGAAATACTCTGGCCACATTAAACGTCACAGGAAATACTCTGGTCACATTAAACGTCACAGGAAATACGCTGGTCACATTAAACGTCACAAGAAATGCTCTGGTCACATTAAACGTCACAGGAAATGCTCTGGTCACATTAAACGTCACAGGAAATGCTCTGACCACATTAAACGTCACAAGAAATACTCTGGCCACATTAAACGTCACAAGAAATACTCTGGCCAAATTAAACATCACAGGAAATACTCTGGTCACATTAAACGTCACATGAAATACGCTGGTCACATTAAACGTCACAAGAAATGCTCTGGTCACATTAAACGTCACAGGAAATACTCTGACCACATTAAACGTCACAAGAAATACTCTGGTCACATTAAACATCACAGGAAATACTCTGGTCACATTAAACGTCACATGAAATACTCTGACCACATTAAACGTCACAAGAAATACTCTGGTCACATTAAACGTCACAGGAAATACTCTGGTCACATTAAACGTCACAGGAAATACTCTGGTCACATTAAACGTCACAGGAAATACGCTGGTCACATTAAACGTCACAGGAAATACTCTGGTCACATTAAACGTCACAGGAAATACGCTGGTCACATTAAACGTCACAGGAAATACGCTGGTCACATTAAACGTCACAGGAAATACGCTGGTCACATTAAACGTCACAGGAAATACTCTGGTGACATTAAACGTCACAAGAAATACTCTGGCCACATTAAACGTCACAGGAAATACACTGGTCACATTAAACGTCACAGGAAATACTCTGGTCACATTAAACGTCACAAGAAATACTCTGGTGACATTAAACGTCACAGGAAATACGCTGGTCACATTAAACGTCACAGGAAATACTCTGGTGACATTAAACGTCACAAGAAATACTCTGGTCACATTAAACGTCACAGGAAATACGCTGGTCACATTAAACGTCACAGGAAATACTCTGGTCACATTAAACGTCACAGGAAATACGCTGGTCACATTAAACGTCACAGGAAATACGCTGGTCACATTAAAAGTCACAGGTGTAGACAGAAGGCATGGTTCCTTGAAGAAGAAGCTGGGGTCGACTATCTCAGAGGTGGACACAAGGTATAAAAGACATCCTCAGCAAGAAAATGCAAGCGGCAAGAGGCGGGGGAACTGGCCAATTATCGAGTATCTTGCCGGTGTATTATGATTTGCCACATGATGATGATGATGAAGAATAGACTAGGAGTCTCCTAGCACCGTAGGAGATCTAATAAAGATGTGGAACATTTGTTAGCTCGCTCAGAACACTTGTGGTTTGATCTTAATCCCAAGCAGCAGGTCAACAAAATGTACACACAACGTGGCTCATTTAGTGGTTATGTACTTCATTTACATTTTAACAGTAGAATAAACCATACATAACTATCTTATGAAATGTTAAGTTATCATAATAGCACATTGGGTATTCCCATGCGTGCTCAGTCCCCCGATGCAGCAGCCAATCCAAAATACCTCTACTCACTGTTCCCATAAGGAGTTGGTTTTAATGCCTCCTCCCTCGCCCTCGAAGACGGCTTTGACGTGCTTGGCCAGGCTTCACACCCCCCCCCCCCCCGTTCGTGTAATCAAACTTATGTTAGGGTTAAGGCTTTTGATGTCGTTAATTTACACCCTACACAACACATTTCCTCCTATTCCATGTTGTCCACAAGACGAGAATCGACGGACCCTTAGCTGGTTTGATAATGCAGTGAACCCCTTTAGCGACCGGCAGTTCATCAGGGGTCAGGAATGAGACCATGCAACAGTTGAGGCAATATGTCCTCCGCGTGCCAACAATCAATATATCCTTATTTCAGTGAAGAAGTAGCTTTGCATAAATCCCAGTTGTCTGAGTGCAGGTTGTGTGTGTTTAAATAAGTCATCGAAATTTCTCGATGGATGGGGCCATTAACAAATAATGTGTAATCAGCCCTTCACTTTATACCTTTATGCTGTATCTCCCAAAATCAAAGCTGTTTTAATGATCGATTTCTAAATGCCCATCTTGGCCTGTGCGGGCCTGTTGGTTTTGCCAAGCACCTGCATTGTCAGACTTGAGCAACCGTCAGTAAACTGGGACAGTGACACACTTTCACCCAATCGATACTTCTTTCATGCACGAAGGCCTGCTTCATTTGCTGTCTGATTATGTCAGCGCAGCGAGAGTTCATTTAAAAAATACAACGCTTGAAGCTTGCAGAACCTTTGAGTCTAGCTGTTTCTGGGATTACGATTAATCCCCCATGTTTCTTCTGTGCGATAGACTAGCTGAAGAAAAATGGGAATTTTCTTTAACGGCAGTAGCATTTATCTGGTGGTTCGTCATTTCATTGGGGGGGGGGGGGGGGGGGGGGGGAAGGCGAAGAGACGACAATGTTCTATTCACCTCCCAGCGAGACATCCTGGAATCACACTTATTTCACCACTGAATTGTCGACTATCACAGTGTTGTTCCATTGAGATGGAGCCTGCTGACAGTTACAATCTTTGCATGCTGAGATAGCACGAGACTCGCAGCAATGTGCTGTCATGATAATAAATGATGAACACCCACGGTGTAGGCAAAGATAGGGCAACATATAGCGGTATTATAGACAGAATACACAAGACAACAAGGGTTATTCACAGTACTTCTTCTTCTTCTTCTTCTTCGTCTTCTGCGTTCATCCGGAATTTTATTTTTGGCGTATTTGCATTGCGCCTGTTTACAGCAGACCTGTGATAGTTGCACCTTTCGGCTGACACATCCAACTTCTTCAGGCATTTGTTGACCGGGTTAACTTTCCCGGGATTCAAAGTACTAGGACATTTGAGGAAGTCAAAAGAAATTAAATCTAATTGGAATCCGAATGTTAACTCTAACATGAAAGCAGTATTACTGTATGGATCAGGAACATGGTAAACGACCAGAACAATTACTACTTGTTTGTTTTGTTTGCTCGCTGTGAACTCAAGCATGGTCCATACGTGTGCTTCTACTTCTAGTGCACTGGATTGATTTGTGTGTGTGGATTAGCTTTTCCCTATTACCAGTGTCCTTCACTAGAAGGCAAACCCACTCTGATGTCAGAGGTACTTGTTATTTAGTTCCCAAGTCAAGGATGAGAAGTCAACATTTTAGTCTACACACATACACTCCTTCCCATGTATGCATGCACACACACATACATACACACGCACACTCTCTCACACACACATACATACACACACTCACACACATACACTCATACACACACACACTCATACATACATACATACATACATACATACATACATACATACATACATACCTATGCACGCACGCACATACACACACACACACACACCTAGGGGATGCATGCAAAGTGTGCATGTGTCGATTATGGATGTATGGGAAAGAGTATGTGTGTGCCTTTCTGTACGTATGAATGAGGAGATATGGGTGTGAAGGAGGTAGAGATGGGAAAAGAGAGAGTGAGTATGTATATATGTATAAGTAAACTGTTAGTAAATTTGTGATTGTGAGTATATATGTATGCGAGGGAGTGTGTATTTGTGTGTTATTGAGTGGGTGCGTAAGTGAGAGTTTGTGTAAATGATGTAAGTATGTATGATGTAGGTATGTGTGTATTTATGCAAGTGTATGTATGTGTGTCTGGCAACTTGCCTGTCTCATAACATGGTATTTGCATTATTTATGTTCACAACTTTCATTTGACAATGTTTTATTGTCCTATGTGAACGTAACATGCGCAATAGATAATTGATACACGAAAGATGAGTGATTGGAAGGGCCAGATGTAAGACGGGCCTGCGTGCCCAATTTATAACCTTTTGAAAATAAAGTTCCTTCGTTCTTTCATCTCAATATAGAGCATGATCCCTCAAGCAACTTATGCTAAGCTCTTTGCAGATATGTTCATGCTTGGCTGGGGTTTGCAGCTGAAATTTTCTACTGGGTGAGGCAGCCAATCTCACACCAACCCCTTACGACATTCACTGTAGGTTACAGTGTTACTATTCTTTGTTTCCCCTATGAATACTGGTACCTCAAAAGAAAAAACAGCTAGTACTACAAACATTCTTTAAATGGTGCCCTTATGGGTACTGGTGACTCACAAGCAAAAACAGGTAGTACTACAAACATTCTTTAAATGGTGCCCTAATGGGTACTGGTAACAATTGAAGCTAAATTTAATAGCACATATTAAAACAAGTCTAGACGTCCACATAAAACATGATTTGTGGGTCTACTTACTTTATCATTTGAATTTTAGAAGGGTGAGACGTACAGAACCGTACAGTATGAAGGGAAAAACAATATCAAGTAATTGGTTCTTCTAAAATTGCACCCTTGGGGGGGGGGGGGGGTGTGTCCCCACCAGTTGAGAACCACTGTTGTAGGTAGACTGGGCACAGTCAAAGGCTGTGGAAAGCAAATCCGAAAAAAAAAAAATGCTTGCTGAAATTGAATGTACCAAAACAATGCAGTACAACTTACTTAATGAAGTCACAGGTATCACATATACCTGATCAGATTTACCTGACTTGTTTAGTTTAGGAGAAAATTCAGCACAGAAGGGTGCCCATTACCTTGTCTGGGTGAAGTCAGTTAATTTATGTAAAGCCTTGAACATATATCAGCTATATTGTAGTATCTGCTATTGAATTTCCTAGACTTGTAACCTATACATTTTACTTCTAGATTGGTCTTTGGCACGCTGTATCCAGCTTATGCCTCCTACAAGGCCGTGAGGACCAAAAATGTCAAAGAATATGTGAGTACTAACATTGAGTTGTTGTTGTTGATTACTAATAGCATAAATTACTGCTGGCAGTAGAATATACTAGACATATGTGGGGAAATGTTATTCGTTTTGCAGGAGCAGTGTCTTTGCTTCACAGAGACTGATTTGTGCTCTCATGTCCTCCACACATTTAGAAGAGTATGCATGCTGGTTGTTTGCACTAATGTATCATCTTTGTATGTATTGAAACAATCTTGTGCCATATTTGTTTCCATGCTCCAGTAGCACTTGTAGCGTTGTTAGTGTAGATTACAATGGTCTTATGAAGCTTTTGACATAATTGCCCATTCTTTCATTCGTTCTGGAGTAATGCATGAATTATTGTGATTTAAGACAAGTATTTTACTCTCTCTCTCTCTCTCTCTCTCTCTCTCTCTCTCTCTCTCTCTCTCTCTCTCTCTCTCTCTCCTCTCTCTCTCTCTCTCTCTCTCCCCAACCCCCTCCTTTCAAATATTTTAAAAAGGGCATTCATATAGACCATCTGTGACTTTGTGAAAACCTGTACATGCGTGGCCACTTGTGCAACTATGACCTGTCTTTGGCATACCACATAGAACCAGTTTGAACCTGAAGAACTGCTGTATGAAAACTGTAAATCATGGTAAACATCTGGGTATAAAAAGATGTAGTATGCTGATGTAATGTTCATTCTTTTAGCTGGAGAAAGTGGTGTAATGATAGTAATTAAAGTAATTGAACCGAAGAAACGCCGTATGAAAACAGTACATCATGGTAAACATCTGGGTATAAAAAGATGCAGCATGCTGATGTAATGTCCATTCTTTTAGCTGGAGACAATGCTATAATGATAGTAAGTAAAGCAAGTTAGGGACCCTTTTACATGCCTGAAGGCCCATTGTGCATATGGTGCTAGACCCATAGTTGTATAGACTAACTGGTCAGTAATGTGGTCAGTTTCACACAGGCTGCCTTTACTTCCCACGACAATTCCAATGCTCATTTTAAGATGGGTCGACCTGGGAGCCAGGTACATGTATTTAAAATTCATCCGGATGCAGATTTGAACCCATGACCAATGCGCAACAGACGAGTGTCTAGCCACTATTCTATCGCGGCTGCCAAATCAGGTTAGACATAGGATTAACCAACTCATTCAACGAGCTACTTTATGCAGATGACCAAAATGTAGTCTATGATCATGAGGTTTTATAAATGTTGTGTGTCCTTTGCAGGATGACAGGTTGATTTACTCAGGTTAATTTACGATCAGTAGTTTGCCATTCTTTTCTGAGCAAGAAGTCAATGTTGAAGCTGTGTAGGGAATGAACCCCGTACCCCACCACCAGCGCACTGGAAGTTTAAGCACAAGCTTATTATTGCAAAACCGTGCATTTTGGAGCCTTTACTATGTGGCTGGGCCTTATGGCCATGACCTTCAAACACTATATTGTTCGTACTCTCTCTGGTTCATCTCTGTCCGTTGAAACCCATTATGGGATAATGGTATTATTATTGGTAATTTCACACAGCGGATAACCACTTATTTACATCAGGACCCCCATACTGCCCATTTAAAACGTCAGCATATTTAAGCCACTGGCCAGTAGGCTTGCCTGCAGGCCCGCTGGTCGTGTGTGCTTATCCCCCCAAATAAGTGTGGACTGTTGTTCTATTGGCCCCTGCTCCCAGGTCCACCCAGCATGAAATGGGCACCTGGAAAGTAAAAGCCACCTTCGTGATATTGACCACAGCAGCCATCGATGGCGAGACAATCTATAAAAATACAAGACTAACCCCATATACCCAGTATGCCTCGGCGTTGACAAGAGTCCTTTGGTGTATTTACTTTGAGATGTAAGCAGTTGGTTTTATCAGAACCTCCCAGCCGTCCATTGTAAACATCACCATAGCTGTTTTTGAGGACGCTCTGGCGACGTTGATAACGAGGACACGCTAGCGAAGTTGATAACGATCTGCCCTAGTAATGTTATGAGCACGGTGGGACGCAGGTTCCACGCTTGGGCTCATCGCTTGCAAAAATGAGGGGACAATTGGCCACCTATACCTGCATGCTCTGGGGCTACAAATTGTGATGGCGCTGTCGCACCACAGACTTATAGCAGGAAACTTGCTCCAGGACAAGATTATATAGAAGATGTGAATACATTCAGTACGTCATCATTATGTGCCCTGCCAATGACGTAGGCGTGCATGCATCTCATAACTCTTTCCTTGTATACTGGGTCAGTTCATTGATGTTCCTCCATGCTACTCTCCCACACCATCCAGACCATTTCTCTCGGTTTGCCCATTTCTCTCGGTTTGCCCATTTCTCTCGGTTTGCCCATTTCTCTCGGTTTGCCTATTTCTCCTCTGCCAATTATCTTTTCAGTCGAGACGATGTTTTCCAAAGCGGTCTTCTCATTATCTGACCAAAGAACATTGTTTCTCTCCTTCTTATATTTGTATAAAATGCTCTGCATTCATTACCCTTTTCCATGCGCCCCTGTTTAGTTACTCTGGCAGTCCAGTACATACAGACATCACATAAGACACATATGTTGCGAAATATCAAGCGGATATTTCGAAATGCAAACGTTGCAAAACCAGCAGGGAATGGTCTCGTGATTATACAAGGAAGAGGGAAGTTACATTATTATTCTGCATGTTAGATACTCAATAGTCACCCAGTTTAAACCTTCATAAGTGCAGAAGGGGTGAACGATAATGACTGCCATGACATTAGGTGTTTTTATAGCTACTGAATGATTTTGTCACTCTGCGCAACATAAACCATCTAATTGCATGTATAATTGTAAGCCTAACACTAGCCCCGCGAAATGAAAGTAGAAGTGAAACTAGGACACCCGCGATGACTTACTACTGTCAGTACGTCCCTTATTTAAAAACGTATACTATTGAGCATTTGAAGACATGGCAGAAGAGGTGATGATAGGAGAATCAGGGAGGGGGAGGCCAGCAGTAATTACTCGTAAAAGAAAATCTCTGGAGTATTACCAGGTAATTTGGCTTCATGCAGTAAGAGATGGATACATGTTTTCTGTTGTTAATTAAAACGTCTTGGGTAATCTTGTTAATTAAATCGTCTTTGGTAATCTTGAGTGAACAGAACCTGCACTTTCTTCCTCTTCGTTCCTCTTTCAAGGTCAGTGTATCGGACAACTGCATTTGTGTCAGGTTTACTTCAACTAAACAGATTCCATCTGAGGTAACGACTTCTACCTACCCGTACCTGCATCTTAGCTTTCTTGACTACTCGAAGGTTTTCCATAAAGTAAGACAGGTCTACGGGATAAAGATGCTTGCAGATCTCTGAATTGACTGGAAGGACCTTTAGAATTCGATAGTCTTTCCGTCGGGCCCTGATGAAAGCGAAGTTTTGCAAAGGATCTGCTACGTGATGATTATGATTATGATGATTAAATATATTTAGACTTCGTTAGTCCGGTTTCACTTGCTTCTCTCCCAGTTGAGAGATTTCACATCTTATTTCTACGGTCATATTCCAATGATTCTTAGTTGTATCAAGTTGTATTGCTTTCCCTTCATTATTACATGCTCGTTCAGATCTGTTTCTTGGAGGTCAGTCAGACATCCACGTGATCTCAAGTGGAACGGATTTGACTTCAAGGCAAAGTTGGTTAAAAGCCTTAAGTTGTTTGCTTCCAATTCACATTTGCACGCATGTGATCCTATTGTGGGGTATTGCAGATAGTCAACTCATTCTTCCTCTTCTTCCGTTTACTTGAATTTGATCTGCAATGTTATCTCCGCGCGCGCGCGCGCGCACGCACACACACACACACACACACACACAAAATAATTTCAGTATCTTGTTTCATTCACTTACTATTCCATAAAGTGCATCTTCCACTATTGTTTCTAGACCAGAAGGTTTACTTAGACATATCGTAGTCGAAGCAGTCTTGGAGTATGTACTCTGCTTTCCATGATACGAATGCCCAGGGCTCATTTGCCAGTCTTAAATGTTGCATACGTGTGGTTGCGTAATCCATTGTGTCCTGTTCTGGTGCGCCTTATAATGGTTTGTTCTGGCTGTCCTTAAAATGTGTTTTTTTTAAAAATATTATCGCATATATAATTGTGTCAGTATCTTTTTGCTTACGAAAGGTATATAGTCCGAACGCTTATTATTTCCTTTATTATTGTGTTCTTGTGAACTTTGCCATTAACAGTTTCTGTATTTCTTTATTCCCTTGACTCACACGCAGTCGGCGTTATTCATTTCTTTTACATCGTCTACTATTATTTTTAAGTAACAACCCCCGCTATGGGAGAAAGAGAGAGAGAGAGAGCATATGTGCATATTTTCTTATTGCTACAGAAAAAAAAAGCACGAGCATATATTACTTTTACTCCCACAACATGGGCGGGCGTCATTCATGACCTCGGCCATGACCTCGGCTTTAACTCTCCCGGCACATACCAGCATTCGCTACCTTGTTCTGTAACCAGAACTTTAGTGTTATTATTAATTATTATTATTATTATTATTATTATTTTCTTTGTCGAGAGAATGAATTAGAATGAACACTGTTAGCTTTTAATCATTTTTGGGCTTGCATATGTTGTCAGTACTGTATTGATCATTGCCGTGTCTGCTCTGGACAGACCAAGGTTATCTGTTTTTCCTGCCCTAGTTGAAAATGACAAATTCATGTCTTATTAGTTATTGATTTCTCTATAGAAGTAAGAATGTGCGCAAATGGCTCTCTCTCTCTCTCTCTCTCTCTCTCTCTCTCTCTCTCTCTCTCTCTCTCTCTCTCTCTCTCTCACACACACACACACATACACACACACACACACCAAACACACAGAGCCGCGCGCGCGGAGGCTTTCGTGGGTATCCTTGGTTACTTGCTAGTTTTGAAACAAGATGTTCCGGCCCCGATATGCTTGCAGATCTACAAATTGATGGGAAAGACATTAGACTTATAAAAAACATATATTGGAAACAACAAGCTGCCATAAGGATTGATAATGAAGTAGGACAATACCAACCTATTAAGAGAGGTGTTAGGCAGGGATGTGTAATGTCTCCAGATCTTTTTTCCCTATACAGTGAAAATATTTTCAGAAATGTAGAAGACCTAAATGGAATCAGCATTGGAGGACGAAACATAAATAACATTAGATATGCAGATGACACAGTATTGATTGCAGACAATGCACATGATCTGCAACAATTAGTAGACGCTGTGGTTGTACACAGTGAGCAGCTGGGGTTGGAATTAAATTATAGGAAGACACAGGTTATGGTCGTCACTAGGAAGAACGAAGTACCACAATGTAATATACAAGTAAATGGGAATATTCTTCAACAAGTGAATCGGTTCAATTATCTCGGAACAGTCATAACATCTGATGGCAGATGCCTTGAAGAGATTAGAACAAGAATCGCCATTGCGAAAGTAGCCTTTAGCAAGATGAAAAACATTCTGACCAATAAAATGATGTCAATTGAAACGAGAAAAAGAGTGTTGAGGGGATACATAGAGCCTGTTCTTTTGTATGGATGTGAAACTTGGACAATGTGCAGTCAAGCTGAAAAACATCTGATGGCTGCAGAAATGTGGTTTCTGAGGAAAATGCAAAGAATACCATGGACAGATAGAAAAACCAATGACCAAGTACTACAAGAGACAAATGAAAATCGTAGATTGATTAGAGAAATTAGACGTAGACAGTCAACATTTTTTGGACATGTTATGAGAAGAAATGGACTGGAGAACTTAGTGACAGCTGGCAAGATCGAAGGGAACAGACCAAGAGGAAGACCGAGAGGAAAATACCTGGATGGCTTGGCCACATGGCATGGACGAGACAGGAACACTGAGCTGATCCACGACTCTGGTGATCGAGTGAAATGGCGAATTATGACCGCCCACGCTTTCCGGCATGGCACATGATTGATTGATTGTTCCGGCCCCTTTCAATTGTCGAATTTTCGGTCGGTTATAATTGGGGCCCTTTTGTTGTATCTTTTTCTTCTAGTGCATATTGTGTTGCGATTTCGCTTCCTGGAGTCAGTTTGTTCTGTCCTTTTGTGGGTTTCATCCTTGTTGTGGTAGTACATGTCTGGTCAGAGTTGCACACTTGCTAGGCTTGGTGTAATTGTGTTCCCTTCCGGTCTCATAGTGATTTTTCCTTCAGGGAGTGTTTTACCAGTTGTCGTCCCTCCTGAGGCTCCATCTATTTCGCCGTCTTGGTCTGTCTTTCGTATCTGTTTGGTCTTCGCTGGTATCTTGTGTCGTGGACGGCTTGATAGCTTGGTCTTGCTCTTCTCATGGCCACTGACCATATCTGGTCGCTGTCGTGTTGATTGTCTTCCTCCTCTTCTATTATTTCCTCTTCTGTCTGAGACTTGATGTCTTCTGTTTCTGATATTTTCTTCTTTGCCTTGAACCGTTCTATTTGTTCCCTTTCTTCTTGGATCTTTGTCAGTATCCTCCGTCTCGGCCTTTTTTTTTTTTTTTTTTAGCCATTCGAGCGACATCAGGTTCAATCTTCTGCTGTACTTCAATTCATCCAGGATGCGCTGAACGGCTGTAATCTGCGCCTCTTGTGTCCGGTCTCCCCCCTTCTCTCTCTCTCTCTCTCTCTCTCTCTCTCTCTCTCTCTCTCTCTCTCTCTCTCTCTCTCTCTCTCTCTCTCTCTCGGTTACTTGTTGCAGTGGGATAACAGTAAATTTGCTAGAGAAGGATGTCAGCGCGTCATAAAGTATAAGTGCCAGTTTTGCACGAACACCACTGCCATAAAGGGCAGAATGGACGTTGCGGCAACACAGCCTTCGTCAGCTCACAGATACTTGTACCACCGCACGTGAATATAACTATGTAGCATGTTGGAACACAGCGATCGTTAGCATCGCTTCACATTTGAACTTGACAAACGTGAATACGAACTATGCTTGCAGTGTTGATGAACAGTAGTGTTGAAGTTGTTCATTGTGTATGTTAACATTTGCCATAGCACATATACAAAGGTATATATGGTACAGGTATTCATGGTAGAAACTACCGTTGTGTGTGAAATGTTAACACAGTCATTATTACTGGTCAAGACAAAATGAGGTGGCCAGTTCTCAACCGCCATTCGTCTTCAGACAACTCCAATTGTAAAAAAGAAAAAATCTCAATATTGGTGTCCATTTTATTGGGCTGGTCGGCAAAAGCTAAACTGCCACTGCTGGAGATTGAATTGTCTTTGGCCGGCAAGCTCATTGACCATTTTTCCGGTTCGTAAAGTAATAGTCGTTTGTTCTACGCCTTGGGGCGTATTTGGTGTGTGGTGCTAGCCTCACATTTGATAGACCAGTCGTCACTTGGCGGGTGATATGGTCACTACCACACCAGCCGCCTTTACCTCCGAGTGCATGTCCTGGTACCATTTTAGGCTGGCGTGTACTTTTTTATAACAAAATAATGTCTGTCTCTATGAGAGGTCTTAACACATGACCGCCGGCAGGCTAGCGTCAAAGCAGTGTGTGTGGCATGTCCTTCACAGGACGTTGCGATCAACCCCACGTGGTCTATTTACATTTGCTGGTGTGTGTGTGAGGGAGGGGGGATTGCCAGGCCGTTTCAATACTTGCACCGCCAAAACTGTTAGCACGGTGGTTCTCAACCGGTGGGGAATCCCCCCCCCCCCCCGGGGGGAATTTTAGGGTTTCCGGGGGGGGGAATTAAGATTATTTCCGCGTTAATACAAGAACCGATTACTTGCTATTGTTCCCTTCATACTGTACGTCTTACCCTTCTAAAATTCATTTTATAAAGTAAGTAAACCCACAATCACGTTTTATGTGGACGTCTAGACTTGTTTTAGTATGTGCTATTAAATTTAGCTTCCATTATTACGTATACTGTGTAGGGACGGGGCGGGATTTTTAGGTAGGAAATACGAAAGGGGGGAATGACGTTCTAAAAATATAATGAAGTGCGGAACGGGCCAAATTTTTAGGTAGGAAATACGAAAGGGGGGGGGGGAATGATGTTCTGAAAATATGGTGAAGGGGGGGCACGGGCCAAAAAAGGTTGAGAACCACTGTGTTAGCAGATACAGTAGCTTAATGGTGTGTTTGTGCGGAAAGAGTCCACAGCTTTTAACTGTGCCCATTAACCGGTGTTGTAAAGTGTTTGTAGACACAATTATAGAAATCGGTCTGGTAGCTCTGTCGGTTACTAGCACAAATCACACCATCATCAGTAGCGTTATCTCTATGGCTAGGAATGCACTTTTACACATTGCGCGCCTCCAGCTTGCTTAGAGATGGGGGAGGGGATACATGAAAGCTGGTAAACTCTACACGTTGGCTTAAAATAAAGTAGAAAGTCGAAGCCAGATTACAATCTCTTCCCATCTCACAACCACGTTATCTTCTACTACCTGACCCACCCGCTCCTCCACAGAAACCTTGGAGAAACACGCTTTGCTGTACATCGTAATATAACATCAAACACCGAGTCTTCGTACTGGTATTTTCTGGTAAAAAGGCATTTTTGGATAATGTTATGAGGAAAGAGCTCTCTCTCTCTCTCTCTCTCTCTCTCTCTCTCTCTCTCTCTCTCTCTCTCTCTCTCTCTCTCTCTCTCTCTCTCTCTCTCTCTCTCTCTCTCTCTCCTGCCCCATACCCCCACTGTCTGCCCCACCACCCAAACCGTACATCTTGTACAGACGGCAGGCAGACGCGAGCGTTCGTGTAATCATAGGTATGATGTGGCGTCAGCTGTGAACATTGCTGCCTGTGTTGCTCAGCGGGATTCCCCAGTGGGTAATGCCGCCTAAGACAGGTAGAGCTCAGAATTATCACCCTGCCGCCCGACAGACTACAGGCAAACACTCTGTCTAGATTCTTGTAATCAGCGAGATGTCTTCAAACGAAGAAAGGTGAGCCACTTATCCCTGTTGAGGCAAATAGATCCCTATAAAAGATTAAGCAATGTGTATAACAACACCAGCCGCGCCCGTGTACTGGTTAGGATGTTAGGCTGGCATGTGGGGGGTAAGCGCGGTGGGATGAGGGTTCGATGACTGCTCCTGACGTTGCGACGGAAGGGAAAGACTGACCACCCATTCCTTCGTGCACTCAGGGCTGCAAAATGTAATAGCTCTAACACTCCATAAACTCACAGAAGGTTCTTGCTGCGAGACTTATTTCTTTGATTTCCCTGTATATATACCTTGTTCAACAAGTCCTATATATTAAAATGAAAGACACTTTCCTATGCCTTTGTGCGAATCGGGTATATGGTGACACCTCATATATTTATAGGCCCATGGGTCATGTGATGAATATCACATCGATCGCCTTTGCTACCCATGACATTTCCTGGTACTCATTTAAGACAGACCCGGGAAGGTTAACCCAGTCAACAAATGCCCGCAGAAGTCGGATGTGAACGCAGAACGCAGCTCTGCTGTAAACAGGCACAACGCAGTCACGTCCGGAAAAAAAAAACTCTCCTTATGAACGCAGAAGAAGAAGATGATTTAAGGCAGTCTTCCTGAGTGCCCAGGTCAATTAATTAACAAAATCCCTGCTCAGTGGATATTAACTGTGCTATCGTGGCTTTCATCTCCTATATAAGCGGATGGACAACCACGATAAATTAAGATGTGTCCACTAACTGCAAAAGGGTGACGAACAAGAGAAAAAAAGTAGGTCAGCATGGCCGAATGGATCAGAACGCGTGTTTTTGAACATCCGGTGTGCTGATGCCGAGGTAAGCGATTCAACACCTACACCGGACAGCTGGACTAAAATGTTGACCTGTCGTCCTTGACTTGGGGACGTTAATTACAAGTACCTCTGGAGACGGAATGGGTTTGCCTGATGGTGAGGGACACTGTTAATAGGAAAAGCTAAACCACACGCAAAGTTCAGTCCAGCACTACTAGAAGTTGTGTGTATGCACTACGCTTGAGTTCAAAGCGAGCGAGCTCAGAAAAAATGAAGAATAAGAACTGGACAATATGAATAACTAAAGTGTAACCGGATTGTAATGTATTATTAGATCATGGGCTAGCTTGCTGACATATCCCATACTCTAGCTCAGTGGTTCTCAACCTTTTTTGGCCCGTGCCCCCCTTCACCATATTTTCAGAACGCCATTCCCCCCTTTCGTATTTCCACCCTAAAAATCCCCCCACCCGCCCCTACACAGTATACTTAATAATGGAAGCTAAATTTAATAGACCATACTAAAATAAGTCTAGACGTCTACATAAAACGTGATTTGTGGGTCTACTTACGTTATAAAACAGTATTTCCCAACCTTTTTTGTACCATGCCCCACTTAAGCCTTTCTAAAATTCATATTGCCCCCCTCCCCCGCCCCATGCCCCCCCCCCTCAACATATACATTATTTTTAATATTCAAAAATTGAAATGTTCACTAAAGAAACTTGAATGATAGGTTTTAGGAAGAAATCACTAGGTAATTATTGAGCAAACACAGTAAGTAAATTTTCAAAACATATAATGGAGAACTCAAATTCAAGTACAAAATAATTTTAATGAAAGATTTTTCTATATTATTTTAATTATTAGTAATTATTTATTATTTAAATTTAGTGAGATCCTTGCGCTTGATGCTTGCTGCAAAGAGATCTTATGTCAGGTTCCAATTTAGTTAACTTCAGTCTCAAGTCTCCCCGTTTTGTTATATTCAGCCGATTTCTTCCATTTTCGAATTGCCCCCCTTAACAGTCAAATTGCCCCCCTGTGGGGCATGGGCCCCACGTTGGGAAACACTGTTATAAAATGAATTTCAGAAGAGTGAGACGTACAGAACCATAAAGTGTGATGGGAAAAACAATATCAAGTAATCGGTTCTCGTATTAACGCGATCTTGAAATAATCTTAATTCCGCCCCCCCCCCCCCTGCCCCCTTTTGGAAACCCTAAAATCCTGGGGGTGGGGGGATTTTCCACCGGTTGAAAACCACTGCTCTAGCTAGAATGTCGTTGATGCACCACTTCGCCTATGTCATGGGCAATTTGAAAGCCTGGTGGTGTATCATTATTGCGGAGCAGGCTGTGGAATATGGGGGAATGGTTACTTACGGGGCTTTGTGAGCCGGTCGCTCAGAAAGTAGTGGCAAACTACTGAGCGTAATCTTGCCAAGTACATCAACAGCAGCTGGAAAATGCTGGTGTTGACTGCAACGTCCTGTAAGGGATATGCAACTTTAAGAGAGAGAGAGAGAGAGACTGCTTCCTTCCAGATAGATAGATTGGGGAGGGAGGAGAACAGGCAAAGGCAAAGGAGACAAACAGTGGAAGCATAATGTATACCTACATATCTTATCGGCCACAATGGAAAACATGTAAGTACTATCTGCATTGCTAATCAGTATAGGGATAGCCTAGATTTGTTGAATGCCAATTAGCATGTTGTAATGTGCGTGTTTCTTTTATAATGGGAGAGTGAATAAACAGAAACCTCACTATCTGATATTGAAGTTATTAACTCATTCTGTGCGCGTGATAATTCTCCCGCAAGGATAGACCAATGAAGTGAGTATTTTTTTTTTTCTCACTGAATATTTCTCGTTCGCTAATCAGAGTGAACACCTGCTGCAGGGGGAACAGATTTCCGAATAGGGTAACACTTACTCGGTCAGTAGGCCAGAGTCTAAGCTGAGAATTTTGTACCGCATGTGCCCCACAATTTTAATCCCCTCTTCTTTATTTATGCTGTTTATGTAATCAACACACCGGGGTTACAGACTGATAACAGAATTCGATGCTAAATTAACACACGTAGAAAAAGTAGCGATTCAAAATACACTAATCGTTATTTATATTCTCGTGAACTTTACAGCTTGCACCAACTCTGAATCTTATCTATCGTGACCTGGAATATGCCTTCGGTAGTCCCCTGTGGACGCGAATGCTAATCCCTTTGTCGTTTCTTGCGATGCCGACGTGCGCACGGCTAAGCAAATGTCTTATTACTGCATTGAGGCTAGCCGGCTGGTCTTGTTTTTGGATGGAGTCGTGAACACACTTATCTCTGACGTATTCTCTTATTACTAGTTTTAGCTAGTATTTTAATAACACCACCAATGCTACAACACCAATAGAGCATTGAAATAAAAGGTCACAGTCTCTGCTTTTATTCCGTCCGTCCTGTACATTTATATCACTAGCAACTACTTAGGTTAGAAGAGGTTAAGACGTAAATTATCGTTACCTTCAACGATTGCGTGGTCTCGAGGTATGGTGTCTGCCTCGAGTGCTGGAGGTTCCGGGTTCAAGCCCTGGTGAGTACCGGGATTCTTTTCACGTGGACTTCTAGTAATAAAATTTCCCCTGGTCTCTGGGTAGTGAGATCGGACGCCCGTGTGTATTGTTGCGAACGTAAAAAAGAACCTTGGCAGTTGGAAATCGAAGAAGAGTAGCCTAACGGCGTTGCCCGGGCAAAATTTCGAGTTAAAAATCTGTCCAAAGTATTTCAGGATCCTCACCGGTACTACGGAGTTCGTGCACTGAGCTGAGTTTCTCCAGACTCAGGTTTGAGTTAGGAGTAGAACGAAGCACTTATGGATTACACCCGTGTGCCGTGATGTTGATCCATCAACTAAACTAAACTAGATGAATCCTCCGCACGCGTACGCACAGGCACTGTGGTAAACGTAAGTAAAATGACTTTGTTTAGACTACATACAGTGTATTGGGCATATGGTGCCTGCCCCATATTGTCCATAGACCAATCGGCAGGCCGGGCTTGATTTTTCAAAGCATTTCCTGGTACCTGCTTTAGGCTGTGTCGGCCTGGGAGCATAGGTCAGTTGTTGTTTTTTTTTAAGTCTGTCTGTGGGTTTATACAGCATTTATGTTTGAGCGTTTACTTGAAGCAAGTGTCAGTGCCTGGGGCAGCCATTATGTAGTGTGACATGTTGTCATCTGTTCGCTCCGGCCCAGCGTGTGCTTGTTTATGGTGACGGTTAACACATCTGTATGCAAATGGAATGTAAACAACTTGGAGATATGCAAAGATAACAGTCATGCGGTACTGCCTGCAAAGAAATAATACCGGCTATACAATACAGACAGAAGGCGATTGCCGACAGCTGAATTTGTATTTGAGCCACAAGGGTTATGCAGTCACGGCAACGTGTGTTTTGTATATACAACCAGGTTGGATGGGAATGTAGTTCTTAGTATCCTTCTGTTTAGTTTAGTTTAGTTTAGTCGATGGATCAACATCACGGCACACGGGTGTAACCCATAAGTGCTCCGTTCTCCTCCTAACTCAAACCTGAGTCTGGGGAAACTCAGCTCAGTACACGAACTCCGTAGCACCGGCGAGGATCCTGAAATACTTTGGGTAGATTTTTAACTCGAAATTTTGCCCGGGCAGCGCCGTTAGGCTACTCTTTTTCGATTTCCAACTGCCAAAGGATTTTTTTTTACGTGCGCAACAATACACACGGGCGTCCGATCTCACTACCCAGAGACCAGGGGGAATTTATTACTAGAAGTCCACGTGAAAAAATCCCGGTGTCACCGGGGCTTGAACCCGGGACCTCCAGTACTCGAGGCGGTCACCATACCTCGAGACCACGCACCCCAGCTACATTTAGGTTCTCATGTATCCACACTCTGGTCCACGCTCCTGTCTCTGGGAGTTCCTAGATTGTATTATATCCCCGACCAGCGTGGCTCTAGAGTCGACCCAGCCTAGTAACATGTGATACTAGATCACTATCATTAAGTGCATCTCGGCGATGAAGACGAATTGTAATGAGTCTACAGCCGGCGCCATGTTTACCGTGTCTTTATGGAGCATTTAAGAAAGTCCCGGAACCTGATGTGAGTTTGTGAAGTGTTAGGACCCTCGAATTTTGTAGATCTCAATGTCCGGATGTATAGGTGACCCGTCTTTGCCTCCCACAGCGAATGTCCACAGCTGGCATCAAACACCCCCATCCCTCACCCAGCCCCGCACTCTTTGAAAGCGTAACGTCATAACCGTTACACGGCCGCGTCCGCTATGTATTCATACTAGCTTTTTCCACTCCGCCTCTTGATGCTATCCACGCATATGTAGCAGATTATCTTCCTCTTGCTCATTCTTTCGTTTTCTCTGTTTTTCCCACACGCCCCGGCCTTCGTGTTCGCACATTTTTCAAGTGGAACTGCTCTGTTTATATGGCTAAAGTACCTTAATTGTCTGAGCTTGATCTCATTCAGCAATAAATTATGTTGCGTGTCGTTTGTAGTACGTATCTATCAGTTCATTTGCTTAGTGAATGAGAAGTCAGCATTTAAATCCACCTGGCGTGTAGGAAATTAACCACTACCCCACAGTTTGCGCATATACAGTTTAAGCTTAAGTCTGTTACACCTCGGTCACGCTGACCACCCATTCAGTAACATTTTCTTACATTATGTTTTTGTAACCCGTCTTCACTCGTTTTTCTTCTGCTGCCAAGATAGTGCTCAACCTTGTCGCCTGTATTTGTCGCCTGTACTTGATAACTCTTAGTTGTAATTCGTAACATAGCTAGCTGTTCACACGTGTGGTTTCATATTTGTTAAGTGTTGCTTTGACCATTCCTGTTCATCAACTTTTGTCTGCCTGACACCTGCCATCATGTTATTAATGGTCAAAGATAAGAAAAACAGGCTTGTTTAAGTCACTGTAATGTTGTTGTTGTTTTTTTTTTTTAATTGATGGCATTATCCTTGTTGATGATCAGAGTTTTTTTTTTTTTTATTTCTTTATGTTTATGCCCTTGTCATTTTATTGCTTAGTTTTTATAATTGGTTCACTAACTTTCTGAGATCTTGCCCTATTTTAGCCAATTAAACTATCATCTGCTTTTCTTATGTTGTTTATTGAACTCTCTTCGTAGTTGAGTCCTGGCATTATCTTTCTTTATTTATCTCGTCATATATTTGACTTGCATGAAGATTCATCTCCAAATCTTGTAAGTCTGTGCTTCCGCTTTCAGTCCACTGTTCTTCATTGCCACTTCATTGCCTAATGATTTATAATCAGGAGAATTGTTCATTCGTTTAATTTCTGCCATTTTCTTAGAATTTGTTCTGGGGTCTAAGCTTTGTTCTTTGTTGTTTTGTCTAAAGGTAACATTTTATTGGTTACTTTTTTTTTTATATATATATATATCCTTTACAGGACTTAGCTGTCAACACCAGCATCTTTCAGCTGTATGTTGATCTCTTGGCAAGATTACGCTCAGTAGTTTGCCATTGCTTTCTGAGCGACCGGCTCACATACCCCGTAAGTTACCGATGCGATTCGAACCACTGCTGATTTGAACCGTCATCACGTTACCGACGAGAGTATACGAGATTACGGAGAAAAGTCATAACCTCTAAGCCACGAAGCCGGCATGAGTGTGTACTAGTTTATATAAAAGACAATATTGCAGATATAGGAAATGTATTTCAAGTGAACGAAAGATGACTAGAAAGAATTTCAGAAAGTTTTCAGTCAGTCCCATTTGACAATGACTTTTTGAACTGTATTCCACCTCACGTATTTTAATGGGTGCCCCACCCCATCCCCACACGCATATGCGGGCGGGCGTGCGCGCGCGCACACACACACAGTTTTTAGACTTTATATACACATAATTGACACATGGGTTAATTAGATACATTCTGACCTATATAATGGTTTAGGGCTTCGCGCTTTTACGCTCAGTCCCCACCTTCAACAACCCTTTGATGGTACCAGTTGCAGTGTGATCATATGTCCGTCGGGCCTTTCCTCGGAGTATTGAGCCTCGGCCAAACCCACCGGCCATTCCCTGCTGCACCCCTCTCGCCAACTATGGTGGTTTATCTCTTCTTTCACACTTCTCTATGCAACACTCCATGATTACAACATGGGGTTTTCGTATTTATGTTTGACGTATATCATATATTTTCTGTCATCATAGCTGTTGAAGGGCTGATATACCACTCTGATTTGTAATTCCCCTGGACCTTTCAACTCAACATTCATTTTGATCACTAAAGGGTTGTGATCTGAACTTGTCAGCTCCTGGATTTGTTCCTACACACGTAACACTATTTCTAAATCTAAAAGTGACACTATATCTCAATCTTTCTCTGAGAATTGTAAAACATTCCGTTTTCTGCTGTATACAGGGCTGTTTTGAAGCTAGAGAGTCTTCTTGGATTTTGTTTTCAAAATGTGTTACAAATTACAAGCGAATTTTCTCTACGAACTGGACCAGACTTTCTTATCACTTATTTTTCACCCTTAGTCCATAATTCCCAACTATTTTCCAATATTTTCCTGTTCGCTTTTAGCAATAATTTTTCCCATTGCAATTAGAACGTCCGTAGACTTCACAGCCCTAAGATATTTCTGGAGGTGTTCTCAGTGCTTGTCTGTGATGTCACTTTGTTTCTTTTAGTGCAAATGTCTCCAATGTGGCCAAGTTAATGGGTTTTTACTTTTAATTATTAACTCACTGTGTTCCAAGTATCCGTGTAATATTTTTTTTTTACTTTGTATTTCTGTATTAAAATTCCAATGTCTTGCATATTATTTCTAGATCTTTGTTTATATAAATACCAATGCTGTGCATATTATGTCTAGGTACTTATTAAAATGCCAATGTCATGCATTCGTTTAGCACCTCCTTTATGTTAAGGGTGAAAGGCTTTAAAGGATACCGTGATCTTTGGGAATGAAACCTGTTGAAGTTCTTCTGGTCTCTGCCACTCCTAAGATGCCAACCATCATAATGATAGCCTTTGGGATTAGGTTGTCTCTCTAAATTGTACAAAGTTCACACGTTGCATGCACACACTTTCTCGTTTATATGTCTAACAGTTTAGGTGTTCCTTATCAGTTTGCCCCATTTCTGATGAATTTTAGGAGCAAGCATCATTACAGAGAGCCCGGGTCATTAGAGGATTCTCCTCGTACATACAACACAATCATCTATCATCCAAAAGGCCTGGTCTTCTGTATGACTGTTATATGCTTTGTTTTGACATATGACTTGGTGTGGAGTCTGCACGTGACAAAACCCCATGGCTTCCACGGTGGCTGGGCATTATCTCTGTATTTCCTGTCATGCCTCAAGTGTCCCACACACCTTGCTGTTTCGCTTCAAGGGCCATTGAGCTTAAATAAATTCATCGCGTCTTTCACCGCCTCAATCTTTGTGTATTAGGAATGTCCCTTACTGGGGGTTTCTCCTGAGTTCACTCAATCACTCATGCAGTCTTGCCAGTCTGCCAAGACTTTGCTCAGGGTGTGACTACTGCCGTACACAAGCAGAATCCTAACAGCTATATATGAACTAGATAGAGGAGAACCACTTTGGATCCCCTATATCCTTAAAGGATATGATTGTCACTTGTCGTGTTGAACACACACACACACACTCACACACAATCTCTCTCTCTCTCTCTCTCTCTCTCTCTCTCTCTCTCTCTCTCTCTCTCTCTCTCTCTCTCTCTCTCCCCCCCCTACCCTACACCTTGTAGATGTTGGACAATTTTAAAGTGTCCCCGAAGTAATCGCGATAAAGTCAGTAGCTGATCGCCCACCTTAAGCTACAGCAGAGGTGGCCAACACGAGGTCCGCGGGACGTCATGTTGCGGCCTGCGGAGTGGGAAGCGATGACGCTTGCTTGTTTACTTTAATTAACAAACAAAGAAGAAAAAAAACATTAGGTGCGTGGCCCGGCAGAAAATATTATTTCTGAAATTTGGCCCACCAGCTGAAAATGTTGGCCACCCCTGAGCTACAGTATAGATCAGTGGTTCTCAACCTTTTTTGGCCCGTGCCCCCCTTCACCATATTTTCAGAACGTCATCTCCCCCCCCCCCCTTTCCTATCAAAAATTTGGCCCGTGCCACCCCCCCCCCCATGACCGTATTTTCAGAACGTCATCCCCCCCCCCCTTTCATATTTCCTATCTAAAAATCCCCCCACCCTTATATAGTATATATTAAAAATGTAAGGTAAATATAATAGCACATACTAAAACAAGTCTAGACATCCACATAAAACACTGATTTGTGGGTCTACTGACTTTATAAAATGAATTTTAGAAGGATGAGACGTACTTATCTGTAAAGTATGAAGGGAAAAACAATATCAAGTAATCGGTTCTTGTATTAACGCGATCTTGAAATGGTCTTCATCCCCCCCCCCCCTGGAAACCCTAAAATTCCCCCCACCCCCGGGGGGGGGGAGAATTCCCCACCGGTTGAGAACCACTGGATAGATTATCTGAGGCGGCGGAATAGTTTACAGATAACGCGTTCACCCTTAACTTGAGAGGGCATCTACGAACCAACAAGTGGATTTTTGCCAAATATGAACTTCAGGAAATTGTACTGTCCATCCAGCGGTAGTACATTGATGTCCGTCCTTCTTGGATAATGTATATTATCATGATATTGAAGATCCCACGTGCACGTTGCGCTGCACACGTCAAAAATCTCTTGGCAGTTGGCATTCGAAAAGAGTAGGCCGTAGAGATCGCAGCCCTGGCCAAATTTGGGAATAATCAAACAGATTATTTGGTTGTTTCGGGATTTGAAATTTAAATATTGAGCACAACCCACCACTGGCAACGCTGATCGTATTCTGGTATAAACCTAAGGCCTATCCACGTCAATATGGAAGCACTATACTCGAGTTTCGCTCTCGTTTGAGCTCGTCAGTAGTGCATATCCCTGACCGGATCCGGAAACAAGTCTCGGATCACGCGTGTGAAGCGGGTGTGTAACCACGCGGCACACACTGGACACACCAAATTTTCACAACAGAATACCACAACGTTACCCATCGTAGGCTGCGCTCAAGATTGCCCAATCGCCGCGACTGACGTCCGTCAATCGATGGGACCCGAATGATCAGGACTTCTCACTGGCAAGGAACACCAGGCCTCCTAAAATCCTCGTTGTGGTATTCTGTTGTGGTAATTTGGTGTGTCCAGTGTGTGCCGCGTGGTTACACACCCGCTTCACACGCGTGATCCGGGACTTGTTTCCGGATCCGGTCAGGGATATGCATTACTGACGAGCTCAAACGAGAGCGAAACTCGAGTATAGTGCTTCCATATTGACGTGGATAGGCCTTAGGTTCATACCAGAATACGATCAACGTTGCCAGTGGTGGGTTGTGCTCAATATTAAATAATCAAACAGCCCACAAAATAATAATAATGAGAGAGAGAGAGAGAGAGAGAGAGAGAGAGAGAGAGAGAGAGAGAGGTGGGGGGTGAGTGATATGACATTTCACACCTCTGCTGCAGTATCTGTGTGGATCGATTGCCCTTAGCTTGTTTATATCAGCTGCCAACTGAGACGGTGTATTGAGCGAGAAATAATGAAAGACACTAGCAGCCTCGTAGAGAGAAGTCATTGTCATTATACCAAATTGTAATGATGCGCTTCACGTCAATATCTATTGAGATTGATTTCTCTGTAACTATTGTGCTTACTTGGTAAAATCTATGAGTAGACGCCTCTCAATTATAGTGTGAAAGCCGCGCGTGTATTGAAAGTTGTCAGAAAACGGCACATCGATCTCTATTATCCGACTCGTGGTCCACATTTTCTCTGAAATGTAGAGACGACGTTTTCCCAAGTGTGTTGCCCCGGCTGTGTTGACCTGTGTAGTATCCCACTGATAACGTGTATCGATCTGGTTCTTGGTCTTCCTTGGCTGTATAACTAGGCCTCCTTCCATTGTAGACACAGGGTAGTGGTTGATTGAGCTTCATTCTCACATGACGTCCGTACCACTTCCTGTGTTGTCTCTCTATATATTCAATATATGGAAGTCATCGTTATCCAGTGGGGCTTGACCTGTGCAGAATTGTGCCTCATAATAGTCGTTCGCGATTTATCTCTAGCATAAGCCAGATATCATGACTCTGTTGTTGTCATGTGTATATTATCAATCACACCTTGAATCCACGTATCTTGTGGTCTTTCTCTTTACATTTCCCCAATACTTATCTCCCTATAGTCATATTTTCCAGACACTCTTTAGACATGCCCACAATATTTCATTTCCCACAGTTTTATTTGTCCTAACCAATCTTGTTTAGTGTTGTGTTTTTATTGAACTGGTCTGTTTGTTCTCTTTTTTATCCAATGGATTTTTAATACTCTACTGTAACATTTTACATTCAAATGCACACGTGTGTCCATATTTTACATCCGTATGTTGCCACAGCCGGTCTCCCTAGCTTAGGTGGTAGCGACTTTCTCCGTAATCCCGTATATTCTAGTGAGTAACGTGACAACGGCGAGAATCGGTAGCGGTTCTAACCGCGTCGGTAACTTACGGGGTATGTGAGCCGGCTGCTCAGAAAGCAATGGCAAACTACTGAGCGTAATCTTGCCAAGATATCAACAATCAGCTGAAAGATACCGATGTTGACAGCGATGTCCTGTAAAGGATATGCAAACATTTTTTTTTATGTTGCCACAGGAAACAAACACGCCCTGATTACTCTGACCTCTGTTCTGTATATCTCAGTCCATTGCGGGTTTAATTGCTTTAGTTTAGCAACGTGTGTTCCTGTTGTAATTTCTGTCGTCACATTTTCATTACCCTTCAGCAATGAACCTATATCCTAGATTGCTGTAGTTTTCTAGTCGTCTGTCTTGGCCGTCTGCACGCTAGTCGGTGACGGTAATCATCTATACAGAAATTCGCCGCCTACCATCGCGAATTTGAGAGCATAATCAATAACTGCCTGCCGGCTGCTCCCAAGTTCAATTCACAACATGCACTAGTGCTTTCATGTTATCCGTTTGGATGCCAAGGGTGACCCGTAGGCAAGCAGGGGGGGGGGGGGGGGAGAGAGAGAGAGAGAGAGAGAGAGAGAGAGAGAGAGAATTGGGTGTATACTTCCCCTTTGATAGGGAAATCCCATACCCCGTTAACCTTTATGAATTAGTACCTATAGCATGCATGCCTAGCATTATCATCATCATTATGACTATGAGGTAAGTAGACAAGTGCCCATGGCTGGCACTGCAATCAGTATTTTTAAAGTAAAGTAATGACCCTCCTACACGCCCTAAGGCACACTATACGGTGCTGGATCCATATCTTGTGTAGACCTGTCGGCACTCGATAGGTGATGTGGTCAATACCACACCGGCCACCTTTGCTTCCCAAGACGTACCCTGATACCCTTTTAGGCCAGGTGAAGCTGGGAGCTATCGGGGCTGCCATGGTGCAGGTAGACAGACATATGTTATTGTTCACATGTCGTTTCTCGTGTATGGATACTTGGGTAAACAGGGGCAGTTGATACATCCGGTATACTACTAACATCTCACTGTTTGCCCATGGACATTTCGTTTAGCTTTCGTACCCATAAGCAGATACAAGGCAGTGCTGTTAAATCTATTAAGAAATGTTTGCACCGTTAATATTTAAAATTGAGTTTTCGTAGCATTTTGTCATTTTGGGAGTGTGACCCAAATTTTGGACGACTTTGCGGTAGGTGTGAAGTTACGCAGTCAGCTTGTTCCCAGCTGTTTCTCAGACAAATCTCTGGCATCCTTGTTCTTAGGTTAGTCTCTGACGGGGTCTGTTGTCAATGAAACACCTAAAGCCCATGGAAGAGACATGGCCAACCTAGACCTCGTCGATGCCAGTCCTTATGTGCAGAGCAGAATCATGAACTGGCTACATCCCGACATGCCTCTGTGAAGATGTGAGGTTCCAGCACCGATCCTTCACACCGTACCTGTTTCTGAGCTTAGATACGGGAAGAAAAAGATATTAACTATATTATTATTTATGTAGGTGGTAGTAGTACAGAAGACATGTCTTTACTCCAACTTCACCCCCATAGATACAGGGTTCAAGCGACTTAAACTAGTCTTCTGTGTGATTCCCAACCAGTCATGCTAGCTGGTCTTTACTCCAACCGCACCTGGATAGATATCCTTTCAGGGCCCAGCCTACTTAAACACCACTGTATCGGATTTTAGTGTTCAACTAAATCTTCTATGAGCTGATCTTTACTCCAACCTCACCCGGATAGATATCCTTTCAGGGCCCAGGCAACTTAAACACCACTGTATCGGATTTTATTAGTGTTAAAACTAAGTCTTCTATGTTATTCCCAACCAGCCGTGGTAGCTGGTTGAGACAGAAACCCCAGCTGTTGTTAGGGATGGTGTGCACTAAACACAACTCTACCACTGCGCCCAGTTAGTATTACTGCATATGTTAATGTGTGCTGTCGCTGATCGCAGCGAATAGATTGTGGGTGCTTAATGTTAGTAGACTGAGTCATTCTGTAAAGTCAGTTTAGAGGAAATGAGCAGCGGTATGTGTTTGTAAACTTATTAGAAACATTAGATGTAGACAGTCAATTTTTTGGGCATTGTTATGAGAAGAAATTACTTGGAGAACTTGGTGACAACTGGCAAGATCGAGGGGAGGAGACCAAGGGGAGGACAGATAAGTAAATACCTGGATGGATTGGCCACGTGGCATGGTCGAGACTGGAACACGGAGCTGATCCACGACTCTGGTGATCGAGTGAGATGGCAAAACATGACCGTCCACGCTTATCGGCAAGGCACATGGTGAATGGATGTGTTCCATGTAAAAATAGCAAAGTGAATTTATGTTATTACGAGTTAACAACAGCTGCTGGAACGAAATATTCGTGGCAAAAATCACCCTTTCGTTCATCTGTAAAATATTCCCATTACGACCTACCTCAAGCGACTTAATTACGTTTTGAACTAAGTCGATTACTACTACTTCAAGTGGCCCATGTTCGTCTGCTCTTTATCTCCCATTGGAGCGTTGGTGATTCTGTCAGACTGTTTTAGTCCTTCAGTTCTGCCCAGGCACCAGTTAATGAATGTTTGTAGTTTATCAGCAACTGTTTTAACATTCTCTGTGTTTCTGATCCATACCGTAGTGCTTGCTGAGAGTACAGTACTGTCAGTTTGGAGCCTGGCTTTATTGCCCGTGTTCTACTGAGAGTCGGTGTGGTTGGGTTTGTTCAAGCATCTGGCTATTCACATCACACCAGTTTTGGTAGTGTTTTTCGTACATTCCATAGCTCTAACTGTACACTGTAATTCATTCAGTAGCAAGCAACACTTCAACCCTTCATTGGTTGCTAAATACCTGCTTTTCATTTCTTAACCGATTCAGTGCCAAACAAAATGTAGGCGTGGACCAAACATGGGACACGATCAAATGAACAAGTATTATCATGTAAATTTCCATTCACCAAGCACTGAGATTGCGGAAGATACCGCTCTGTGGCGAAGGATTACGGACACAGTTCGTAATCCCGCATACAAAAAATACTGAGGTTGACTGCAACATACCGTGCAGGATATGCACAAACGTTTAACCGTGAAACAAAACAAATAACACGATGACCTTGGTATGGCGATATATCGTCGTTCTGTCCAAATGGGTGGTCACATATGACGATATATTATCCTTCGGCACTGAATCAGTTAACTCTTTCTGTCATAATTTTTTTTTTTACTGTAGCTCCTTCTGTGCCACAGTATTATTATGTTACGCCTGTTTTATTGAAACATTGATTAAAGTTACAACGGTTAGTGATAGAAACAGTTTAATAAACAACTGCCGTTGTCGTTTTAATAGGTCCGTTTTTCTCATTAATATATTATTTTTTTTAAATACTATGTCGCATCTCTGTATGTTTTTCCTACAATTACATAGGCTGTAGTTCTGATGCGCGAAGACTCGCTATCAATGTTAATTGGCATTGGGATAAGACCCACATTGAGGCATTAAGTAAAGGACCCTTTTTACATCATAAGGCGTATTAAGGTATATGGTGTTAGCCATATATTTGTAGACTAATCAGCACTGCTGGGTGATGTGGTCAATATCACGCCGATCGCGTTTACTTCACAGGAAAATTCCTGGCACCCTTGTTAGATTAGGTAGATCCCCTAAGTCTAGGTCATGAGAAAAATCCCCTGCATCTACATTGGGCAGGGGGCAGACTGGCAACCTGTGCCTCGTTATCGCGGCTCCCTGAGGCATTGTTTGGTCAAAGGGAAATAATCATGGTATTCTCTCTGTGTCCTCTAAAAGTACATGGGGGTTATGAGTAAGGTTATCCATAATCTCATACTTGATGAAGGGAAACTCAGTTGGACCTCCAAATGGTAAAGGACGGGCAATGAACAATTGTGGCAACAATCTGGCAACAGATTTAGAAATTCATTTATAAATGTAATGACCATGCCTGGCGCAGACTGTAACACTGATCACTTTCCACCATGTGAACACATAATACTAAGATTGAAAAGAGAGGAAAAAAGAAGTTACAAAGATTAAACTTAACAAAGACATTCAAAGAGCAGTTGATACCGAGTTATTTTCAGACACAGAAATAATGCAATACCTAAAATACAAAGCTTAAATGAACAATGAGAAATGCGGAAAAACTCCATCCATCATAAAGCAAACAGATATTATCAGAATGAAGGCAAAAAGGCAAAGTAGAAATAGATGCCTAAATAAATCTTACAGCTGATGGACAAAGGATAAGAAAGTGAAAATGGCATAGTAGAGTATGATCAAATAAATAAGGAAATAAGAGATTAATATATAAAGGGCTTGCCACTCCAAAAATTGGTTGAACAATCAGTGAAAAACAGTTGAATTAAATTATATGAAGAATGCAAAAAAAAATTATGCACTGACACATTTTCGTGATTTTACAGGCAGAAGAAAGTAAGATTAAATGCAAGGTATTTGAAATCAAAAACAGGAAAGGGTTTAATGGTAGAAAATGCTATGATACAGAAATGGAATGAACACATAACAGTGTTATAGGATGGGAAAAGGACAGAATTAACAGAAGAGAGTAATTTAGAAGGTCCACCTCAACTAAACAAAAAAGTCACAATAGCTATCAAAGGTATGTAGAAAGAAATAGTGGTTTGGGTAGGTGAAATCACGATAAAGAAATTAGAATTACTGGGAGAATATGGAATAGAAACATTAACTAAACTGATGAGTGATGTTTACAATGGCAGATACATAGCTTCTGATAGGCTTAAAGCTTTATCGAAGAGAAGAAGAGCAGATGAATGTGAAGAATTTTATACAATCTCATAAAGCAATATTACGAATCGTCTACTGAGAATTATAATGAGAACAAGATGAAGGAAGATAAAGATGGAAATTAGTGAAGAACAGCATGGATCTGTGGAAGGTGAAATGAACATAATAATGAAATAACCACATATTGAACACTAATAGAAGAGATCAATTTAGACACAGAAAGGCCGATATTTGCGTCTTATAGATTACACCAAAACATTTGATAAAATGAAAGATGATAACGTTATCAAAATGTTTGAGAATATTAAAATTGATGGGAAATATCTCAGCATAATAGAATTTTTATTTTATTTTAAACAACTGAAAACAAGTAGCAACAATTACAGATAATGCAAATAGTAAGTCTAGAATGTGTGTTGTTGCCCAATCTCTTCTCTTTCTCTAGCGAAATAATAATGAGAGAGATCAAAGATGACTTTTAATGGGTGTTGGAGGTTATAACATAAGCAATCTGAGCTGTGCAGATGTCACAGTATTACAGCTAAATGTGCAAACCATCTAGCAATAACTGTTGAGCATTGTAATAACAGAGAGTGCAAAAAGGGCTTGCCTTGAATATCAGGAAAACAGAAAGCAACAGTTATAGTACAAAAAATTAACACTAAAATGTCAGATTACAGTAGCATTAAAAATGCAAAACCAAGTTGATAAATTCAGTATAAATGGAGAAAATAATAACATGCATGATGGAGATTAAGAGCAGAATATGCCAAGCAAAAGTTGCATTTAAGAAGATTAAAAGTATTTTTTGTAATAAATTGTTTTCATTGCATGCCAGAAAGAGAGTGCTGAAATGTTATATGGAACATGTTGACATGCGAACAAACAAATGAGGAACAACTGAGATATGACAGAGAAATGTTGCAGATACCTTTGACTGCCAGAATATCTAACGAATATCTAACAATGATTGCCTGGAAGGGGCTAACGAAAGGAGAATATACACAACTGTAAGAAAATGCTTTGGCCATATAATGTGAGGATGGGCAATGGTGAACATCGTGTGAATGAAAAGATCAACCGTAGAAGAGGCAGAAGTAGATTGAGAGAAATAATACTGGATGGTCTAAGCCGGTGGCACGAAGGAATATCATCATTATAATTGATCCAGAACACCAAGGATGATATCTGTGAAGAGACATCAACATCTTCATCATTTAGCAAGACATGTGGGTGTGATGATTATCGCTGTATTCTTTTTGTTTTTAGTTATGTAAGATTAACATATGTTATATGGTATTATTGAACATTCATAGAATGGCAGAGACCTATATAGCATAGCTTACATCAGACAACCTAAAATAAAATATTTAATCGATACGTTTAATTATGCAACCTGTCACTCCAAACTAGACTTGTCTGTTAACGTTACTTGTCTTCTAGACGTTTCAAAATAATGTCTTCAGTAGGTACACACCAGAATCAGCAGTAAAACATCCCATAATATAATTTACATCATTCTTGATCGACAAACACCAGTAATAGTAGCATCAGTAGGAAATGAACAGTTAACCTAGAATGATTTAAACACAACTGCAAATCAAGTGTCTTCTATCTGGTAAGCCTGTAGGGGGATTGAGTTGATAACATTATGACATTTGCTATTATCATAGCCGTGGTAAATTCCAGTTGTTTACTCTTGAACGACTTGAAGAAATGTCGACTGATGAAGGCATAGTTCCGTCTGGTAGACAAGCAGCACACTGAGCATGGTGATGAGTCCCCATGTAGTTGGCGCAAGATGTGTCTGTTAGCATCATCATGTAGCAATCATTTGCAGAACATCGCTCCCATTACAGCCCAGCGAACAGTCCCATCTGTTATCAGCTCTGTCTCATGCATATTCATGCCCAGAATATCTTCATTGTCCCTTGCTTGTCGATCCCAGCCTCCTCTTCCCAGAACCACGCCCCTCCAAGCCACTGTGACATGTCAAAAATATGTCATTTTCGGGATAATGTTTTTGGGCCAGTTTTCTTCAGTGTTCAGATCCTTAGGATGTCAATAATTTTTCTTATTGGCTCACAATGTTAAAAAAAACTTGTCTGTAACATTTAAGTTCAAAGCCTCTATTGACTATTGTCTACTATCATTGTAAGGAATTACTGTGACTGTTGCAGCCGCGTGCTGTTTTAAGGTTGTAGTTCTCTACAGGTTTCATCATAGTCATAGGTATGGTTTGTGTGCCCTTTAGAAGAGCAAAGAATAGTATCGCTGTAACCTACCATGTCATTAGAGGGTTACTAAGGAGGATTGGGTGTAGCGCTGGCTACCACATTGATTTGAAAACTTTACCTGCAAAGTTAAACCAACTATGAGTAAGCTAATCCTGCCTCCCTTCATTAGCCATACTCCTGTCTGCCAATAATGGCCTATGGGAAGGTGAAGAGGGGACTTAGTTAGTAGAACCCCAACCCCAGCACACCATCAACTCCTCCTCCACATTAGAAATAAAGAGCCTTAAACGTTTAACTACAAAGTAAGGTTAAGCTGTGTATAATAAGATACGAAATGCCTTTATTAAGGTTTGGGCATACAAGATATAATAGCAAAAGTACATGTTGAGGTGGGGGGGGGGGGGGGATTTAAATGCACTTACAGCAAGAAAAATTAATATGAATAAACTGTAAAGTTTGAATATTTCTAAAATTGATGATCCCCATCTAGGAAATTGAAAGCAGGACATCAGATTCATCTTTGTATAAAGGACAGGAGCAAACAACATCCCACTATGTTTCTTCTTCTTTTGCTTTAGAATCCTGTTGCATGCAGTATAGACCCACAGCCACACATGCTAAGCCTTTTGCAGACCAGTTTATCTTTGGTTGGATGTTGGCTAAATGTTTGCTGTGTTATGAAGCCGCCAGTCACACACCAACTCTCTCTCTCTCTCTGTCTCTCTCTCTCTCTCTCTCTCTCTCTCTCTCTGTCTCTCTCTCTCTTTCTCTCTCTCTCTCTTTCTCTCTCTCTCTTTCTCTCTCTCTCTGTCTCTCTCTCTCTCTCTTTCTCTCTCTCTCTCTCTCTCTCTGTGTCTCTCTCTCTCTCTCTCTCTCTTTCTCTTTCTCTCTCTCTTTCTCTCTCTCTTTCTCTCTCTCTCTCTGATCATCTTTAAGTCCTACATAGAAAGTTTGTTCTCCCCCCCCCCTTTTTTTTTTTTTTTTTACTACCCTGAAACACACAAGCAGAAATGAATGTGTCCATTTATAACCAAAATTGGCCAACAAAAATTATAAACAATTTAATTATATGCTTATTTATACTATCCTCAGGTCAAATGGATGATGTACTGGATTGTGTTTGCCTTGTTCTGTGCTGTAGAGACCTTCTCCGATGTCTTCCTTTCATGGTAGGTTTATCTTGTAATTTTTAGGTCTCACAAATGTTTTATGGGTGAAACTTTTTTAAACAAACTGAGGCCTACCAGTATTGAGATTATTATCCAGATGTGGTAAGAATTCTCACTGTTATGTTTCTTTAACACTTTCATATTCTTGTACCATTTCTTTTTTCTTCTGTCATATTTTAGAAAAATGTGTGATTTTTATGTTTCATTATCATATATATCTGCCTGCCTGTCTGTCTCTCTCTCTCTCTCTCTCTCTCTCTCTCTCTCTCTCTCTCTCTCTCTCTCTCTCTCTCTCTCTCTCTCTCTCTCTCTCTCTCTCTCTCTCTCTCTCTCTCTCTCTCTCTCTCTCTCACACACACACACACACACACACACACACACACACACACACACACACACACTGTGTGGTTTGTTTTTTTCCTGTGCGTTTGTTTAGTTACTTCCGTCTCTTTCATCAAGATCTTCAGTTTGCTTTTCACATGCCAGCAGTTATATATAATTAGTTTTCTTTTCTTCTAAGATCTACAACAGGTGCAGGATAAGAAAAAAAATTTCATGTTTTTAGGTGATAAAGAACAATTGACATTAATGTTTTAATGAAACGGATGCATAACCTTAAACTACACAGGGGCAACATTTTAAAAGTAAAATTTCAAGGAGAAAGCAGATGAAAAGAAAATAGCATGTGTTTAACATGTGCAGAAGTGTTCACTGAACTGAACAATTATTACCTTCTCATGAAAAACTTTACACATTTAAACCCCAGTAAAAATATGCTATGGTTGCTTCCCTGAATTCCCAACTCACTCTGTGGGTTCATGGACAGCAACAACTAGCCATTTCTTTTTCTTCTAAGTGTGGCTTTAATTAGTCTGCTAAGAGAAGACAAATCAGCTTCTTTGAGATGGTAACAATAACAGCAGCACCACATTTATATGTGTATACCTGTCAAGGACACTTTTGTTTCAAACAGGATTTTAAGATAGCTTCATGTTCACATTTAGGTTATAGACGTGAGACTAAACAGAAGGGTGGGGGTTGTTGGCTGATAGGTACTGTGTGTGTGCCTCCAGCTGCACAAGTGTCATGTTCCATCTAGTTACAGGGCAGTTAAAAATAAAAGGGTCTGATGTAATCACAATCAGTTCTGGGGTAATGAATCTGATGATAAACATTATTGAATATAGTTGAGACATAACAGGTTTTATGTGTAAGTTGCTCCATTGACACTTGTAGATTTTAAAAGCTAGCTAAAATGGCTGCTGTCTTTGCAACATTTTACACATAAAAGCTTTTTTTTTTTTTTTTTGCATATCCCTTACAGGACATTGCAGTCAACATCGGCATTTTTCAGCTGCTGTTTATGTACTAGTCAAGATTACGCTCAGTAGTTTGCCATTGCTTTCTGAACAACCGGCTCACATACCCCGTAAGTTACCAACACGGCAAGAACCGCTACAGATTTTTGCGCATGTTGCGTTACTCACGAGGATATACGGGATTACGGAGAAAGACGTTAACCCCTAAGCCAGCAAGACCAGCTTACTAAAATCAAATATTTATTGTATGTTTTAAGTTAGCGGATACTGGGGCCCTTTAGAGCAGCAAAGGATAGTATCACTGTAACCTACCATGTCAGTTTCAAATACTTTAATGGTTTAGCCACATGACATTATTGGAACAAGAGCACAGACTTGATCCGAGACTGTTAAACACATGAGATGATGAATTATGACAGCCCATGTTTCACTGATCACCATGATGGTGATGTCATATATTTGAATGAGTAGATGTGTGAGAAAAATCAGAGGACCACAAGTAATGAAGACTGGTATTTCTTTCTGACAGGTTTCCCTTCTACTATGAGTTCAAGATTATATTTGTACTATGGATGCTTTCCCCCTTGACTCAGGGATCCAGCTTTCTTTTCAAGAAGTTTGTACATCCACAGTTGGCTCGCAGGGAAAAGGTATGCAGTTTCCAGACATATCACTGCTGTTGTGGAAGTTTCTGTTATCTATGTAGCGCACGCACGCACTCTCTCTCTCTCTCTCTCTCTCTCTCTCTCTCTCTCTCTCTCTCTCTCTCTCTCTCTCTCTCTCTCTCTCTCTCTCTCTCTGAGCAAAGCTTCCTCTTTACATGCAGACACATGGATCAACTCTTTGTGCCACATACATTGAAAGGCAGAAGATCAAACGATCTGACCATCTTGTTAAAATGTAACACCATCTGTTACCAGTACTGGCACTACACTAAAGATCTGCTATAAGAGCAAGAGGACGTCCAAAAAGAAAATGAATTGACAACATCAAAGTCATTGTAGAGTCGCATAGAATGACATTATCCAGTGACACCCATTGGGTGCGGGACAACTGTTTCTCCCCACAACACTTGACAGCAAAATTGGAAAATGATGAAGATTAATACACACGTATGTATTCAAATAATGGCATGTCCAGCTCTTTATCAAGTATGTTAATTCTTTGTCACCCCGGGAAGGTTAACCCGGTCAACAAATGCCCGCAGAAGTCGGATGTGTCGGCCTAACGGCGCAAGAACGCAGCTCTGCTGTAAACAGGCACAACGCAGTCACGTCCGGAAAAAAAAATTTGGATGAACGCAGAAGAAGAAGAAGAATTCTTTGTTATGTAATCATTTTCAGGTTGGCGGGATTGTTCACAGGGCTCCAAAATTTCAACCATATGATTTATTTTCAATAAAAAAAAAAATACATTTAAAGTAAAATTGCTATCTCAGTTACATACATGAAGTAAGGCCTATTATGCCTTGCGAAATATTTGAAAGTCAAAAATCATATCTCATCCAGCCAAGCTAGCCATGTTTTAAAACACTGATTAGTCTTAAGTTTAAGTCCCAAAAATAATGGTGTACATGATGAGGATGGAGATACAGTGTGGACCTAGATATACAAGAACTAGATATTGTGGGACAGAGTGACGTCATCCTGGAGAATGAGAAATGGAAATGGGTTATGTTTGTGGCAAAGAGCCTCAGCTCTAGAAGCTGAGGAAAATAAGGTGTGTTTATGTATGCTACAAGAGGAGCCATTGCTGAGAGGATATGGTGTCTGCCCCAGGCTCAGAGGTGCTGGGTTTGATCTCAGCATGGGAATTTTTCCAACAATCACTGGTAGGTAATGGTGTTACATGTCCTCCTGATATCTTGGGTAGTTAAACAGGATACCTGTCCTGCTCATATAAGGGTGAAAAACAGGAGGTGCAAGTTGTGCACATCAAAAATCCCACGGAGGTGACAATTGCAAAGAATAAGCCGTAAGGCTGCTGCCCAGGCAACATTGTTAGGTGGGTAGATAGCGTCTGTTCAGGAGTCTTCGTGGTGAAGTCAAATCATCTGCCTCACGTTTTGATGGTTTGGGGTTTGATTCCGAGCTATGTCTTTTGGTTCATGAGTGCATTTGTCTCTGACTCCTGGGGGTCATCGCTGGAGCTACAGAGTTTGTGCTTTGTGCAACGCTTTCAGCAGGATGCCCTGCGGAAAGAGACTGAACCATATGGGATAAAACCCAGTGCATTGAAGTTGATTCTCATGACTTTGAAGACTTTATTTTGTTACCTTAGATTGAATCTGTCTAGAGGAAGCAAATCTTACACAAATGTATGCCAGACACACTGATCTTTGAGGTGCATAACTTGGTGTGACACACTCCCCTTGAAAGAGGCATGAAGAAGAATATGGGCGTCAGTCACTTATTATATATCACTTCATTGTTGTATGCTATTCTGTACATATTGTGAATGCTTTGTAGGGTGGTGCTTTATCATCTACCTTGATTCATGTATTGGCAGAGTGTGTTTAGTAACTAGCACAGGATTATTAAATCTACGTAGACAGGATTGTATTGTAACAAACAAGTTTTCAAGACATCAGATGTTAAGAAGCAGCTTAACTCTGAGGCCCACACAGTTATGATTTCAAGACTTTCTGTCTCAAAGTCATTGTACTTTAGTGAAACAACAGTGAGTTAGAATTAGTAACAAATAATGAAACTTTGGGACATAATGAGTTAGAGTAACAATTGGGATATAATGGATTAACATAGCAAAAGAAAGGGGTAGAGGAAATTAAGAAATGTATACAGTATAAAGAGTTACCAACCAAAAAACTGTTGTGAGTGGTTTGTCACCGAAAGAGTCAAAGTCTGTAGGCAGAAACACATTGTAATCATTGATCATACCCTCGACTATTAAGTTTGAGCGGTGTTTTTACCTGTAAAAATATAGGTGTGGGATATTGTTATAGGCAATGGCCCACAGGTAGTAATATTCTTACATGGTTATTGAGTTAAGGGCCTATCCTTGGATAGATCATAAAAATAGGAGGTCCCGTGTGCACAATGTACTTGATGAAGTTCCTTCCGAAGTTGTAAAACATAATAAGTTTGCTGTAATTTGCTGCTGCACGGTCAAAATCTGTAACATTAGTAAAGCTGCTCACAGTCTGTGGCTTAAGGTATAATGTAACGCAAGTTTTACAATTCACAGACACACCAGGTCAAAGATTCAAAGTCAGCTGTGGGCGTTTTGACAGCAGATCGCTTTGCATTGATTTTGATTGTAGGAGGTGTTAGTTATTCAGAAAGTAATGGCAAGCTACTGAACATAGTGCCAAGTAAATCACAAATAGCCAGTAAATGCTGGTGTTGATTGCAACGTCCTGTAAAGGATAATCAACTAACTAACAACCCACAGTAGTATATTTATGTCATATATTTGATATGTAGAAGTAGAAAGCAAGAAGAAGTTATACGGACAGTAACAAACTTGGGTTTATGGTGAAGTGCCTTGACATGGCATGTTGAGATACAACACCTCTTATTGATCATAAAATATCACACAACCTACGTTGAGGAGCAGAAGTCTTGTTAATGTCTACTTGAGCAGCACTCTAATGTCCACAGATGTGTTGTATGATATGAGTGTTGAGTGTAAGAGATACTCATGTCATGATAGATAGATGTTTGCTAAATGAAGTGGTTTTACAACATACTATTGTATCTCAATGCTCAATTAATGCAGAAGCAAGTGGTAATCATATCATTATAGGGTGACAGATGCTTCCTTTTTATTATGGTAGATTCTTTAGGATTTTCTAGGAAGGAAAGGTAAGGAAGGGAGCTGATTACTTCATCAGATTTACTGTGACTTAATAAATGTGACACACAGTCATAGGAAAGCTCTCACCAACAGAAATGAACAGATGGGCTGTATACTTTGAGGAACGTCTAAATAGACCAGTTAAATAGGCCAAATTAGATGCCCTGCCTACAGAAGTGGAACTGGATATCAACTGTGAGAAATCATCTAAAGAAGAAATTAAAAGACCTATCAAACTCCTGAAGAATGGGAAAGCTCTTGATCCATATGATATCCCAACAGAAGCTATTAAAATCAATATAAACGCCTCAGCTGAGGTACTGCACAAATTATTTAGCAGAGTCTGGAAGACTGAAGAAATACCAGCAGACTGGAGAGAATAACTAAAGATATCTGGTGAAGCTATCAAGGAAAGGGATTCTGCAACAGTGCGATAAGTATAGAGGAATAATATTTTTGTCAGTTCTTTTGAAAATATTAAGGAGGATCATTCTGCAGAGATTAAGAGATGGCAAACAACTAGAGGATAAACAGGCAATCTTCCAACCAAATAGATCATGCCCTGACCAGATAGCCACATTAAGCATCATAACAGAACAAAGCTTTGAACTGAACTTGCCACTTTATATTTGATTTGTCAACTATGAAGGGAATCCCTTTGGAAATTGATAAAGCACTATGGAATACCACATAAAATTATTAACTTAATAAGGACAACATATAAAGACATGAAATGTGGAGTTCTTCATGAGAGAAAACTAATAGACACATTTGAAATAATAACAGGTTTGCCACCTTTAGTATTCTTATTGAATATACACTGAATTTTTTTTTTTTTTTTTGCGCATATCTTTTTTACAGGACATCACTGTCAATACCAGTATTTTACTGCTGTTGTTGATGTCTTGGCAAGTTTATGTTTAGTAGTTTGCCATTGCTTTCTGAATGACCAGCTCCCATACCAATTCCTTAAAACCCAGCGCAATATGGTCTGCTGCCAAATCGTATGCAGCTGTGTTTTGAACGCGGGTAAGCGGAATTAGGAACTGCATCCATAACGTCACAGCACAGAACTGACTAGACTGAATTATGGAGATAACAATAACTACTGCCAGAAATGGAATTCAGAGCAGTTAAATGATCTGGCTTTCACTGACAACATTGAACTCCTGTCTCACACAATTAGATGCAAAATAAACTAAACTCACTTGATAGGAGGTGACAACAAATAGGTCTAAAATTTCATAGGAAAAGACAAAGATAATAAAAATAAATCAAGCAAATGAAAATTCATTCTCCCTGAACTTCACCTCAAAACGTGGATCTATCCCTGTCTAGGTAGCAGTGTAGACAAAGATGGTGGAACAGAGAGAGATGTGATATAAGGTTACAAAAGGCAAGGGGAGTTTTGAATAGAACTAGGACATTTGTGGGAGTCAAAATAAATTAAAAATAGTACATTGAATTCTAATGTTAAATCAGTGTTGCTGTATTTCTAGTAAACTACATTTATTAACTGATACCTGCTGAGAATAGATGCACTAATATGGTATGGCAGAATTACTGACATGGAACTTGGAGAGAACTAGACAGATTCCAGGAAATTAAGAGATGAGGAATAGGTAATGGTGGTAGTATAAGTAGAAAGTCCTTACTCTGGTTCCCACAGAGCAAATGAAATAGAGGCAGACCTAACAACACACATAGAAGATCATTAGAAGCAGAGGAGAATATTTGGGAACAACATGGATGGAGTTTCAAGAGATAGCAACAAGAGAGGAGGGCTTGGTGTGAATTGGTTGAGTCTCTACTCAAATGTGAGAAAGTGCAGGAAAAGACAAGTAAATGTGAAGGTTAACTACATTACACTGTTATATGCCATGGGATTGCTTGACTTGTTCTTAACTTCGGTTGATATAATTTCTTGTCTTGTTCTTAACTTTGGTTGATATATATTTTGTATGCTTTCAGGATATAGATGAACTGATAGAACAAGCAAGAAGGCAGGGCTATTCTACATTTGTTGATCTAGGCAACAGGGGTATTAGAGTTATTATGAAGTCTGTTATTATGGTAGGTGTAGTTATCAGACATTTCTTTGTGATTTGTTTTACGTCTACTGCTTTCTTTTCCTTTTACTTCCTTTGATTTTACTTTGTCATTCTTCTCTCTTCCTCTTGATAATGTGAAGCTGTTAAAGTTGTATCAGCAGTTGTACCTTAAGGACTAATGTTTCAATCAATAAGGTGTCATCTCCCCAGTGAAGGTTGGCTGCAGTGGATTTCAAACACCATCTGTCCCTTGCCTTGATTGTACTTTCTATCGGACTGCTGTTTGTCCATCTCTTGATGTTATCTTCCCTCTTCTATCATTGTCACCCTCTTGCTTGCTTGCCTTCAACCTTACCCTCCTGTATGGTTTTCATTCGAGTGTTAAGTCTTTTTAACATGGCTGAAATATTTCACTTGCCTGTGTTTTTATTTCTTTCTGTAATGTATCAGCTGTAACTTAGGGTCTAATGTTATCTGTATTATATGAATTTAAGGTAATATTTTATACCCTCAAGGTTATAATTGGGTTATATACAAAAGCGGGTGTGTTGGTATAACAGTTATAATGTTAAGCTGACAATGGCATTAGCACAGTCAGACGAGCATTCAATGCCAGCTCTGACCATTTGCTCCAGGGGTAAAAGACTGGCCACTTATTCCTCCCTGCACCCAGGCCTACAAAATGTCATGGTCTTTATACTTCACATACCCGCAGCAGGTTCCTGCCGTCTGATTGTTTTATACCAAATTAAAAACTTTCTATCTTAAGTTTTGTTTAGTTTTGAAAAATAAAGTTTTTTAATGGTATATTATTGTTAATATTTATTAATTAGATTTATATAAAGGGACCAAATTCTTATAAATGCTCAGGGCCTTAAAGGGTCTTAATCTGGCACAGCCGGGGACTGAACCTGGACCATTGCCTTGGTATTTATAAATATTTTTTTTACATTAACTTATTGACAGCTACCCTGCTATATGATAATTGAAATAACAAATTCCATATTGGAAATCATCCTTGTTTCTATGTAGATAAGCGTTAACAGAAGGTAAATGTATTGAACTTTTTAATAGCTGAAAACTTTATTTGCTTCATTATTGTATATCTCAGGGTCAGTCCAAGCTGGTTGACCATCTACGACGAAGCTATAGCACCAGTGATTTGTCCAATGATGGTCATAATCTGGTGCAGCGGCATGAAGCCATCGGTGACCAGGAAGATGATGGAGAAGATGAATTAGGTATGTTCAGCAGTAAAAACTGGGGTGTTTATATATTATCATTTGTTCGTCCATTATTCCCCCATTGTGTCATATCTCCTCAACCACCTCACTTCAAGCCATTTTATCTTTAGCTATCCCATGCTACTCTGTCCATGCCCTCCCCATATTATTCATTTGTATCTCTATTTCTCTTCTTCAGGTGTATTTATTCGGTTTTCCTCTATTTCGTTTGTTTTGTGGATTCCAGACAAAGCTCTTTCTAATTATGCTTTTCACGTGTTTTCTGTCTACATCCTGTCTAGCACCATCTCTTGATTCACTGGTATTTGTCTAGTTGTCTTCATGAGCTCCATATTAGTAATTCTGTCATGACATTTTAGTCCTTCTAATTAGTACAAGCACCAATTAATGAATGTTTATAGTTTAATTTTTATATTTTAGTCATGATCCATACGTTGTACTGATTGAACATTAGAATTGAAAATTCTATGGGAATATTGTCAGGTGCTAAATTTAATATCTTTTGACTCCAACAAATTTACCAGTGAGGTAAGAGTTCCTCATGTATTTTACATTTTTACTTTCACACCATTATCTGTTCCCCCATCTGTGTCTACATTGCTACCTAAATAGGTATATGATTCTGTCTCTTGAGGTGAGGTTTCACCCAGGACGATTGGGTTATCGCACATGTGTGTGTGTAAAAATACAATTCAGTAAATTAAAAAAGATCCCTCATGTATAAATTTGTGTCTGTGTCAATACAGGTGACACTTCTTTGATTGGTTTCTGGGGTTGGTAGTAGTATGTGTAAGTGCATTTGCTTATGCAAGTCTGGGTCTTTTGGAAAATGAATAATCAAAACATTTTCATAATTGCCACAATGACAGTAAAACACCACCTGCTTTTAAATGTTATTTCTGTATTGAGTGTATTTTCTATCCAAATAATAATTTCTCATACTCTTACAAACAAGTTATGTAACAAAGAAAGTGTAATGTTAATATAAACTAAACAATATATGAGGGTGAGTCAATAAGTAAGTCACAAAGTTATGTTGAATGGCAGGTAAATGTAGTTGGAAAATAGGTGTCGTTAGGTGACAGCAACATCAAACTTTATATTCCTGTTCATCAGGTGGCGCTAGGTGTCTCATGCGCAGCGCATAAACAAAATGGCGACTGTACTTATGGAGTGTACAATCAAAGCGCAACATGCTGTTGTGCGTTTTTTTTGTGTGGCAAAAGGTCTACCTGCAAAGGACATTCATAAGGAAATGCTTCCTGTTTATACTGACATATTTTTGTCCCGTAAAGCGGTGCATAGCTGGGTAGAAAAATTGTCTCAAGGACGCTCTAAAATTGTTGATGAAATCCGATCTGGTTGTCCTGTTGAGATTGCAACAGAAGCATCCGGGCAGCGGGTGGAGGAGATGATTAGAGGTGACAGGCAAGTAACGATAGACTCTGTAGCATCTGCAATAGGGTGCTCACATGGTTCAGCATAATGCATGATCGATTGAAATTTCCAGGACTGCTGACTAGAGGAGTGTTGCTTCTTCATGACAATGCCAGACCCCATACGGCTCGATTAACCAACTAAGGTTCTGGAACATCCACATTACAGTCCCGACTTAGCCTCTAGCGATTTCCACCATTTTGGTCCACTGAAAACCACCTTGGTGGGAGACATTTCGCGAATGACGCAGAATTTGAGTGTGAAGTGAAAACGTCTAGAAAACAGAGCACGCAGTTCTATGCAGCCGGTTTGGGAGGACTGATAAAACGATGGGATAAGTGCATCAGTGTTGGTGGAAATTGTGTTGAGAAATAAAGGGACAATGTATGTATTAAAATAAACTGGTTTTAAGTTATCATATTTAGTTATTTTTCTACAGCCAATTGTGACTTACTTATTGACTTCTCCTTTTACAATAATCTTTGCTACCACTAGACATGGGAGACATGGTGGCGTAGTGACTAGCACACTTGTCTGTTGGCATGATGGTCATGTGCTGGAATCCCTAGCGAGATGGATTTTTAAACTTGGCCTGGGTCTCCTGGTTGGCTGATCTTAAAATAGTTTGGTTACCAGGAAATGCCCTGGGATGTAAAGGTAGCCGGCGTGATACTGACCACATCAAGTTTTCATTGGTCTATCAAACATGGAGCTAGCACCATATACCCATTACAACTCAAGGCATGGAAAAGGTTATCCATCTCTGCTGGGTTTGTCTGTTTTCTGAGGATGCAGTAATGACAGCTATGTCATCAATGTCTGCTTCACTGTGTACAAGCAAAGCAACTCCATTTACTAACTTTCACAAGGTAGAAGTGGCTATGGTTGTGTCTGGTGTATGTCTGTCCTGGTGGTTGGGAGTAGGTGCACAGCGTGTCTCTACCACAATCATTCAACATGCAGGACTACTAATCAACAGCTGGAAATCACAATTTTGCGCACCCAAACGTACATTTATTATGTCTAGATGAACACAGATCATAGGATTTACACATTCCAGGAACACTCATAATGACAGTGTACAGATGTATACTTTCTGTAATCACTAAAATAACAGTGTTCGACTGGCTTTACTAGCCACGTGGAATATGTATCTTATGCCAGACTCTTCCTTAAATACAATAAGCAGCAAAGCATGGAACTTGTTATGGGGCTGTGAAGTGCTAGGATCATATTTTGTAGGCTTGAATGCACAAATAGGTTGTGAGTATTTTACTCTTTTCGCAAGTGACAAGCAATAATTTTGGTAAACTGTAATTCATTGTCCCCCCCCCCCACCCACCCACACACACACACACCCACCCACACACACACCCACACACACACACACACACACACAGAGAGATCAAGTGACTGGATACTTATGAAGCTCTCACACAAATTTTTGAAGTATATTGAGGATTTTGGTAAGGCACATTTTTTGATGATCTAACTGATCATGGCCGACTTCCTGGCCTAGAGGTTAGCGACTTTTCTCCGTAATCTCATATACTCTCGTAAGTAACGTGGCGACGGTGAGAATCAGCAGTGGTTCGAATCGCGTCGGTAACTTATGGGATATGTTAGCTGGCCGCTCAGAAAACAATGGCAAACTACTGAGCGTAATCTTGCCAAGAAATCAACAATCAGCTGAAAGATGCTGATGTTGACAGCGATGTCCTGTAAAGGATATGCAAACATTATTATTAACTGATTATGAAGATGGGTGGGTATTACATTTTAAATGTTCCTGTGTCCAAGTTTCTTTAGGCCTCATGGATTCTGGAACCATATTGTTAGTTGTTTTTTTATTTAAATCCTATCTCTCCAGGGGATAGAACCCTAAAGTTTGGTGTTAGTATAATCACTACAGTTCTCGGCATCATATAGATAGACAATGAGCTGAATAATATGATTCTGTTGTCAGTTATATAACTTAGTGATTCTTACTTGCAGACAATAGACTCATAGAGGACCAAGAAGAACTGGCCAAACGTTATACACTTTCTGTTTCTAAGGGTAGAGGCTCCGCATCAGGTAAGACTCACTGTTAATATTACTGCCATTAATTATGTCTGCTGGAGCTTCTGGATGGTTTTGCAACCAGTTTTAGCTAAAGAATGCCCATTGTCAACAGGACCAAGAAGAACTGGCCAAATGTTATACACTTTCTGTTTCTAAGGGTAGAGGCTCCGCATCAGGTAAGACTCACTGTTAATATTACTGCCATTAATTATGTCTGCTGGAGCTTCTGGATGGTTTTGCAACCAGTTTTAGCTAAAGAATGCCCATTGTCAACATTACAGATCTGGTTTTATAGTTGGCTTTTCCAAATTCTGCAGTTTGCTGAGTTGAAAGCTTGAGCCATATTTCCATGCTATGATGACATTACATTTCCATGGTCATAAATCATTTGAGGGAAAAGCAGCTATATAAGTATACCCTACCATCTAGGCCAGTGGTTCCCAAGCTTTTCAAGCAGAGGGCCATATCTACTATTTTCGGTAGTTAAGCGGGCCACAACGTTATAAAATTATAAAAGTCGTGCAATATGCTTGCTTGCTTGCTTGTGTTCGTTGACTTGAGCTCCAACGCAAAGTCCTGTATGTCGGATGAAGGCATCCTGTTGTCCAACATCCGTGTGATGTCATACAGGACCTGAGGTTTGCGTGAGTATCCGTTGTCCTATGTCTGGCTTATTGGTGTGCAGACTGGTGGTTCCTCGCCGTACAGGCAGACACTCTCCGACTTCGGAGGAATCGGCGATCCTATTGACTTTAGCCAGGACCCCGAAGGGACCTGTTGCCCAGGACGCTCGACGAGGACGCATCAATAGGTCTTGGCCAGTATATAACCCGGCCCTGTTGCCTTGGAAACACCTCTGCGTCCCGTCGTGCAATATAATTCTTACCTTTCTTAACTTTTGTCAACAACATTATAAAACTTTAAAGGCAGTCAGTGTTAGTACTACACTGCGGTCATTATGTGGTTTAAAATCAAAAGTTCATTTAACAATAAATTTTAAATAAGTTTCGAAAATCGCTATTAATGCATTTAATTTACAATTGTAACTGTTCTTCATAACTAGTTACTTAAGTTCAGATGCCAGTTTATCAATATCTGGGCACAAATCTGTCGTGCCCAAAGTCATAAGCGCAGCTAGGTTACTGTCGGTGAGTCTGAAACGTTGCTTGCTTTTTTAAATTTTTTTTTTAATAACGGCCATTGCGAAAAATGACTGCTCCCATCTTTAAGTCGAACCAAAACGACAAATGTATCTCTGGGCGAATGAACGCAAGTGTTCAAATTGTTCGACAGGCAATAGTCACCAGAATGAAATCATATAATCAGCTGAAGGTGAAGAGGGAAGCTTCAGAAAGTTACATCTCAGTGCAGAATTGCATTTCAAATCAATTACTTTGTGTTGACGGTTTTGCTATAATTGACAGAGCTTGGCATAAGGAAATACAAACGGATTTATGAAGAGGGCAACATTATCCATCTCTATTGTGAACTCTGGAAATCTCGACTGAAACTAGGCCTCGTGTGTCACTTTCTGACAGCTGGCGGGCCACAAGTGGCCCGCGGGCCATGGTTTGGGAACCCCTGATCTAGGCAAACCTTCTGGCCTAGAGAGACGACAGTTGAAGATAAACTCTATGGACCGCTGCGTGAACTAAAAAAGACAGTTAAATTCATACAGGAGACCACACTGCAGTTATAGACATATTTCAAGCGAACGAAAGAAGAAGAAGTATACCCTTCCAACTATGGAGGCTTTTCTGAGATGCAAAACAGAAGAGATACTCAGTGATGAAGAGACCAAAACTGAAGTTCACAAGAATCTTTTTTTTTTCATTCTTCTACAGCTTGATGTTACCATTGTGGATCGATATACACAATTTGGAGAATGGAAAACAATTAGTTATCAGATCTTAGACAAGATAGTGTTTTTCCTTCAAATGTATACACACTTTATGTTTACTAGATATTTAAGTTATGTACATGTGATAAATGATAAGCACTGTTAGAATGATACTTGTATTTATAAACATGTGACTTATAGAACTACCATCTTAATTTCTCTAGAATATGTTTATGGGCAGTTGCAAACCTCGATATATGGTGGAGGGACATGCATGAAGTTTTACCACTTTTCAGACTTAATAACCTAACATGGCTTGTATAACATGTAAATTCCTCGGGAAGGTTAACTCCAGTCAACAAATGCCAGCAGAAGTCGGATGTGTCGGCTTAAAGACGCAGTTAAACAGGCACAACTCAATTACATTTGAAAAAACACTCCAGATGAACGCAGAAGAAGATATGTAAATTCTTGTTCAAACCATCTTGATGATACATATCTTATTCAGACACATATAAAACAATTCTGTAACTGACACAACCAAAAGTATCTGTTAACAATGTTTGAGACTGGCTTAACAAACTAGCATCTGTAACTATTGGTTTTCATGTCAAATTAACCTGGTTTGGGTTCGTTTGTAGAAGATCACTTTCATTGGACATGGAAATCTCCATAAGCCATAAGTGCTGTAGTCTCCTCCCATAGATCATGCAAGGAGAATCATAGCCTGACAAGGATTCAGATGTATGTAAAGCCGAACCACACATGCTATGTGCTATAAATATTTTGTGGATAGCTATTCTAGTTCAGAAATTCTGCCTGGTCAGCCCCCTATTTAGCCTAATCTTTTTTATTTTCAACTGCTGAGGGAGTTTTAACATTTGCAATGTGCAGATGGGTTCTCCCAGTTTTTCATTCTTGTCCTAGAAATCAGGGTGTCTGATCTGCTACAATAGAATATGGGGGTAAGAGGATGTATGCCATCCTTGTCTTATTTTTGTGGAAATCCAGTCAAGACCAAGAGACACACCTTGTCTGCTGTAGGCAGAGGTGGACATTAACATGATATCTACTCTGCCCTCTACTGTAAACCTGTTGTGCATCTTCAACTCTCACTGAATGCCAGCCATCAGAGTATTTCCAGGGCTGAGAGAATGCTTGATGGTGCAAGTAGTGATATTAGAAATAAGCAACAGCAGCTGCACATCTGATGTATTTGATGAATATATTTGCAGGTATGTCTTTGACCAGTGTGAAAGAAGAAGAAGGTGAGGATGGTGAACGTGTGATAACAGAAACCTACACAATTCCAGATCCACCTAGGCGGCAGTACTCTTTGAGAGAGGTCAGTTGTTTTACCATTGGTTTTATTAGTGATAGATGTAAAAACTAACATGGGTTTTCCCACTTCTTCCTTGTGATATGAAAATAGCAGTCACTACTATGAAGCTGGTGTGGCTAGAAAGCTTGACAAATGAAAGACACATACAAAAATGGACATTTTAGCCAAAATCTTTATCATCAAACAAACAAACAAAACAAGAATGAATGCTTGCTGGAAAAAAGAAGTATCTTAATTATAATGAAATATATTGGAAACAAACAAAAAGCCTGGGGGAAAAATGACAACAAAATAACCAAACTGGAAGCTAAGCAAAATAAGAAGCAAGTGAATGTGAAAATACTTTATTTTCCAGTTTTGATGGGTTCAGTTTCCATATTTTTTATGTGGCCTGTCATCCCTTTTTTATGAGGAAAAGTCATTTACAGGAATTTTACAAATAACTTTTTCACAATAGTGTGAACTTGAAATGTGTGTCTTATTTCTCAACATAGTCCCCCTGTCTGGCAATCCCTTGGCCACGTATCCACTAGCTTGTTGATGCTTCTAAGAAAAAGCTTTTGGTGTGACCAAAATTTACTCCGTCTTCATTACCTCGTTGTCATTTGAAAACGTCCGACCCCCGCAAATACTTTCAAGTGAATTTCGGATGGTATCAAGTCTGGACTGTGCTGGCTGATTCAAGACCATATTTCAGAGCATGTAATGTATTTACTGTTTGCACAGCCGTATGAGGATGGGTATTGTCATGCAGCAACAATACTCTGTTTGAGAGAATTTTGATTGTATCGCAGGCTTCAATTTGTTTACTAGCATGTCACATTATTGAGCACTAGTTACAATTTCACCACTTTCTTAGAAATGCACTAATATACGGTCCTTGATATCCCAAAAGATGGTCATCATGACTTTCCCAGCGGATTCCTGCAGGTCGCTTCCAGGTTTCCAACCACACAGTTCATCAGTGACATTTTGTCTTCCATTGTGAAATCCTTCTAGACATTCATACACTCTTCCCTGACTCAAACAACCATACTGAACCATCATTCTTTTTTAGATTTCAGAAGGTTTCATATCCATGACCACAGAAATCTAATAACACCTCATTTTTCCATGGTGCAAGTCGATAGTGGGACAGCCATTTGGTAATCGTCATTGCACATGCACAAACTGATTGATCCTCACAATCCCTATATGGGTTTTTGCTAAATACCCATTTGTGTCTTGAATTAAAATTTTCCATTGTCCATACTCTTAGTTTAGTTTAGTCGATGAATCAACATCACGTCACACAGGTGTAACCCATAAGTGCTCCGTTCTCCTCCTAACTAAAACCTGAGTCTGGAGAAACTCAGCTCAGTGCACGAACTCCGTAGCACCTGCATGGTTTTGAAGTTTTGTGTCCAAACATTTGATTTCATTAAATCCAATTTCAACCTTGCATGGTCTCACAGTGAGGCCCAAAGATTTCATTGTTTCAAACTTTTGTCTCAGAAGGTCTGTGAAGTTGTTGTGGGTACACATGTTGTTTGTGCATGGGCTCATTTGGAATTCTGTGTAATTGTAGTCCTGCCATTCTTACAAATGTTGTAAGGGTCCAATGGCATGTATGACCATTCAAATAGTGGTAAGGATATAAAAAATACTGTCAACTTTGTCACACCTTGTTAATCTTACGTGTTTGCCTGTACCCCTTTGTCAAGTCTTGCTTGCTTGCTTGTGTTCATTGGCTTGAGCTCCAATGCGAAGTCCTGTATGTCGGATGAAGGCATTCTGTTGTCCAACATCAGTGTGATGTCATACAGGACCTGAGGTTTGTGTGAGTATCTATTGTCCCATGTCTGGCTTATTGGTGTGCAGACTGGTGGTTCCTCGCCGTACAGGCAGAACTCTCTGACTTCGGAGGAATCGGCGATCCTACTGACTTTAGCCAGGACCCCGAAGGGACCCCGTTGCCCAGGACGCTCGACGAGGACGCGTCAATAGGTCTTGGCCAGTATATAACCCGGCCCTGGTGCCTTGGAAACACCTCTGCGTCCCTTTGTCAAGTCTAATTTAGAACATATTTTAATGTGGGACATGTTAGCAATTTTGTTGCCAGCATTTGGAATGGATTCTGCATCAAGTTAATAATGTTGATTGTACGGTGCCGTCCTATTCCTCAACAATGCCATACATTCAATTATTTGTTGAGGATTTAATGTGGGACTACTATTGAGATATGGTGGTGCAGTGGCTAGCACACTTGCCTGCTGGTCCGGTGGTCAAGTCGTGAAACCCCCATCAAGGCGGGATTTTTTTTTAAATTGACTCACACTCCCAGATTGATCCAGGATACCAGGAAGTGTTCTGGGAAGTCAAGATGGCTGGCATGATATTTACCACATGACCCACTGAGTGTCAGCTGGTCTGTACAGATCCCTGCCTAGCACCATATACCCAAACAGTCTTATGACATGGAAAAGGGTCTTCTACTTTTATGTTCACTGTGTGATGAGTAAGTGCACTGGACATCTTAGTTCTCTGAACACACAATATTGTTCTATAGGGGGAAAACATTTAATAGTGGGCATAATACAAGAAGTTTGGTCAAATTAGAGTTTGGATAAAACCATGACAGGTTTAATAAGTGTGATTTTTTTTTTAAGTTTTAATATAATAATGTGGTGATTGCCTGGACATCTCTTTCCCTCTTTATCCCTCCCACCTCCTTTTTTTCCACTCTCCCTACCTCTGCCCTCTCTCACACTTTTTATCTGTCTCTCCCACTATCTCTTATTCTTTCTCACTTTCTTATTCTTCTTCTCTCTCTTTCTCTCTCCACTCTCCCTTTCATTTACTCAACCTTAGCTCACCATTTCTCTCACTGTTACTTTCCACCTCTCCCTGTCTCCCCCTCTCTGTCTCTCCCTCATTGTGTTTAGTTCAGCTCCTCACCACAGAGCAATGCTGTGACTGGTGGAAGTCCATAATAATAGTTATTACTGTTGTTGTTTTTGTTTTTTTTACAGAAATCTGACCAGGTAACAAACATAATAGACGTGTTCACCTACTGAGTGCTCTGTTTTTCTTTAATTCAAATCATTGTTGTTTGGTTACATTTGCATCTCCACTTGTATTACTGGGATATGGAATTATTTCTACACTTTAACAAAGGAACTAATGTATTGCTTTTAATGTTATCATGACTTCCAGATTTAATCTATTACTCCAGTGAATATTCAGTTTTCTGTGCCACAAAAATCATATCCATTTTTGATTTGCTATAAAGGCCGGCTCTGTGGCAAAGAGGTTAAGAACGTAATTTCTAATTTCATATACCTCGTTCAAAACACAGCTGTGGGCAATTTGGGAGCAGACCGCCTGGCATTGGCTTCCTTACAATAGTATGAGTGTCGGTCATTCAGAAAGCCACTACTGAATGTAAACGTGCCAAGAAATCGCAAGCCTACCAAAAATGTTGGTGTTGACTGCGACATCCTGTGAAGGATATGCAACTAACTTTACACTATAAAGGAAGCAAATCGGACTATGAAAACAGTGATCAGAAATGACAGATAGATATATATATTGCTATTTTGTCATGTTTTACTATTTTTGTTGCTTACTAACTGGGACAGTTTTGCATACAGTTATATGTTAAATTTTCCTGAGTGATTAAAAATGTTTACAATCTATCATGTGGTGATCTAGTTTACCTGATACAGTGACGAATCGCAAATGTGGTTTCTGTCTGGCAACCTCTACTACTGAACTATCATTACAATTTATTTAAAAGAACTATACTGTTGGTGGAGCTGGTGTGGTATAGTGGGTAGTGCATTTGCCTATAATCACAGTGGTCTGGGTTTAATTACTAGCAGTGATATTATTCATTGGTTGTTCTGGCCAGTATGGCTCTAGGATTGAGCCAGCCTTATAATCAAGGCTACTAATAATTTTGACAACTTTCTGGGAAAGACATCAAGGAAGGAAACTGGCCAGCCCATGTAATAATGCTGTGGTCTGGAATATATGCAGGTCTAACACATCACATCACAATGACAGTATCTGCTATAGGATTATTATTTTGTAACTGAGGTTTACTTGCTAAGATGATGTCCACTTGAAGGCTTTATTGGTGGTCAGAGGAGTACAGGTGCTTACCGTAACCATTGCTTCCCTGGTGTGTTGGTGGGTTTTGTTGTACCACTGGGAAGATCTGATTGATTGATTGATTGATTGATTTAAATTTCAATACTGATGGTAGAAATGTCAGCAGAGAGAACAAACTGAAGTATCTGGGGATCACATTTGACAGGAGCCTATCCTTCAAGGACCATGTGGTAGACGGTTGTGACACTTGAAACTATGGCTGCAATGGACACAGAGCAGAGAATGCTTTTCACATTATACCAGCACTTGATCCTCTCAGTAATTGATTATGGATTAGGTCTGCTCACTGTCTCAGAGAGTCAGCTGGTGAAGTTAGAGCGCATACAGAACGAAGCTATGCGGGTCATTCTGGGATGCACTAGAGACACCCCAGTAGTGTGTATGCGTTACATCCTTGGTCTGCCGAGTGTTGCTGGTAGGCTCAAGGTGATGCAGGCGAAGGCATACCTCAGAGTAGATGCAGACACAGACCACCCACTGCATGAGGCGCTGGACGCAGTTAAGGGTCAGCGACTGATAAGAGGGAAATCATGGATGGCTCAGACAGAGGATACGATCAGACAGGTGTGCCCCTTGGAGAACATTAGGCGTGGAGAGGAGTGGGTCAGAGTGCCAGCGGAGCAGTCAGAATTGTGCAGAGTTATAATCACATTAAGCCAGGAGTGCAGGGAGTGGCCAGCAGGGGCCAAGGAAGTGTAAATCCAGCAACTAATTCAGGACAATGCTCACTCGGGTGATGTGATTATCTACACAGATGGTTCGGTGTCAAGAGGTGAGAAAAGTGGCTGGGGGTTCATAGCCTAAGGCAATGGTCGACGTTTGGGGCAGGAGAGCCTGGCATATGATACCACAACATCCAGCTTAAGAATGGAGGTGGAGGTAGTCACTGCGGCTCTCTGCTGGATGGAGAATACGACACACACACACATCGTGATTGTAACTGACTCAGAAAGCATGCTGACGAGGGTGAGGACGGGCAGGCTTCGTGTGGAGTGGCTTGCTTCGCTTCGGAGGTCACGGGTGACAAGCATCACCTGGATCTTTTCTCCGGGGCATGCCGGTGTGCTGGGAAATGAGCAAGCGGACAGATTGGCTGGCTCTGCAGAACTTGGTGGAGTATTGATACATGACAAGGCAGACGTGGTTGCGGCCTTGTGGGAGCACGTGCACACCTCGGAGGAGCAAATGGAATAACATGGTCTGGCAAGAATGAGACAGCGAGGAGTGACAAGGGGATCTGGCCGACGCTCAACGCTCAGAGGAAAGGCGAGACGGACATATAATCAGATTGCTACTGGTACTATTAGTGTTGGAACTCTTCGCTGGCTGCTGAGGATGGGGACGGAGCGCTTATGGGAATGCCCCGAATGCTGTGATGTCTATTCCTAAATCAATTAATCAAGGGAAGATCTGAAAATGCTTATAATGAGAATCCAGAGAAGCCAGAATTACATTAATATGAGATCCAGTACTTGGGTCTTGTGTTTGCTGATACTTCCAACACAGCCTTGGATCATCTCAGCTGACAAACTGGACCTATCAGTCTAACATGCTAGTAAATGGATGAATTTTCCCTATGGAAATGTCTGACTGATATAAGGAATATCAAATAAATAAGTTTTAAGTTTGTGCTGCTCATAAAAATAGTGTCATGATTAGTTGTATAAGCAAGGTAGAACATTTTAGCTTATTGGGAGAATTTTAGAACCCAGACACATTTCCTTTGCTAGAGAAACCAAAGAATATCATGTTAAGTCTTTAATTAGGTGTGCTGTTTCATGAGAGTATAGATTTTGTTTTCCCTTGCCATGTAAAGTCTGCCTTCTTCCCCTGTGACCCTCTCATCGTATCATCATCCCTTAACCTCAGGCTGCCATATTTGTGCTATATCATATAGCTGCATCCATGTCCTGGCCATATCACTAACCGCCATCTGCCATCTAATTCTCTTCTCTGTGTGTATTTAGGTCTCCCTCTCCTTCATTCCCATGTGGGACAAGACTTTCTAGTTACACTATTCTATATTTTTCTTGGTGTGTAACATATCCAGTGTCTTTTCCTTACCTCTTGATTCACTGGAATCTGACTAGTAGTACTGTCCCTTCTGTCAATCAATTTAATCCTTCTGTTCTGTGCAAGCACCACTTAATGAATGTTTGTAGTTAATTAGAAATTGTTGTAGTCATTCACCAATACAGAAGTACTGATTTAATGTTAAATATTCCAAGTTTGGTAACTGAATGTTTCATACGATAAATATTTCCAAAGGGATTGTGGTGGTGTAATGCGTGATATGCTGTCCTGCCAAAATTACTACTACTACCATCACCATCACTGCCTCTTCCTCTCCTCCTTCTTTACACATCTTTATGATGTCAACCAGAATACATACATTGAACTAAATCAGCAGTCAAGTTGAGGGTGTCCTCAAATGGAGGGAGTGTAGGCCAAAGTAATTTTTTTTGTTTTTCATGTGTTGGACACTCTTAGCAAATGCTTAGCCATCATTTTACCAATTCCATGGTTAAATTCATCAGTATCTTCTAGCTTTATTTTGATAGAATAAGTGTTATTTCAGCCTGTGATGTCCTGTGCAGAATCTTAAGATTGCTACTTGTTCAATTCAATCAAGTTTGTAATATGCATCATCTTTCTGGTGGCCTGGATGCTCTGATATAAACTGCTCTGATATAAACGCCTTCAGTTACTACCACTCCGCAAACGCCTGCTTTTCAATCAAGCTAAACTAATTCACAAAATCCTGCATCGGAATGCCCCAAATTACCTTTGGCCATTGTTTAAATATAATGCTAGACACAGTAAACGTTTAAATATATTACACATTCCGAAGCCTAGGATTGACTTGTACAAAACAAGCTTAACGTTCTCTGCAGCTCAGCTGTGGAACAATCTTCCACAAGAAATCAAAGACATCACCAATCCCTATTCAAATTACTTGAACACTATCTCAGTACGGATTATCTTCCCCCTTAATAATACAGATAATAATAATAACAAAACCCTAGTATAACAGCCAGTCCCCTTTTGGTAGGCCAGTATATTCCACATGGCTAATAACAAGTGTCAGACCATTATCTAATTTTACTGTGTCGTGTAGTTTTGATGTTCGCATTTTGCCCATGCCTTTATAATGCATAGCTTTTATATTGTTGCTGTTCTCTGTTAGCCTTGAATGATGTGTGAATGAAATAATGTATGAAAGAGAGTGATAGAAGGGCAGAATGTTAAACGGGCCTGCGTGCCCAATTCTTAACCCTTTGAAAATAAAGTTTGTTTGTTCGTTCGTTCGATTCCCATTTGGTTCTGTAAGTGCTTGTCTAAGATTCTAAAACCCTTGATCTTCCCAGTTGTTACATCTTTCATCAGACCCTTTTGCATGATTCAATGATTCAATAATGTCACTTATTTTGTTCTGATGTGGGTAACCTTCTGTGTTGGTGACTAATATTGACCGTATCACCTGATGTATGTCATTCGGCCACAGAAAATACGGGCCTAATACAAATGACTTGATGGTGTGGATGGTAAGAAGTGAAGTCAAGTTATGACGTTCACCTCCTACTAGATCAGATCTGATATAATTCACTGTGTGGGCAGTATGGATTGTTACAAAATAAGACAAGGGTGGTATTCTTGTGTAACGATGTTGATATTACAGAGCAGAGACAAAGTCCTGGCTGTAGGTTATATGTTTATTTAATTAAATACATGTGTAGAATAAAAACAGTATACAATGACTTGATGTACGGACGTTGTTACAGAAGGTGTTATTCGTTCAAAATACAGATGGTAACTGACTAATCTCTACCCCCCACGTCACGGCTTGAGCGTCCCTAGTTACATCCTAATGGGATGCTCAGCCGTGCCCTTGTACTAGTCTTTTTCCCCTTTTCACACCACTCCTTAACTCCTTAACAGAGATGGTGCTCTGTTACACTTGCCACCTGATCAAGGGATAGAGGGTCAAACATTTGGCCTTCTTGGATAAGGCAGTACTTGTGTGCACATTGCACACATTGTTTTTTAAATCTCTCAACTGTTGGACATTTTTTAAAATAACAGTTAGAATAGGCCTTTGACCAGGTTAATTTTCTAAATGAGAAAACCAATCCATGAAAAACTAGTGGTTTTGGCATGCACACACTAGGATCCTGGCCAGTACTGTGGAGTTTGTGCACTGTGCTGAGATTCCCCTGGTGTGACCTGTTGGAGGAGACTGGGGCACTTATGAAGGTATCCATGTGCAATGGAAGTGATTCTCAACAAACCAAACCAAAGCCGTGTATCATGTAAAAGGCTTTACTTTACCTTACCATACTTTGATTGCAGTTTTATTTATAACAAGTAGTGCACAGGGATGATGTTTTTTTTTTTTTAAATAACATTACTTTCACAATTTGACTAATGCATGCACATATTGGTAGTCTATTCACTTTATATGACTTATCCATTTATTATCCTCAGACGAAACAGATAAACACGTATGGAACTGTACCAAGATCTAGAACACGAACAAACACCAGGAAGTCCATCCTTCCACCATGATGTGGCTGGCACTGTTGTATTCCAGGGTTGAATTTTTTCTATGTACAAATAACTGAAAACTGCTTGATACTACTTATAGAACCAGGAAGGTGGTATGTTTCACATGCTATTTCCACGTGTGAGCAAATATTTGATGAAAATGTGTCTATATTGTCAGAATGAATTATGAAATTCTTCTTTTTATGTGAAAGTCTTTCCCTGAGTCTGTTTACTGAATTCAACTCAAAGCAGTAAATAGCTGTTTCATAGAAAGGATTTTCATTTTTTAAACATATCTACTGTCTATTTAAAAATGAGTAAATAATTAATCTCTTTTCAGAACTAAGGTAATTTTTCTCATCTTTTATTTCTCTGCTTTGTTATTATTTGATGACATTGTACAAATTATTTCTTATGCAGCCATTTATGGCACAGTGTATTTAATGGTGTGTATGTGTGTGGTTGTTTTCTTTCTTAATACTGTCAGTTTGCTATTGTTTCAATTATAGCCTATTGTTTGTTATAAGGAACATCTTCAGTTTTTTTTTTTTTTCACTTCTATCCGTTCATGGAAGATTATATATGCTGTGTGTGTGTGTTTTTTTTTTTTTATTTAGTTACTGTAGATTCTTTTATAATGATTATTTTCTTTGCCTGAGTATTTTGATGGCAAAAATCATGTACGACACAAATATGTGATTTGCACAACTGTTTACTCTTGTTGATTGCCGTATATATTCAATAAAGCATACAACATCGATGGGGCTTTTCCAATACAGTATTTCACACAGTTCACTTCATCCATTGACAGTATTTCACCCACTCTACAGATCATCCTGTATGCATGGTCTGGTGAGCATACAGCAACAGAGGTGACTTACACTCCTGACCTTGGCAGTCACCGTCAAAAATTAACTAATTTTCAACATATCTAGTTATTTTTATCCTGTGTAATTACCTGGTCCATTTTGTAATCACTAAAGATAAAAATCGAGGCTTTTAAGCTGAGATGTTACAGAAATATTCTTAGAATACCTTGGTTCATAAAGAAGAAAAAGGGGTTGGCCAACAAGTCAGTGGACACATGGCATTAAAGACATCACGAGTATGAAAATGCATGAGGCAGGGGAACAGAGAAAGTGTGCAGAATCTTGTAGGCAGGTTGTGATGTTCTGCAAAGGACTTGCTGCATTATCAGAATATTGAATTGCAGGAGATAAAGTTCAGTAAATAGCTCATTGGCTTGTAGACAGTGGTCTCAGGATCTTCGGTAGTAGCAGGATTTCCCACCTAATGTGGCTTCTGGGTTCACCCCATTCTCATGAAACGAGTACTTCAGAAAGGAAAGGCAATAGCAAAGAAGCATAAAATGCTGTGATGGTTTAGCAGCCATCCTAATAGTATAAAGTACTGGTTTGTATTGTCATGTAGCATGGTCTCAATGCTTCAAATTTGTAATGGTCTAATTTTGATTTATGTTAGAACTAATTGAATCAAATTTTGCAACACCAGTTTCAGACAAACATATTTCATTAACTGGTAAGTCATCAACATTTTGGAATTGATATCAATCTTGCATGAAACATTGCAGTGTGTGAATGTTGTGCACACTGTATTGTCAGAAGTATACAATTATATTGACCACACATATATTTATTATTGTATCATATTATTATTATTACCACACAAGAAATATTTACACACATATATTTATGTCAAAATTGCTTATGTCCTTAGCGTGTCTTTTTTATGGTTTTGGTAGTCACATGCTTTTTTTTGTCTTAGAGAAGCTGGTTGTTGGTATTAGAAAATGATGAAGATATCGGTCACAATACACACCCAGGTGTGTTTATCAGTGGCATATTATGGCCAGAGTTTGTCAATTCTTGATTCTAATGGATATTATTGTTTTTGCAAAATGAAATTAGAAGATACCAAATCTATAGAAAACCCTCAGACATGTTTACAACTAAGTTCCATTCTGTTGCATGTAATGTAAAGCTAAATTATCTATATTTGGTTACAGTGATTTATTTTTTCATGGAATGAGCTGCACGAGGTGGCAACCAATCGGATGGCTAGGCATGAGTTGCTTGAAGGCCTATTCCCCAATGGGGTCAAGGGCAAAATAAGAAGAACCCATCTATTGTGATGTGCTGTTTATATATTCTTTTTAAAAGTAAAGGACTCCTTCCCAGGCCTCGAAGTGAAATGTCTCTAAGGTGCTGGCCCTGTATTTGTATAGACCAATCAGCATTCTGTGGTTATGTGGTTGGTATCCAGCCACTAACTTACTTTCCTGGACATTTCCTGGTAACCGTTATTTTAAGCTGAGTCACCCTCAGAGCTGAGGTCAATGTTTAAACATGTCGGCTTGTTTCTGTATAAGATGTAGCAAAGCCACTTACTCAGCTGTCCTTCAATTCTTCAGTTTTAAAATGCTTTTGTTGTATTTTTTGGTCTATGAAAGGATGTTAGCAAGCTATCGTTACTAATGTCTTATTAAACTAACGTAGTTGCTCTTAAGTCTGTCAGTGTGTCATATGACCAAATGTGATCCGCGTTCACTGGACAAATTAAGCCTTTGCTTTTCTGATGTCTGTAAGCAGACCAGTACAATCTTGAGTATTGATTAGCGCTCACAGGGCCAGTTAGAAATGGCTTTCTGTATACAATGTCAGGGTTGGAGAACTTAACCATACATGACATTCTCAATGTTGTCTTGTGTTTAAAATAGTGTAGAAAATAGAACCATAGGCATTGCTTGGTCAAATAGTTGGGTCTTAACAATTTTGCCGGGATCCTTGTCAGTCTGCTGTGTGATAATACAAAACTGACTAGTTCTAATGCAAACAGTGAACAGTTAAGCTACCATAGCTTCTCCTCTTTTTTTAAATATTCATTTTCTACCGAGTATGCAAACTATTGCATGTCATCGTCATCATCAAGATGTTGTTCTTCACAATGTTAGTGTTAAATCTGCTGAAATACCACACCAGTATAAACTCAAGTAGATTTCTCAGTCTGATATATCATCTGTCAGTTTGATATAGTCTGAGTTTGTTTGGTATACCCTCAGTATGTTTGATATATTCTTTGTCTGACATTGATAACACAAGGCTGCCAAATGTTACTGTTCAGATATTAGAGCTATTATTTATTATAATTATATATACCTCAGTATGGTGACAATGTCAGAAAGATGTCGATGATGACTTGTTACTATATTTTATTGGTTGTGATTGAGTAAATTAAATGCACAAATACTTCAAATGAGTGCGACATTGGCACTGTTAGTGTTATGGTTGTCAGGCAAAGTTATGAGCCCATAGAAGTGAAACAAATCTGCGTAGATACTGTGGTAGTGAATTCTGAACTTAAATATTTGGCATATTCTGTATCAAACAGTTCATCTAAGCAAGATACTTCTAATTTTCATCACACATTTAGTACTAAAAATTTACCAGTGACTACAACCAGCCACATAATGATACAATAAATAGTCATTGGAATCAGAGACTTGGTTATTCATTGAGTAATCACTACAACCAAACATTTAATTTATTTGACACAAGATTCTCCAGTTTTTCTAGGCAAATCTTTACCAAACAGTTAACTGTATATTCAACAGTGACTACAACACTATACATATATTTTTCTAGGAACATTTATACTAATCAACTCATCATACAGTTATTAATAACTCATATAAATAAGCATTTCTCATTTCTTTTGAAAGTGTTTTGGCAGTGTGGGATGAAATTTTTCAGCATTTTGTAAAGTATTTGTACAGTCAGAGTCAGTGGTATTAATTTAGGCCAAGTAAAGAAATTCACGTATCTAGACACATGGATAACAGCAATGGAAGGTGTACCACAGAGATAAACAACAGAATATGACAAGGAAAAACTAAGTTTTATTTTATGCAATAAAACCATGTCTGTCATTGGAAGTTAGAAAAGGAATTCTTGCATGCTACATAGAACCAGATTTCATATATGGTTGTGAATTATGGACAGCAGTAACTTCTTCGGGTAGTGGTGTATAGTCTGATTACCACACTTGGCCAAGCCCTTTGTAGGCCGGTTTATAGTTGGGTGAATATTGGCTGATTTGTATGTGTGTGCTACAATGTGAGATAGCCAATCTCAGATCAACTCTCTTTAGTCGCCTTGTACGACATGTACAGCAGGTCAGAATGTTACTATCTTCCACTGGGGGGCTCCAGTAACAAATGGGCAACAATTTGTAAATAAGCACAGAAATCCCTGAGGCCTCAGAGATGTGGTTGTACTGAAGAAAGCTGACAATTCTGTGCACAGCTAAGACAAGGAAAGTAAATGGCTCTCTCCTTGTGTTGATGAGTATTGAGTATATGGTTCTTGTCCCATAGTGTTGTAGACAATCAGTGCTTTATGTGCTCAGTATCATGCCAGCACCTTTACTTCCCAGAACATGTAGTAATTATGGGATGGCTGTACACTTTTTTAGGTTTCATCTCTTTACCAAAAAGGAACATGGACTTGTTACATTTCTGTCATGATGGCGTGACATTTGTGGTCTCTCTAAGAATTGTCAAACAGGCATTAAAGTATCATTGGTGGTAGAGAAATGAAACACACTGTCAAAATGTTCAGTTTCTCCACTGTCCAAGATTGTTAGTTATGCTCTTCCAAGCCCAGAAACGTGCAAAGGGTAATATAAAGAAATGCAGTGTGTCATATTTTAAGCAGTGGACAATGACTGTACCACCAAACTCTTTCATAGACTTTGCCTGAGTCATGAAATGGCACTTCTGATGTGCTCCATTGCCATCTCATGCTACTTATAATATGTGATATAAACACATTATTTTTCGACATGCTTGGTGGGACGAAACCACATGGCATGAGATCTTGGCATATAGCTAAAGAGTCTGTGTTTTGAACAGAACACTGAGTGCAGTGCTATAGATTCTGTTTTCGAAGTCTTGCAATGGAAATAAAAGAGAACTTTGTCCTGTGCTGACATTTGCAACAATATGTGACCTGCTACAGCAGTGTCAGCAGACTGGTTAGCGGAGTTTGATTCAATGCATCATCTTCTCAAGATCAGAAGGATGCTAAAGTATTAAGTATCTTGAGCTGCTTCTGAAGAACACATCACACTAATGGGATGACCAGCTCTTGGCTAGCTTGTTGACACTGGTAGCTGTTCTTACCACAGATGCCTGCTGTATCTGTTAACATCAGAAGTAACATGTTACAACTTGACAAGCTTGCTGTATCATACACAGATAGATCTTTGCACGAAGCCACACTTGGCCAACCTTTAAATATGCTTTCTTCTATTGTGTGAGCGTTGAACAAAGGAGGGAAAATAACGTACAGAAATCAGTACAGATAACATTTGATGTTGTGAGTGCGGCATGCTTATGTAATATTGTAATCGGTGACCGATAGTGAATATGAGAAAGTGTTTGGTGATTTTGTGATTGCCCTGTCTGTTATTCTGATATAACAACACATGCATATGTAATTAGGTGTACTCATATGTTAGCATGTCTTCATTCAAATGTTTTCTAACAATATTTGTTTCCTGTTTCTGAAATGGCAATGAATATGTTTCTGACAAAAGGCGCCTTACACAAGATAACAATCAGTGCCACCTTGTGGTCTTCAGATACTTCATGTTTGAGAGAAACAACGTGTACTGATAGTGTCATCATTGTTTGCCATCTACAGTACTTATTTTTACATTTCCGTTTTTTTAAATTATTTTTGTGTGTGCAGTAAATATGTTTTTCTTTAACACCTGTGAACATCAGTCATTTAGGGCATAGACAAAATTGCCATCTTACTTTCGAAAATACCATACATTGTTTATGTACAACTGTTTTGACAGTGAGTGATCACAATTCTCATGATATCCTATCTTTCATATTCTTTTTCCTTGGCTACATTTAGAAGTTATGTAAATATATCTTTCACTATTTGATAGGCCTGTCAGTATTTTGAAGATACTTCTTTCTGGCCATCCATGATTGAAGACTCAAGATCAACCATGAATACAAATAAAGAAGATACACAAAATTGCACAGTTTATTGCCTGGCATATTTTGCTTTGTATCGTCAGGTGCATACTGCTGAAGTAAATAGGGTGAAGCTAATGAATTAATCCTTTTGAGTGAAATATAAAATGTGCACAGTCATACTTGAATGTAACCGCCTGTGTTACCATGGTCGCCGCATGCCCACTACCATGTTTAAATGTAGAATTTGAATATATTACTATGACTCTTTGCAACCAGCAACAGTTATATCATTTACCTCAACCAAAATCTGATTAATTTGTTGTCTGAAATCAAGGTAATTGTGCTAGAGGTGACTCTTGTTGTGTTTAGTCTTCATCAGCAGATGTTGATACAGCAACATCTAGAAATCGTAACATCTAACAGCATCTTTGTCAGTATCATCCACCCCTGCTTCCCTTCCACTTTCAGAATACCATAGTATCTATTATCTAGTGATCATCTTTCTTCCTTGTTCTTTTCAATGAGACTTTATCCCACATGCTCTGTTGCTCTACTTTAACCATTCATCTGGTGTTGGAAACAGTAATAGTTGAAAATGTTTGGTAGCTCTTTGTTATTCTTCTGAAGCATTCCGAGCATTGAGACCAAGTGAAGCAAGCACTTCTTTCATCAAGGTCACATCATACCTGCCAGCAGGTTCACATTCATTTCCGTCATTATAATAATCATTCTTTCTACATCTTTGTCTCTAGGAAGTTTGACATCCACGGCTGTTGTGTCTGGCTTGAATCCACAGTTTAGAATTGCTTTGATGCACACACATAACAAGACTAGTCAAATATGCTGTGGGGGATGAAGGCAGCAGTCATTGAGGGTGATCATACTACTTCATAAAACTGTGAAATCCCTTGTCTCCTTCTAATTGGCTTTCTTGGCTATGGGATGATGCTGTGATTAGACTATCACCTCTCTTGGTAAGCAGTAATTGGATTCATATGCTTGCATCTCAAACAGTCCATTTTCAAATTTTTCAGGTAACATCAAACTTGATCACTGTTTTCTTCTTTGGAAAACGTTACACAAAATGCAGTGTCCACCACACTTGAATAACATTACCCATATAGAACCTGGAAATGTAGCTTAAATACATGTATAAATCTGCCAGTAATATTTTCTGTCAGCATTGTCTACATTTGGCTATATCTTGTTATACATTTACTGAATCACAGAATATAACGAATCAGAAGCTTTTGTTTTGAACATTCCAAAAGTGTATTTTTTGAAAGCAACAAAGTTGAGTAACAAATAATACAAGAACAATGACATATACTCAGACATTGTACAATGTTGCCCATAAGCTTACTTTGTTGTGTGAGTGTTGTCACAGATTAAAGACTGTCATCATGCACTTGATCCACATTTGTCAGCTTCTGTTGTGTTTGGTTTCATTAACAATTAATGAATTTTTCAAATTTCATTGGATTTCTTCATTGTTTTGTGTGCTTATTATGATATGACAAATATTCGGTGTTGAACTATTTAAGACAAAGGGACAATGTAAAAGTTTGCATGATTGTTAATTCTTGCAGTTCATGGAATTGGTAGCTTGTACCAATCTTTTGGTTTCATTCTTATCTTGGTTATAGTTTTGAAATATTCTGGATTTTTGCCATACATGGAAATATCTGCCCCTTGTTGTGTAACAGTGTCACTGCCTGTGGTGTGTGGGTTGTGTTGCAGTACCACAATCCCGACATACCAGGTTCAAAGACAGCCACAGGCATTGTGAGCAGATCACTTTGCATTGATTTACTCAATGGTATGAGCATTGGCCATTTAGAAATCAATGGCAAATTACTTAATATAAGATTGTCTAGAAAATCAATAAATACTGGGGTTGATTGCAATGCCATGTTAAGGAAGGGCTACTAACATTTAAAACATTATGTAACAGTAAATGAAATTGACATACACAGAAGAATCCTGTGACCAAAATGGGAGAGCACTCCCGTTCTGTTCTAAAAGGGCTGCAGTGTGATGGTACATTTCATTGTTTTGTTTATGTTATAGTATCCATTGGTTGAATAATTGCTATGTTTGGTGAGTTTATTAAGGTTACAATTGTCACATAGACTAATGTTGCGACCGTACATTGAGAGATCTTCAAGAGTATTGTATTTGGTGCTACATAATGTGGACTGTGTATTGTGACATATTTTCTGTTTTAGTTTCTGCCATTTTTAAACTGTAGAGTTTCTCTTTTCTTCCTTACCCATTAGTAAAGGACTATTGTCCACCCTTAAGGTGTATTGGGTATATGGCTGTATATGATGTGGTCATTACCACACCAGTCACCTTTATTTCCCAGGAAATTTCCCTGTACCCGTTTTAGACTGGGTCCACCTGGTAGCCTGGGTCAGTGGGGAATCAAACATATGACCACAGAGTCACTGACTGCCATAGCTCCTTAACGTCTTAGCATGTTGTCTTTGTTTTTTGTCTGTATTTACATGTCCTCATCTTATATGATCAGTCCTTCTGTTCTCTTCATCTTGGGTCTTTTAGTTATATTTAGTTACTTGTTTGGTACAATTTTAACACACACACACATTTGTATGACATAATGCAGTTCTGTACACATAAACACAACATTATAGTATTATATAATATTTTCACAATAAATCCTTAATTGACCTTACTGAAAAATATAATATGCGGGAGGGGGTGTATTACTACTGATTTTTGACATAGTCAGTATATGTTCTTTTGAATGTAATTGCTACATAGTAGGTGCTGTAGATATGTTTGCTACTGTCATGAAGGTTGGAGGAACAAATCAGGAATCAGTTGTCTCTCATAACTTGTGATGTGCTCTATCTATTCTCACTGTTCCAGGAAAAATGGGATGACTGCATCCTACTAGAGCAGTGGTTCTCAACCTTTTTTGGCCCGTCCCCCCCTTCACCGTATTTTCAGAACGTCTTTCCCCCCCCCCCCCCCCTTCTTATTTCCTACTTAAATATCCCGCCCCCGCCCCTACACAGTATACGTAATAATGGAAGCTAAATTTAATAGCACATACTAAAACAAGTCTAGACGTCCACATAAAGCATGATTTGTGGGTCTACTTACTTTATAAATTGAATTTTAGAAGGGTGAGACGTACAGAAACATACAGTATGAAGGGATAAACAATATCAAGTAATCGGTTCTTGTATTAACATGATCTTGAAATATTCTTAATTTCCCCCCCCCCCCCCCTTCCCCTGGAAACCCTAAAATGGGGTTGAGAACCACTGTACTAGAGATCTGTCTGTGTGTAGTCTGTCATGTCTCTGAACACAGCATATTTCACAAGAAATTAATGTGTCAGGGGTGCATATTTCTTTGTCTCATAAATATCCATGTTTCAGTTGTTCTGCTTTTTTTTTTCTTTTCAGTACATGGTAATTATAATTTTCTCGTTGTCTGTCTAGATTGAGTACCAAATCTAGTTAATTTAAATCAGCCTGAAGAATCACAGACAGTGAGAACTGTAAGAATCTGCGGGCCAGTTTTGTGTTCATTGAAGAAATCCATAAAATGAAGAACGTTGCAAACGATTTGCAGTAAATGTGCGTTGATGTGTAGTTGACAGTTGAACACATGCAAGGCTGCCCTGTTCTTTGCCAGTTACACATTAGCTAATAGGAAAACATATCCACATAAATCTATCTAATAGTCTCAGCGAGCTGTCAATGACAGCAACACGCATACTTCCAAGGAACCGGGTTGCTTTCATAGGCATGACTAAACAACAAGTGAAAGGGAGGAGTGTGATTCATCATTCCGTCTTTTGTTGTGCTGTGTGCTTTGTTTTCTGAATGACATACAGGCTTATTTGTGTCACAGATATTTTTTTTTTTTTTTGCCAGCACGTATGTCAGACTTTCCTCTGACCTGGGCTCCTAGGTTGACCCAGCCCCACGTGGGTACAAGCCAATGTTCTGGGATATAAAGGCAGCTGGCGTGGGATTGACCTCAAACCCATTGAGTGCCGGTCAGTCTGACATTATAGGGATAGCACCATACACCCAATATGAAGTGAAAAGGGATCCATTACGTTTGTTTAAAGATAGTTTGCTATGTAGTAACGGTAAAGGTAGTACCATAGCAGTTACTGCTGTTGGGGTATCAAGTGACAAGTCATGACCACCAGGCAGACAGGCAGACAGACATGCCAGCCCCTGTCTCACCGCAGCTCCCTATGATGTAGTGTATGTTCGTTAGCAATTATTTTTTTGGTTTAGATATTTCATCTTGCTAATTAATGTGTGTAACTTGTTTTCTTTGCAGGAAATTAAAATTGTTTTTGTTAAGAAAGTTGTTTCTTTGTTGCTAAACCCTCAGAATGTAAGTTTTTGTTATCTGTTGATTATTTATTTAAGTGTTGATAAAACAATCTCGACAGGCAGATATTTTTACTGGCTGTCTGCTCTGTTCCATGTCTGCTTATTGTTCACTCTCGTAAAAAGTAAAACCTTATAAGAATGTGACAAACATAATACAAAATTCAAGAATTATGTTTGCTTTTATTGTTGGATTATTTTATTTTGAATTTTGTTTGTCGTCTGCTTAAAGTCATTGATTTATGGTATTCAGTTTTACAGTGAGGTTTTTATTTTACATTTTTCCCCACTTTGAATTACAATTTCCTAATTTTTCTCAGTAGAGCAGATTTAACTGACAGACCAATGTGCTGCCTTTAAAACAGCTGATAGCACATACTCAAATGTATCCCAAAATTATAAAAATCATTGTAAAATGTGAACGCAAATAGCAGACACTAAATCATCTCTGCCACGCTTATATTTGTAACAATATGACAACCATTCCTGTTTACAACTCATGTAAACTTTTGATTTTCATTTAGATGAATATTCCAGAAAATATGTCATGTTATCGAGGTCGTTTATCACCAGACTCAAAGTGCACAATTAGAACAAACGGAGCATACATTAAACAGCTATTTACAAATGCATGTGAGAACATTCCGTTTTTATGCTCAGTCAGACAAGGCCTCATTTCTCACCCATATATAAATATATAAATAACATTGTCTGCTGTCAGCATTGGTGTTAGATAGCCCACACAGATGTTTCACATGTTTATGTTTCATGGTATTTAAACTTGTTTTCACATTTGGTTTTGTTTACCTATCTGCTATTGGTGTCCAACATTGTCATGTGTTATTTGCTCCATGATGATTAAAATATTTCTAGCAAGAGATCCTATAGGAAGTTGTATGAATTTGCATAATTTATGAATTCCTTGATTTGGTCTTGAGCAATCATCCTCAACCGTTGTTCCCTGCGACTCATTATCATCACAAGAGACAGTGATGACAGCAATGGGTGTTCTAAAAAGTTTGCCAAAATAGAGGTACGCAGGCAGAATGTTGTTCTATACATGGCATAACAGTTTAAAAAGTTCGTATCTTTTACAGGACATAGCCATCAGTTCCAGCATTTTTTGGCTGTTTGTGATTCCTGGGCAAGTGTTATGTTCAATAGTTTGCCATTGCTTTCTGAACGACCGGCACTCATTTCATTGTATAGAAACCAGTGCAAGTCTATCTTCTTGGAATAAGAGTTACCTCCCACCACACCCCAAAGTCAAAGCTTGAGGTACCAGACTATTGTTGAATACTGAAACCGACAGGGCATTGAGTAGCCTTTACTTGCATATAAATGACACTTTATCATGTACATTATCAAGTCTATATTACAGAATATTTATTACACAAATCAAGTCCAGCAGCAGGAACTTGCTGTGGATATGTCAAGTGTTAGCACCACCACATTAGTTAGGCCTGGGTGCACGGGGTAATAGACGGCCAGGCTTGTCCTTGTGTAGACACAAAAGACTATTCCTCTGTGCACTTATAAGCACTCATAAATCAGTTCTAATTGATGTTCACAAAACATCTTTGAACACAGAATTTCCCTGAGTAACTGAATCATGTATTTGTATTCATTGTTGGGGGTACAGTTTAAACTAGTCTGACTTGTCAGCAGTCTGATGCTAAATGCTGGACTTTCAGAAGTGTACTGTACATGTGGATATATCCACCAGTCCTGCTAATGTTTTATAGAGTGGTTGCTTGAGAGACTGACACATATTTCAAGGTTTGTCCAGAGTCGCCAGGTTGAGGTTGGCTAGTCTAGAGTTCACTTTAATGCTGTATAGAAGAATGTCAAAATAATTGTCAAAGGTATAACTTTTTTTTAGTTGTGTGTGGCATGTAAGTATAAAGAAGATACTGTGTCCAGGTGTGACAGTAAATAGAAGATATTGTGTCCTGGTGTGACAGTAAACAGAAGATACTGTGTCCGGGCGTGACAGTAAACAGAAGATACTGTGTCTGGGCGTGACAGTAAACAGAAGATACTGTGTCCTGGTGTGACAGTAAACAGAAGATACTGTGTCCTGGTGTGACAGTAAACAGAAGATAGTGTGCCCCGTGTGAGAGATGTGTGGCACAGCACTGGTGTGAGACATGAGGTTATGAATGGATAGGTGGTTTTGTCCAGTGTGAACGGACATAATCTCACTGTGCTTCCACAAAGAGCTTCCACAACCCCCACTGTCAGTGAATAAATCAAGTAGATCCTGTTAACAGTGTGATACAGACATTAGTGCTTGCATGTGTTTATTGTTATTCTGCTTGTGTGTGCGAGGTTAAAGTCGACTTCTTTTGTTTGCTTGAAATAAATTGTCTATATCTGCAATGTTTTCTCTTGCATAAATGCCACTGATTTGGTAAAAGACTCAAATATGACTGATACTATAATATCATCTTTTTAATTAGTTAGTCACTTTTCCAACTTCACGGCAAAAGGTCGCCCCATAATGCTCCTACCTGTGCCAGTGAACATCACACAACATTAGTTATTTTTTGTTGTTTTTTTTTAAATTAAAAGACGAGTTACAAGTAATGGTGGTGTAGAGTGGGTTATTGTAAGCTCTGGATAGAACAGTAGAAGTGAAGTCAAGATTAGTGTGTCAGGTCTGGAGTCACCAATAAATGTACAGTTGGTGGTCTGGCACACAATGGGCTCATGTCTCCTCCTGCAGGTATCAGTTTGTATAAACCGTTTAAAAGAGCAGAGAATCGACTTTATTCCACCGGGTTTTATCTCGCTGAACTCGGTCTTTCTCTGCGGAGCAGATAACCACCTGCCGAAAGTGCTGCATTCAACACAAACTCTGAAGCTCTGGGGTAAACACCATACAACACAAATTCTGTGGCTCTGACGTAGACACCATACAACACAAACTCTGTAGCTCAGACATAGACACCATAAAACACGAACTCTTTAGCTCCGACGTAGACACTATAAAACACACACTAGCTCAGACATAGACACCATACAACACAAACTCTGTAGCTCAGACATAGACAGCACCAGCATCACCCAGGAGTCTCTGACAAAAATTGCACTCGTAAATCGAAATATGGGGTTCAGAAATGAACCCCGGACCTCCTCAGCATGAAACAGACTGCTTAGCCACTTCACCCCCAGATATAAGTCAGATGTCTTGGCTCTGATTTCTGCCTGCATGTATCCAGTCCCAGACTGGCTCAGATATGACTGCCCATATTTCTACCTGTAGATATAAGTGACACTTTATTATGATTTTATTGTTATTGTATCTACCTTCATGAAGTGAAAGAATGCAGAATGGAAGATAGTTTTTCTAATACACGGTCTTCATTTATACTTGTAAATGTTTAAGTCAGCAACTTACTTGAATATGACTGTTGCTATCTCTGCTTGTAGGTAGGTAAGGGGTCCGAGATTTACTTTAAGATATAAGTGTCACTACAACGTGTACTGGTGTGTTTATATGTTTTTGTTTTTCACAAAAACTGTTGAAATGCTTGTTATTTCTGTTCTGCTCATTGAGAAAACTAGTATGATTAAAATGAACTACCAACAATGTTCTGTGTTACATGTGCTCTTGTCATTCATATTGCGTGTGTTTGTTATGACAAACAAGATGAATAAAGCTGGTGATTTGTGTTGTTTTGTATTTGTTATATAAAGGTCAAGTCAGTAAAGGACGCATTGGGATGAACATGTTGTGATAGACCCACATGGACTCTGTGGTCAGTGTCACATGGGCCGCCTTTAGTTCCCAAGACATATTATGGTACCCATTTTAGACTGGATAGGGCTGGAAGCCCAGGTCGGTTTTCAAAACATCCTCACCTTCAGGGGTATTCAAACACAGGACCATCAGGCCGGCCAGCATACATGCTAGCCACGGTGCAACAGCTGCTGTCCTATTTGTTCTGTTAAATCCTATCACTCATTGTGTAGATGACGTGGTAAAGCATGATTTCCTGCTGCAGCACCTCTTTCTGTTAAATCCTATCACTCAGTGTGTAGATGACGTGGTACAGTAGTAACGCATGATTTCCTGCTGCAGCACCTCTTTCTGTTAAATCCTATCACTCAGTGTGTAGATGATGTGGTACAGTAGTAAAGCATGATTTCCTGCTGCAGCAACTCTTTCTGTTAAATCCTATCACTCAGTGTGTAGATGACGTGGTACAGTAGTAAAGCATGATTTCCTGCTGCAGCAACTCTTTCTGTTAAATCCTATCACTCGGTGTGTAGATGGCGTGGTACAGTAGTAAAGCATGATTTCCTGCTGCAGCAACTCTTTCTGTTAAATCCTATCACTCAGTGTGTAGATGGCGTGGTACAGTAGTAAAGCATGATTTCCTGCTGCAGCAACTCTTTCTGTTAAATCCTATCACTCAGTGTGTAGATGACGTGGTACAGTAGTAAAGCATGATTTCCTGCTGCAGCAACTCTTTCTGTTAAATCCTATCACTCAGTGTGTAGATGGCGTGGTACAGTAGTAAAGCATGATTTCCTGCTGCAGCAACTCTTTCTGTTAAATCCTATCACTCAGTGTGTAGATGACGTGGTACAGTGGTCAAGCATGATTTCCTGCTGCAGCAACTCTTTCTGTTAAATCCTATCACTCAGTGTGTAGATGGCGTGGTACAGTAGTAAAGCATGATTTCCTGCTGCAGCAACTCTTTCTGTTAAATCCTATCACTCAGTGTGTAGATGACGTGGTACAGTAGTAAAGCATGATTTCCTGCTGCAGCAACTCTTTCTGTTAAATCCTATCACTCAGTGTGTAGATGGCGTGGTACAGTAGTAAAGCATGATTTCCTGCTGCAGCAACTCTTTCTGTTAAATCCTATCACTCAGTATGTAGATGACGTGGTACAGTAGTAAAGCATGATTTCCTGCTGCAGCAACTCTTTCTGTTAAATCCTATCACTCAGTGTGTAGATGGCGTGGTACAGTAGTAAAGCATGATTTCCTGCTGCAGCAACTCTTTCTGTTAAATCCTATCACTCAGTGTGTAGATGACGTGGTACAGTGGTAAAGCATGATTTCCTGCTGCAGCAACTCTTTCTGTTAAATCCTATCACTCAGTGTGTAGATGGCGTGGTACAGTAGTAAAGCATGATTTCCTGCTGCAGCAACTCTTTCTGTTAAATCCTATCACTCAGTGTGTAGATGGCGTGGTACAGTAGTAAAGCATGATTTCCTGCTGCAGCAACTCTTTCTGTTAAATCCTATCACTCAGTGTGTAGATGACGTGGTACAGTGGTCAAGCATGATTTCCTGCTGCAGCAACTCTTTCTGTTAAATCCTATCACTCAGTGTGTAGATGACGTGGTACAGTGGTCAAGCATGATTTCCTGCTGCAGCAACTCTTTCTGTTAAATCCTATCACTCAGTGTGTAGATGACGTGGTACAGTGGTCAAGCATGATTTCCTGCTGCAGCAACTCTTTCTGTTAAATCCTATCACTCAGTGTGTAGATGACGTGGTACAGTGGTCAAGCATGATTTCCTGCTGCAGCAACTCTTTCTGTTAAATCCTATCACTCAGTGTGTAGATGACGTGGTACAGTGGTCAAGCATGATTTCCTGCTGCAGCAACTCTTTCTGTTAAATCCTATCACTCAGTGTGTAGATGACGTGGTACAGTGGTCAAGCATGATTTCCTGCTGCAGCAACTCTTTCTGCTAAATCCTATCACTCAGTGTGTAGATGACGTGGTACAGTAGTAAAGCATGATTTCCTGCTGCAGCAACTCTTTCTGTTAAATCCTATCACTCAGTGTGTAGATGACGTGGTACAGTGGTCAAGCATGATTTCCTGCTGCAGCAACTCTTTCTGTTAAATCCTATCACTCAGTGTGTAGATGACGTGGTACAGTGGTCAAGCATGATTTCCTGCTGCAGCAACTCTTTCTGTTAAATCCTATCACTCAGTGTGTAGATGACGTGGTACAGTGGTCAAGCATGATTTCCTGCTGCAGCAACTCTTTCTGTTAAATCCTATCACTCAGTGTGTAGATGACGTGGTACAGTGGTCAAGCATGATTTCCTGCTGCAGCAACTCTTTCTGCTAAATCCTATCACTCAGTGTGTAGATGACGTGGTACAGTGGTAAAGCATGATTTCCTGCTGCAGCAACTCTTTCTGTTAAATCCTATCACTCAGTGTGTAGATGACGTGGTACAGTGGTAAAGAATGATTTCCTGCTGCAGCAACTCTTTCTGTTAAATCCTATCACTCAGTGTGTAGATGACGTGGTTCAGTGGTCAAGCATGATTTCCTGCTGCAACAACTCTTTCTGTTAAATCCTATCACTCAGTGTGTAGATGACGTGGTTCAGTGGTCAAGCATGATTTCCTGATGCAACAACTCTTTCTGTTAAATCCTATCACTCAGTGTGTAGATGACGTGGTTCAGTGGTCAAGCATGATTTCCTGCTGCAGCAACTCTTTCTGTTAAATCCTATCACTCAGTGTGTAGATGACGTGGTACAGTGGTCAAGCATGATTTCCTGCTGCAACAACTCTTTCTGTTAAATCCTATCACTCAGTGTGTAGATGACGTGGTTCAGTGGTCAAGCATGATTTCCTGCTGCAACAACTCTTTCTGTTAAATCCTATCACTCAGTGTGTAGATGACGTGGTTCAGTGGTCAAGCATGATTTCCTGCTGCAACAACTCTTTCTGTTCCGACCAGCTCTAATGACCTCTAGGTCAGAGTTGTGACTATTAAGGTCTTCTGTTACAGGCAGACGCTATAATTCAGTGTGCATTTTATTGCATACAGTTGTTGCTGGGACTGCAGGGTTTAGAAATGTTTGTTGACTTAATATGAACCCAATTCATTTGTCTTCTGGAGATTGTGCAGATATCTAGTGGGCTACATATTTCCAAGACTGGATTCTGCCTGAAGTTATGCCCGCACAGTCCAGTGTTATGTACTTTAGCATGAAGGGGTCAAGGTAAATACCTGGAAATGAGTGTGAACTAAGCTCTATTCCCATCTTTTTTCCACCAATCTGATGCCCTGATTGTAGAATTCCACCTTCTTGACCCGACACATCTCCAGCCCAGTTATAAAGTCTTGATCTCTGGAAAAACAATGTCCAGGACGAAATCACTCAGTGCCAAGGCCAGTGAGTATGGTGGATGGGGAATGATACTATAACCTGCGCTGCTGAGCACAGGCGATGTTGCCACGAGCTGCATGAGCCGGTGCATTGTCTTGAAGAAGATGAACACCTCTGGACAGCATTCCACACCTGTTGCTGTTGATTTCTTCTCATAATTTCTGGAGAAGGTTTTGGTAGTATGTGTAGTTGATATTACAGCCAAGAGGAATGTAGTTGATGAGTATTACCTGGCGGCAGTCCCAAAAGACGATGTGTATGACCTGTCTCGTCTATTGCATTTTGGTTCATCCTGAACACTGCCGTGTCCTGTCTGAAAGTGTTTTTAACAGCTTCACAGTGTCATACAAGGACAGACATTATTATAAACTGAACATCTCATCATTAATTTGTTTTGCAGATTTTCTCTGCAGGTTCTGAAATTTGATTATACGGTGAGCCTCTGTTTTGTCCACGACATCGCTTTATATACAGCTGCACCAGTTTCATGCCAATTCCTCATGCCCACGGCCTGCATGCACTGAAAAAATTAAACCAGTAGTGTCTCTTTACAATAATACACAGTTTAAAAAAATGCTGAGTAGCATCGTGATAGAAAAATGCGGTTTTGAAACTGTGGAAAGTTGGGAGCTTTATAACGTGTTAGAACTATGTGTTAATTGTTGTAGCTCGTTATTTCTGAGTTAATGAGTTCTCTCTTAAACGTGCATAGCATGTTTGTGAGTATTTTGAGTATGTTTGCACTGGTTGAACCCGGGCTTGCCAATCGACTGAGTAATTAGATCAACACAAGTAAGCTCATTCTGATAAATGCACATTAAGTGCATTCCAGAGAATGGCATGATTCACACAGAGGTTAAGTGCATACCAGGGTATGGTATGAATCTTATTGAGGTTAAGTGCGGAAATATAACTTGAGGAAAAGAAAGCATCCTATAAGTATAGCACGCCTTGAGATTATTATACAGCAATCGTCAGCCGATGGGAGATGTGGTAAATAAGACGCCGGATGCATTTAGATATCAGAACATCTAGTAACCATTTTAGGCTGGGCCGTCCTGTGTGGTTGTTTTTTTTTTTTTTTCTTTCTTTTTGTTTAAATCATCTTGGTATCTGTGTTTAATTTCCGGAAGATTTATCCGTGTTTGTGCTTTTTTTCCATTCATTCTAATTTTCACAGTGAGTTTTAAAAAATAATCAAGAAAACAAAATGCAGATTATTTTATAAATAGTTTTTTTTTTTTTTTTTGCGTATCCTTACGGGACGTTGCAGTCAACACCAGCATTTTTCAGCTGCTGTTGATGTACTAGGCAGGTGTTACGTTCAGTAGTTTGCCATTGCTTTCTGAACGACTGGCTCACATACCCCCGTAAGTTACCAGCGCGGCGCGAACCGCTGCCGATTCTCACAGCTGCTGTTTTTTCCATGTGGATATACGGGATTGCAAACAATGTTTATGTTATTGTCACATTGTTAGAGCAGAGTTGTCTGTTTATGTTATTGTCACATTGTTAGATCAGAATTGTCTGTTTATGTTATTGTCACATTGTTATAGTAGAGCTGTCTGTTTATGTTATTGTCACATTGTTAGAGCAGAGTTGTCTGTTTATGTTATTGTCACATTGTTATAGTAGAGCTGTCTGTTTATGTTATTGTCACATTGTTAGAGCAGAGCTGTCTATGTTATTGCCACATTGTTATAGTAGAGCTGTCTGTTTATGTTATTGTCACATTGTTAGAGCAGAGCTGTCTGTTTATGTTATTGTCACATTGTTAGAGCAGAGTTGTCTGTTTATGTTATTGTCACATTGTTAGAGCAGAGTTGTCTGTTTATGTTATTGTCGCATTGTTAGAGCAGAGTTGTCTGTTTATGTTATTGTCACATTGTTAGAGCAGAGCTGTCTGTTTATGTTGTATATTATATGTGTACATGCAATATTCATTGTTTATGTTTACAACTTTCATTTTACAATGTTATTTTTCATATGTGAATGTAATATACAATAAAGTTTGTTCGTTCTGTCGCAATGCTTTTTTCCACGCCTATATTGTTTTTTTGTTTTTTTTTACACTCTTTTGTTGGGAGTATACTGCTACCGAGCTGTTACAAGAGTTTGAACAAAAACGACATAACATTGCGAAGCTCGGGGGATGGGAAAAAAAACACATACGAAGTCTGTGGCACGGAACACGAAACACAAGTGACTTGCTGATGTGGTGGGAAACCAGCAGATGAACAGATTGGCTGAGTCTACACCGCTGGGTGGGGTATTGGTGCATGATCAGGCAGGGTGGATGGGTTCTTCTTCTTCTTCTTCTTCTTCTTCTTCTTCTTCTTCTTCTTCTTCTTCTTCTTCTTCTTCTTCTTAATTTCTTCTTCTTCTTCTTCTGCTGCGTTCGCCTGGAATGTTGTTTTAGACGTAATTGCGTTGTGCCTGTTTACGGTAAAGCTGCGATATTTGCACCTTTCGGCCGACACATCCGACTTATTCAGGCAGTGTTGACCGGGTTACCTTCTCGGGTAGATGGGGCCTTTTGGGATCGAGTGTATAGTCTAGAAGAACAGATAGATTATCACGACTTTGCGAGAATGATGTTGTAGGGAGTGATAAGGGGATCTGGCCGCCACTCAGGACTCAGCAGAAAGGCCATACAGACATAATCAGACTGCCAATGGTAGCATTAGTATTGGGACTCTTCGCTAGCTGTTGAAGATGAGAACGGAACACAAATGTTGACGCCCCGAGTGCTACGATTGTCGGTTCTTGGCTCAACACTTCTCTTCATGTCCTGGTCAGACGTTGTTAATTCTTTCATCTCTTCTATAACAGGAGCTGTTCCTCTGATCAAATTACATTCAATACACTGTTTCGATACCAGACAGTGTGTACTTACAGGTTATTCTAACCTAGCCGTTCTCATTTACAAATAACAGTCGTACGGGAGAGTATGAATAAAACATATATGATATTTACATTTGTGGAGACTTGCAGCAAAGCAACTGTTGTTCGGCATCTCTGTCATTTGTAACAAGTCTCGTGGGACATAAAGTGTTTCACACATTTATTACTGGATGTTACACACATCGTTCTGTCTGTCTGACTGTCTATGTCCTTCTCTCTCTTTCTGTTTCTCGCTCTCTCTCTCTCTCTCTTTCTCTCTCTCTATTCTCTCTCTTTTTTCTCTCTCCTTTCTCTATCTTTCGCACCCTATGTCTCTCTCACACTTTTTCTTCTCTTTCGCGCTTTTATTCTCTCTTGTTTTCTTGTTTCTCTCATTCTCATTCTCTCTCTCTCTCTCTCTCTCTCTCTCTCTCTCTCTCTCTCTCTCTCTCTCTCTCTCTCTCTCTCGTTAGCTTTTTCGCTTTCTCTCGTTTTCGCAACCCTCCCCTTTCTCTCCCTATCTCCCACGCTCTCATGCTCTCATTATCCTCTCCCCCACTCTCTCACTCCTCTCTATCTATCTATCTATCTATCTATCTATCTATCTATCTATCTATCTATCTATCTATCTATCTATCTACCTATCTATCTATCTGTCTGTCTGGCTCTATATATCTATCATTTTAAACCAAGAAGGGCATAAAAAACCACACTACAATAGCTGGGCAACGTGCAAAATCAAGCACTTAGAGTCACCACCCGAGGGATGAGATCAATCCCTATAATGGGGGGCGGAGAAGACACAAGTATTTTGAGAGAGCAGATATACGAAAACGCTAGTATTAATACAAGCAGAAGAGCTCCTCAGCAGGCGAGGCCACCCTATGAAGAACAGATCTGAAAATATACCTAGCTATGGGGCGGTTGAAAAGAAGCAGTTGTATCCACCAGGCCAAACGACTCAGCAGAGAAACCGCTGATCTGCCCACAGTTGGTATCTCCCTGAAAACCATCCCAGAACGAGCTACGCGGAAAGAGGATCATAGACTATCAATATAAATCCAGACAAAAGTGAAAGGAATATTCGGCAAGGAAGAATAGAAGTGTACAACGCAGACCAGCCATTCTCAGTTTCCTCGATGAAGAATACCCACAGGACCTCTAGATCCGAGTCTACACAGATGGGTCAGCACAAAATGCCGTTCGAAATGGAGGAGCAGGAGTGTACGTAGAATCCCCAAATAATACTAGGGACAAGGTCTGAGTACCAACGGTAAAGTACTGCCATAACTAAGATGCAGAAATCGAACAGCTAAGATAGCAGCAGAGAAATTACTAATTGCCAAATATGGTACACAGCATGTGGTGCTATTGACAGATGCAAAATCAGTAATAGAGACGCTCTTGTCTGGGAAATTGCCAGTACTAATGATACTACTTTCTGAACTTAGCAGTCAGCATATTGTATGTGGTCTAGAGGAAGACAACGTTGTATGTGGTCTAGAGGAAGATAACGTTGTATGTGGTCTAGAGGAAGACAACGTTGTACGTGGTCTCAAGGAAGATAACGTTGTACATGGTCAAGAGGAAGACAACGTTGTACGTGGTCTCAAGGAAGAAAACGTTGTACATGGTCAAGAGGAAGACAACGTTGTATGTGGTCTCAAGGAAGACAACGGTGTACGTGGTCTCAAGGAAGACAACGTTGTACATGGTCAAGAGGAAGACAACATTGTACATGGTCAAGAGGAAGACAACGGTGTACGTGGTCTCAAGGAAGAAAACGTTGTACGTAGGCTAGAGGAAGACAACGGTGTACGTAGGCTAGAGGAAGACAACGGTGTACGTAGGCTAGAGGAAGACAACATTGTACGTAGGAAGACAACCAACATAAGGGGATGCGCTGATGGATTAGAAAAAGTCTGTTTAGTGCACCGTGAAGAAACATGACCCAGCGTGTTGAAAACTCATTACAGCCGGCCTTTAATGTGAAGACGGCATTTGGTTATGATGATTATTTCAAATTTATAACCAGAAGATGTCGCCTTCAGATATACGGCTCTCCCGCCCACCAAGTGATAAATCCTTATTTGAAGATAGTGATATAATTAATGTTGTCCGCATAGTCTCTTTTATGGATAATCTAAATTCATGTTTCTTTATTAGACATGAATGATAAGATAGGAGAGAACTCATAACATCAAGTAACACCAGCACTGAACTGCAGACAGGAATAATCAATACCTTGTGTGGCCAAGCAGCCACGATAGTGTTGTGTCTAGCATGTTTGCCTACTGGCCGGGAGGTCCCCATCAAGGCGTATTTTTTTTTTCTAAATTGACCTGGACTCGCAGGTCGATGCAGCTTAGAATGGAATGAATACCCGGAAATGGCATGGGAAATAAACACGCCCGAAGTGATATCGACCACATAGCCTACTGAGTGTAGTTTGGTTTATAAAAATATAGGGCTAGCGTCATACGTCTGGGCAGTGGTTAGACTCTCGCTTGCCAGTTCGGTAGCCACGGGTTTGAATCCGCATCGGAGCGGATTGTTACACTTGACCTGGGCTCCCAAGTCGACCCAACCTGAGATGAGGACCAGGGTATGGCTTAGAGAGTAAAGGCTGAGGGCGTGATACTGACCACAGCAGCCACCAGCGCCGATTGATTTATAGAAATATGGTTCTAGCACCATATGCCCAATGCGTCTTACTGCGTGTAAAAGAGTCATTTACATTGTTCTGCTTACCCATATGGCCCATACGCCTCAAGGCGTGTAAACAAGGTATTTGACTTGTTTTAAATATTTGACCCATAACACTATCGTCTATACGGCCGTGAAACTGTGGGCTCTCAACAAAAGAGATGAAAAGCTCTTAGAAGCTTTTTGAGGTGTCGTTAGTCGTTAGTCGCAGTTCCAACTTCACGGCAAAGGGTCACCCCGTAATGCTCCGTTCCTGCGTCAGTGAATATCACACAAAATAATCCTCACTGTCCCATGTGAAAGTGGAAAAGTCCCTACAGCCCAATAGCATGCACGGGCATACACGCATAAGGTCGCTACCAGAATGTTAACAGAAAAGTCCGCCACAAAAATTAGTTCATCGTCGGTGGAAGCGGCAGTCACTTGAAAAGCAGCAGTTTCACACACATTACTGCATAATGCAAAATACTCCCCGTCCCCCATTTTTCTGAACATGCTGTTCACAATACAAACAACCGTGGACATTTGAAAAAAAGCATTCCACACGAAATCCACAGCTCAGTGTCGCTCAATCAATCATGTGCCATGCCGGAAAGCGTGGGCGGTCATGACTCGCCATTTCACTCGATCACCAGTGTCGTGGATCAGCTCAGTGTTCCTGTCCCTTCCATGCCATGTGGCCAAGCCATCCAGGTATTTTCCTCTCGGTCTTCCTCTTGGTCTGTTCCCTTCGATCTTGCCAGTTGTCACCAAGTTCTCCAATCCATTTCTTCTCATAACATGTCCAAAAAATTTTGACTGTCTACGCCTAATCTCTCCAATCAGCTTACGATGTTCATTTGTCTCCTGTAGTACTTGGTCATTGGTTTTTCTGTCTGTCCATGGTATTCTTTGCATTTTCCTCAGAAACCACATTTCTGCAGCCATCAGATGTTTTTCAGCTTGACTGCTCATTGTCCAAGTTTCACATCCATACAAAAGAACAGGCTCTATGTATCCCCTCAACACTCTTTTTCTCGTTTCAATTGACATCTTTTTATTGGTCAGGATGTTTTTCATCTTGCTAAAGGCTACTTTCGCCATGGCGATTCTTGTTCTAATCTCTTCAAGGCATCTCCCATCAGATGTTATGACTGTTCCAAGATAATTGTACCGATTCACTTGTTGAAGAATATTTCCATTTACTTGTATATTACATTGTGGCACTTCTTTCTTCCTAGTGACGACCATAACCTGAGTCTTTTTACAATTTAATTCTAACCCCAGATGCTCAGTGTACAACAACCGCATCTACTAATTGTTGCAGGTCCTGCGCATTGTCTGCAATTAATACTGTATCATCTGCATATCTAATGTTATTGATGTTTCTTCCACCAATGCTGATTCCATTTATATCCTCTACATTTCTGAAAATATTTTCACTGTATAGGGGAAAAAGATCTGGAGACATGACACATCCCTGCCTAACACCTCTCTTAATTGGCTGATACTGTCTCACTTCATTATCAATCCTTATTGCAGCTTGTTGTTTCCAATATATGTTTTTTATAAGTCTAATGTCTTTCCCATCAATTTGTAGATCTGCAAGCATATCCACCATGTTGACATGTCTAACTCTATCAAAAGCCTTTGTATAGTCAATAAAGCAAAGATGTATGTCCTTGTTAACTTCTATAGCACGTTCAATAACTGTTCGCAGCATATACACAGTATTTACTGTACCCTTTCCTTCTACAAACCCGCATTGTTCTTCCCCTATTTCAGGTTTTATCTTCTTCCTCACTCTTTGCATGATAATTCTTAGTAAAATCTTTGTGATGTGACTCATTATACTAATTGTTCTATGTTGATCACATTCCAAGGTTCCTGATTTCTTTGGGATTGCAAGAAATACAGAGTTACATAATTCAGGAGGTATATCTCCTGTATCATATAATGTGTTCATCAGTCTGGTGACTTGCTCTAGTCCAAATTCTTCTAAAGCTTTAATCATTTCTGTTGTGATGTTATCTGCACCGGGGGCCTTGCCAGCTTTCATATGCTTAAGAACATTTCGAACCTCCATCTCCAAAATTGGCGGTCCTTCATTATTAAATCTAATATCATACTGTTCGTCTCTGTTATCATCATAAAGGTGTTTCACATAATCTGACCATACATGTAGAATCTGGTCTTTTTCTATTATGATTTTGCCATCTTTAGTTTTTAGACACCCTGTTGATGTACTTGTTCTTTTATTGGTAAGTTCCTGAATTCTTTTGTGCACTAATTTGGTATTTTGACTGTTGTGTTGGTTTTCAATTTCTAAGCACTTTTCTTCAAGCCATGCTTCTTTTGCCTCCTTACATAATATTCTGACTTGTCAGTGAATTTCTTCATATTTGACAGAATTATTTTTGTTGAGTCTTCTTGTTTCCATGAGGTGTAAAATTTCTTCAGTCATCCATTTCTTACGACCCACCTTCTTTAATTTTGGAATAGTTGTTTCTGCAGCCACATTGATTGAATTCTTCAACGTTTCCCATTGATCATCCACATCCTGGAATATGATCTCTAGATCAGACAATATTTCAAATCTGTTCTTCACTTCTATGTTGAATTTGTTTTATATTTCCTTGTCATTACTCAATGTACACAAATCATATTTAGTGTTTCCTGTTATATACTTGACTTTCTTCAACTTTATCCTCAATGTTCCTGTGAGTAATCTGTGGTCACTATAACAATCAGCACTGGGAACTGTTTTTGCTACTGTTAGCGCGTTTCTAAATCTTCCGCTAATGAGAATGTAGTCAATCTGTCGCTCCATGCAGTTAACTCTGTAGCTGGGTCACGGAACCATGTACTATCAGTCCAGCCTAAGGAAAATGCATAAACAGACCGTAGCCAGAAGCAAAAATACCTCAGAGGCCTTGCTATCTCAACAGCTTAACCGCAATATTGAGGTGTGGTGTTATCGCAGATTGTAGAGAATGAGCTGGCCAAAGAGGCCAAAGAAAATAATCAAATTAAAAATTCTTAAAGACACTGGGGGAAGTAGATAAGTATTGAACATGGTGCAAACAGGGAGGTTATGTTAGTTTGGCCGTGATATGAGACACATGGGCCTGCTACTGAAACCACTGAAGTATACAATCTAGGGCAAGAGACGTCTTAGGAAACGACTACACTGCACAAGCTTGCATGGCAATTGGGGCACAAACTTATCCCAGGCTAAAGAGAGTTGCCAAACTTAGGGGACAGTAGAGAGACATGATCAGACGACCACAACACTAGTCTTCTGTAAGGCTTTTCACACTTGACACACATTGTAAAATTATTCCCAGTTCTTGATTACGTTGTCAATCTCCAACACAAAGATTCTTCATTACGTCACTAAAATAAAAAAAAACGTGTATTTCGGTATTGCCTAACTGCCTCTTATACCGCCCATCGCGGCATTGGGTTGGAGTTGGAGTATGTCGGCAACAAAAGACCTAACACCAGCGGACCTAGGCCCGTGTTACACCATGACCTGGTTATATTTATATCGTTATATGCCTCTCTATAGATGTGACGTTTCGCACAACTCCTGGTTTCCGAGCGTGGTTAAGGAAAATAGAGTTCTGCAACAGTCCCCGTGGAGGTGATACTTTGGTACCGAGTTGAGGGAGAAGTCTCTACACCAACCCCCACTTCGATAGTTGCCACCTCTTCAGAACTCCAGCGACTTCAACGTCAATGCACCAGACGATGATTCGCCAACCAATCTTCCCCCCCCCCAACCCCTTTAAGATTGCGCACCTGATTTGTGTAAAGTATATGGATCAACACCTTGTGCCACATTTATTGAAAGACGATCAAGTGGTTTCTCTATCTCGTTGGAATACAACACCATCAACTACCATCACTGGCCTTACATCAACGTTCATCTGCGACGAGACCAAGAGGACGCCCAAGAAGTAAATGGATTGACGACATCAAAGACATTGTATAATCACACGGAATGACACTATCCAATGCCGCCCACCGGGCACTGGAGCGCAAATTGTTCCTCCTCACGATGCTTGACGGCAAAAGTGGAAGAAGATGATAATGATGATATGGTTATATACTAAACTACAATCGAACCATATGTCCTAGTTATTTTAATCTTAATTTATTTATTCATTGACTCAATCTTTTTGTTCTTCTGCTTGTTATTCCCTCATTGGAGGATGGGCCCTCAGCCAACTAACCACAGTCTGTACTATATTTTAATATCTCACACAAATGCCGGATTATTCTTCGGGAGACCCGGGTTCGGATCCTCGGTAAGATGTGGAGTATTTTGTGTTTTTTTTTTCTGTCGGGGACAAAAAGAAAACTCTAGTCTGCACAGTTCGCACTGCACTAGTCAGGCGGCCGCAATTCCTCAGGCTCAAGACCCCCTGCCATACACAGCAAGGTATTAGTATTACTATATAGGCAGTAAATGACAGTTTATGACAGACATTTTACTTAAAGTATTCGCAGGTTTTCTCCTTGTGTGTCCTATCCAGTTACATCTTCTTTTCATCACCCCTTGATTCACTTGTCACAGAATGTCTATTTATTTCTCCTCTTCATTCCTCTTTCGAAGGAAGTGCGTTACACTTCGTTATGCATTTTAAAGGTCAGTCTTCAGCATGCATTTTATTAAGGTATGCTTCCTCTAGACAGATTCTATCCAAGGTAACGAAATCTATTGAATGTCTTAAATTATCTATCAATCAATCAGGTGCCTTTTCCCAACGAAGGTTGGCTGCACTGGATTTCCAACACTTTCTGCCTCTCGCCTTGATTGTAATTTGTACATTCTGTCAGACTGCTGTTCGTCCATATCTTGATGTTAGTAATTATATAATGTTATCATCTCGCTTTCACTGTAACGTTGTCTACCTCTTTCTCGCTTGCCTTCACCGTCATTACCCTCCATTACGGTTTGTAATGGTATGGTTTGTATTGTATGGTATGTATTAGTTTAGTATTTGTGTTGTCTTTTAACGTGGCCGAAATAATTCACTTGTCTTTTTAAAAATTTCTTTCATTAACCTTCTTTTCATTCCCATTTTTTCTAGAACCTCTGTATTTGATTGTTCCTCTTTCCTTGAAATACGACATATTTTCAAATAAATCAATATTTTTCTGTATTTCCACATCTCCAGCTCCTCTATTCTGCTTCCTATTTGAAATTGCTTGTTCCATTGTCCATGCTTAAATTATAAGAATGGCCGTTGGAAGAAACCATACAGTAGCTCGCTCATACAGCTAAAATGTATGACGAGCGATTTAAAAATAAACTGTCCCAGAAAAATTCCACAGCTCGATTATAATAATATGCCTGAATTTCCCTTTTTGTCAGCAAGACAGCCAGACTTCCTACGGGCACAAGCCGTTTCCATTGTTCGCTGTCCTGAATTAATTATATCAGAGATTCCGAATTTTACCGATGTTTCCCGAAGTGCCCACTCGTTTGGTTACTTTCCACGCGACAGGTGTAAGGTCAAGGCCGGGCTAGTGCTAAATAAAGGTTCAGAACTCTTTCATCACCGTTAGTAAACACGAGACTCGACTGCTGGCTTCTCCACTTGTGTCTGACGACGGAATAAACCAAATTAAACAATATTTAAACGTGTTTACTGTGGTAGGCTCTTCTGGCATCGTTTCACTGTCAGTCCATGTTGGATGTTGAGTATTTTGTTGCATATGTTTATTGATTGAAGGCGTTTTTAGTTTGTATTTTTATAGTAAATTTCTGATAAAAATGTTGGTCTGGATGAAGTTAAGTAATGGTAAAATAAAAGTATTATATTAATAAGTTAAATTAGTTGCATATCCATTTAACAGGACGTCGCGGTAACCCCCAGCAATGTGTGTGTGGGGGGGGGGGGCAATTTGTGATCTCTTGGCAAGTTTACGTTCAGTAGTTTGCCATTAATTTATCATTATGAATGACCGACACCCATGCCATTTCGTAAAAAAAAAAAAAAACGCAAGGCGGTCTGACGGTCTGCTGCAAAATCTCCGACAGCTGTGTTTTGAACGTAGTATTCGGGATTACAAACTGCGTCCGTTACCCTTTCGCCACAGAACCGGCATATTAATAAGTAATGAATTAAATTACCTGTATGGACGACAATCCTGGTCAGATTAATATAATATCCCATACATGTGGCTGATTCTGTCACTAGATTAGTAATAGTAATATGAGGCTGGGTTGGGCCCTTATTGCAGCTTCTTTTATAAGGTTGAACAGGGTAGGGGTCTTGGGAAAAAGACGTAATTAATTACTGGTACTTATATTTGTTGGGAGCTGCAGTATCTTATAGACCACCTTTACCTCCCTATACATTTCTTGGTAATCATTACCGACCACATCACCTAGGCTGGCAGGCAAGTGACTAACTATCCTCTACACTACCTGAGCTGGCAGGCAAGTGACTAACTAATCTCTACACTACCAACCACATCACCTAGGCTGGCAGGCAAGTGACTAATCTCTACACTACCAACCACATCACCTGAGCTGGCAGGCAAGTGACTAACTAATCTCTACACTGCCTGGGCTGGCAGGCAAGTGACTAACTAATCTCTACACTACCTGGGCTGGCAGGCAAGTGACTAACTAATCTCTACACTACCTGGGCTGGCAGGCAAGTGACTAACTAATCTCTACACTACCTGGGCTGGCAGGCAAGTGACTAACTAATCTCTACACTACCTGGGCTGGCAGGCAAGTGACTAACTAATCTCTACACTACCTGGGCTGGCAGGCAAGTGACTAACTAATCTCTACACTACCTGGGCTGGCAGGCAAGTGACTAACTAATCTCTACACTACCAACCACATCACCTGGGCTGGCAGGCAAGTGACTAACTAATCTCTAAACTACCGACCACATCACCTGGGCTGGCAGGCAAGTGACTAACTAGCCTCTAAACTACCTGGGTTGGCAGGCAAGTGACTAACTAGCCTCTAAACTACCGACCACATCACCCAGTCAGTGCCGATCGGTCTATAATTTAATATGGGTGTAGCGCCGTCCGGTCATTGGGTCTTAACGGCGTGTGAAAGTGTCATTTACATCATCATGTGTCATGCTGTTAATCATAGGCAGTCATGTTTCACCATCTCACACGATCACCAGAGTCGGGGATCAGCTCAGTGTTCTTGTCTTGACCATACTACGTGGCCAAGCCATCCAGGTATTTACTTCTCTGCCTTCCTGTTGTTATCTTACCCTACGTCTTGCCAGTTGTTACGAAGTTCTCCAATTTATTTCTTCTTATAATGTGTCCAAAAAACTGACTATGCGTCTAATTTCTCTAATCAGTTTACAGTTTTCATTTGTTTCTTATAGAACTTAGTCATCCCGGGAAGGTTAACCCGGTCAACAAATGCCCGCAGAAGTCGGATGTATTGGCCTAACGGCGCAAGAACGCAGCTCTGCTGTAAACAGGCACAACACAATCACATCCGGAAAAAAACAACTCCGGATGAACGCAGAAGAAGAAGAAGAAGGACTTAGTCATTGGTTTTTCTGTCTGTCCATGGTATTCTTTGCATTTTCCTTAGAAACCACATCTCCACAGCCATCAGATGTTTTTCAGCTTGCCTGCTCATTGTCCACGCTTCACATCCATACAAATGTACAGGCTCTATGTACTACCTTAACACTCTTTTTCTCGTTGCAAATGACATATTTTTATTGCTCAGTATGTTTTCCATCTTGCAAAAGGCTACCTTCACCATGGCTATTCTTGTTCTAATCTCTTCAAGGCATCTCCCATCAGATGTTGTAACTGTTCCGAGATAATTTTACAGATTCACATTGTGGTATTTCCTTCTTCCTAGTGACGACCATAATATGTTTCTTCTTACAATGTTATTCTAAACCTAGTTGTTCACTGTGTGAAACAACCTCATCTACTAAATGTTGCAGATCCTGTATATATTTACTCATATTTACATGAATAGGTAACGGTTGTCCCATAGCAGATACTACCATTGGGATGTGTTTGGCCTTCACATTTTTAGGCCTTAAAGTGAGGTAAATATGATCAGTCATATCAGTTCCCCTCCTTATTGCATCTCACTCCAAGCATTCATTCCCAGAAATCTCTGAAAATTGACGGGCATCAATTTTTGTCAATCCCGTTAAGACTTAAAGAACAAACACAAAAGCATCTTCCATGAAGCCATCATCATTTGGGCAGTGTTAAGAATGTTGTAATGGATTGGCATAATTGGAGGTCCAATTATTGATAGATGAATATATTGGCAGAGATGAGGCATTGGTATACACTGACTGTTTTGTGAACTGTGGAGAGACATCTGGTTGGGGATTGTCATCTAGAGTGAGCAGGAAGGTCGTTGCTGAGCAGAATGTAGCCTATAGCCTTTCAGGTATGAAGACTGAGGTGGCCGCGATCACTCCAGCTTTGAAGTGGCCTGCAGAAAATCGAGTCATCATAGTATCTGATTCTAAATCCATATTGCGTATAGTTCAAAGTGGACGGAAGTGGCATGATTGGATATCAAACATAGACACTTCTCTCTTTCAAGAACTTACAAGTATTTTTGACAACTAAATTTGAATGTTGAAAACACAAACTATGACGTGTTAATTATGTGCACATTTGAATCCCTAGCAACAGCAGATGTGTGTGGCATAATGATAAGAAACTTCCAGAAGCCTTTGCAACAGGCATCACTAACTGTTATACGTAACACCAGGCAGCATGCCACCAAAACAGTTCCAGCTGTTGGACCTGTGAAGATTGGTCGCCCATCGCAAGAGGTATTTTTAAAAGAGGAAAAGTATGGAGCTCACAATTACAGCCCTATACCAGTGGCAATTCACAGAGGGAAAGGTATAAAACTGATTCTTTTATTGTGTTTTATTTTTAAAATTTTTCTAATTATAGATCATTTACATATGTCATGTTTTCAAACATAAAATCAAATGTTCACTATATGTAAGATATTTTTATGGTGTTTTTTTTTTCTTAACAATATTGTCTTTGCCATAAAATGATTGAAAAAATAACGTGATATTATCTTCTTCATTCCTTCTTCTTATAGTCCACATGTGGCATTGGTGATCATATCTATCCACAGCCTTCTGTCTTGTGCATTACTAATAATTTCTGACAACCAATGTTTCTCCATGCCATGATGTTAAACTGTTCATCATCTTCTCTTGTGGTCTCCCTCTGCATCTCTTCTCCTCCAACTTTCCTATTGCATGACATACCCCAGCTTCCTCCTTTTCATGACATGTATGAAAAATGTGGCCTGACTTCTTCTGATGCGAGTAACAAGATCTCTTTGTGAGGCAACTACTTTCAAGATATCTTCAATACTCTTTCTATCTGTCCAGGGTTCTTATCATTCTATAAAACCACATCTCCGCGGCTTCCACAAATTCTCCACTTGTATGCTAATTGTCAGTGATTTGCCTCTGTGCATCAGGATTGACTTGATATAGTTCTCAAGAATGTTTTCTCTCCTCAATTGACAAAAATATTTTGCAGAGAATATTCTTCATTTTATGAAGTGCTGCTTCAATATAAAGTGCACTAGAGATATACCCTATGTGGCAATGAAATTTCTCCTTGATTTTTCTGCCATGGGAGCAGCCATTGCACAGAGCGTACAAGAAAATTAAAGGGAAGAAACTCATCTTGTACCTTGCGCCGTCGAGGTGAAGCATAAACAGCAGGAGAGTGCTCGTTTATAGACTTCATATATCGAGATACTCATGGACTCTGTTATTCCATCTGTCCATCATTTACATAGTCGACCTCTTCTTCTGGTTCTTCTTCTTCTTCTTTTCGTTCATCCGGAGTGTTTTTTCAGATGTCATTGCGGTGTGTCTGTTATGCGCCCTTGGGCCGAAACCCGTAGGCCAACACATCGACTTTAGCGTGCTTTTTTGACCAGGTAGCATACCTGGGAGACTCTCACTTTTGTGGTGCCATCTACAACCATGCTGGCCAAGGTTGAACGGTCGAAGACAACGGTCATCCCTCAAAGGAAGGCAGGGACAGTCCATAGCATTTTCCGCCATCCAAGGTTGCTTCCATAGTTGCAGGGCCGACACATAACGCCCTGGATCTGGGCTCACCGAGGGAAATCGTCACGTCCTGCTCATGGCTGCTTTGAATCCTCACTTCTATATATTGGTCATTTCGTTTTCCCCGGGCCATTCCAGCACAAACCAGACATGTTCGCAGACGGCATCCACTCAGCGAGTTTTCGGACATGTGCTTGTCGTTGCGCCCATCAGAGCTGTTCCAGGCACGACAGACATTCGGAAACTACCTAGTCAGAGCTGTTCCGAACAAGAGCGGCATTCGGAAACTAGGTAGTCAGAGCTGTTCCTAGCACGAGAGACATTCGGGCGAGACATTTCACTCGGACGTAATTGCGTAGTGTCAATTTTTAGTTTGCCACCCGTAGGCCGACACTTCCGACTTCTGGCGGGCATTTTTTAGTGAGGTTAGCCTTCCTCCGGTTTCGAGACACGTTAGACTGTTGTAATGTCACCCACATCTCAGCTGGTCAAGATAGAACGATCAACGATATCGCGGACGGCCCTCAAGGGAAGGCAGGGGCAGACCATGGGCATCATCTCACTATCCGAGGAGGCTTCCATAATTGCAGAGCCGGCACATATTGCTCTAAGACTGGGCTCACCCAAGGAGTTTCCACGTCCTGCTCATGGCTGCTTTTGTTCCTCACTTCCATGTGTTGAGCATCCCGCTTGCCACTGATCGCTCGAGCACACACCAGGAGCGGTCAGATTGCGGGCGACATCCACTCGGTAAGCTTTTGCTTGTGACTTCATCCCACGCAATAGGTTCGCTCGCCGTGCGTTCCATTTTGCGTTGAGACGTTCTTCCACTTATATCTACACTCTCTATGAGTTAGATACAGAGTTTCCGTAACCATGCCCTTCGACTGGGGCACTTTTCTATCTTTTTTGTACTCGCTCACGAGGTAGGCTACATGTGCTGCCGGTTCAGCACCTTACCTTCGCGCAGCAGCGAACGGGAAACGGTCAGGCCCTCTCATCCGGGAATCCCTCATATCCCCCAGCTGAGAGCCTTCGAACATGTATTAGACCTGAGCATGTAGCTTGCTCAGTATCACGTTTCTATTTTCCGGTAGACGGGTATCGGCCTGGCTCTCAGATCCGAGGGTTTGTGGCTTAGAGGCGTTCAGCCACAGCCCTCGACAGGGAGCCCTAAGAGTTTTGTCCGAACCAAGAAATTCTGCCTTCGTGCACCTGATTTAAATTTTGACTGCTATCCTCAGTCTATACCTGCAGAGCAGCAGGTTGTGTCTCTCTTAGTCTGGTCCCTATCCCATAAGCTGTCCGATATGTAATTTTTCACCCATCGGCAAGCAAATGAGGTCGATGGGACACGCAAGCTCCCCCACCACGTCAAGGTGGAGACACATCGGGGGAGTTCTTCTGGTTCCATTTGGTCTGTACATATTGCTTGCTGTGGTACACTGTCAGTTGGTAGCCTAGTTATGTGGCTGAACCATTTCACCCGCTGTTTTCTAATTAAATCTGGTGCTGTTATTGCCCCACTTTAGTCCTAATTTCATCATTTCTGATTTTCTCTCTTCTTGATATGTTAAGTATTCTTCTTAGGAATCTAATTTCCATAATTTTTCTTTTTTCTTTTTCTGTCATTGTCTAGGTTTGACATTGGTATTATAGAGTTGGTAGAAAGATTGTTTTGAAGAGAGCTTTTTTAGTATCTACTGTTACATGTTTGTTCTTTAGTAATGGTGCGATTTGTCTGAGTTGGTTTGCCTTATTGCATCTATTATCGATCTCGTCTTCTGATTTGCCATTTGATGATATTATGCAGACCAAAGAGAGATAATCATGACTAGATCAGACTGGAGGCACAGCTAAACTCACATGTGAGCCCAGGAATACAGAGCCTAGACAAGAATGAACACTAGTTCCCTTAATATTAACAATCATATTTTATGTCCTTATAAATTTCAACAAGAAGTACAGAGACTGGAATCCCACAGCTGTAGATGCAGAGGTCAAGGCCGTCATTAATGACATCTATGATGATGATGATGCAGTTATTTTATACAGACATGTCAGTTGTTTAGCATCAAAGATGTGCATGGGCGTTCTCAACATGCTGTCATGGCAAAATTATTACAAAAGCCAGCAGTGCTGTCACTTCAACCACAAACAGAATGACAGTGGAATTGTTGGCTGTTACAATGGCAATATATTGTCTTCAGAGACAAAACTACACTCATGCTTGCATACTAAGTGATCATTAAACACTATCGGCAAAGAAGAGGCAGGTTTCACATGCAGGCATTTAATCCCTACAGAGGTCCAATATCTGTAAAGTCACGTTTACTTTCATATCAGAACATACAGGTGTTGTGGGCAGTGAAAAGGCAGATAGACTGGCTGTTATTTCCACTATATTAGAGGGTTAGCCAATGGATGTGCTGACATCATGAACACCCTTAAAGAGGCTGGCCGAAATAAGGACTTCAGCTGAAAGCATCAGCATCAGTAGTCAGAATGCAAGCAATTCAGATTGAAGATCAGTGTGGTTAGAAAGCACAGCACACCAAGTGTGTGAGGAGGCTTGTTAATCAACATCGGACAGGTACAGTTAGTTGTTTATGCTGATGGATTTACTACGGAGGAGATAGGAGCACCTATGGATGTATTAGTAGGGCAGTAATGATAATCTGAACTAAATGGTAAAAATAATATGTATTATCTAAATATTGACTGGTATACAAATGTGCTGCCTTATACAAATATTGACTGGTATTTATTTATGTTGCCTTTTATAAATGATGATTGCAGAAATATGTGCTGTCTTATACAAATAGTGATTGGTATACATATGTGCTGTCTCATATAAATGATGGTTGAAGACATGTATTTTATTTAAATAAAGACAGATAGATAGTATAGGTGCTGTTTCACATACATTTTTACTGGTAAAAATTGCAGAGGGTGCCTTAACAGTGACTGATTAAAAACTACATTTGGTCTCTAGTGTAAATGTGACTGAATAAATCACACCAGCTGTCTTATATATGGTAGCTGGTAAAATAATGATGTGACAACATGTGCTGTTTTCCATAGTGGCTAATGGAAGGTCATGAAAATGACACTTTAAAAAAAAATGCTTTTAAATGTACATAGTGACCAAACATAGCTGTAAAGTCTCATATAAGCAATGATTAATGACATTAATAACAAGACATACCTATAGAAATACGACTAGCACTACCTTGATCAAGCAAAATGGGTGATCCTGTTCTGTCAGAATAGGATACAGCAGGATGATAGTCACTTACATAGACTATTCCAGGATGATAGTCATACAGATGACACCAGGATAAGATACAGCATTATGATAGTCATACAGATGACACCAGGATAAGTTACAGCAGCAGGATGATAGTCATTCAGATGACACTGGGATAAAATGTGAATCTGCCCCATGACCACTGGTTCGACATGTGAGTGTCTAGCCACTACCACAAGACTGTTGTATCTTGTCACACATCCCCACACAGTGATTTGAGAGGTTTGAAGTGTTCTCAGTGAAAACACTATACATCCTGAGAAATGGACTTTTTACTAGACATATCAATAGTGAACGAGGAGAATACTATAAAATGGCACTATATCTTATGTCCAATCTGATGTAATCATCTGACTATTGTTTGCCAAGGTTCATCATGGTAGAGTGAGCATGTTAGCATAGTTGATAAGGAGCTGTGCTGATTTTTTCCCCTGTTCGCTTGCATTGAACTCAAGCGTAGTCTACAGTCTACTGCGTCTAGTGCAATGGACAGGTTTTTGTATATGAGCTAGCTTTCCCTATTACCAGTTTCTCTTGCCGTCAGACAAACCTGTTCTGACTTGTGAGATGCTTTTTAAATTTTCGTCCCCAAATCAAGGTCAAGAAGTCATTTTAGTCCATGTGTCCGGTGTAGGGATTGAACCCACTACCTCAGCATCAGCACACCGGAAGTTTAAGAGCGAGTGCTCTTCTCCATTGGGAAATGCTGAATGCGGTGGGGTGAGGGTTTGACACCTGAGCTCATCATCTGGCTAGGTGAGGGAAAGAATGGCTGCTTTGACCTCCGTGCATTCATTCCTGCAAAATGTGACCCGCTCTCTCACAGCACAGACCCATGGTTGGTTCCTACTTCGGGACATGTTTTTTATTTATTTTATTAACAGTAGTCAACAGTCGACATGAAGAATGTTATTTTTTTTGGGGGGGCGCTCGCTCACTTTGAACTCAAGTGTAGTCTATACACACTACTTTAGTATTGCTGGACTGAATTTTGCATGTGGATTAGCTTTCCCTATTAACAGTGTCCCTCGCCATCAGACGAACCCACTCCGACTTCAAAGGTACTTGTAATTTATGTCCGCAAGTCGAGGACGACAGGACAGCATTTTAGTCCAACTGTCTGGTGTAAGAACCTCAATGGCTCGGAACGCTGAAGAAGAAGAGAAGTCTGGTGTAAGGGTTGAACCCTAACCTCGGCATCAGCACACCAGATGTTTAAGAAAACGCGTTCTTATCCATTCGGCCATGCTGACCTGCAGAAGAATGTTATAAAATGTTTCAATCTTACATAATCATCTGACTTGTGTAGCTCTATTTGCCAAGATTCATCACATTAATTTGTTTCTCTAACTAAAGATTAGTGTGCATTATATTGCTTCTGTCTTTACGTAGGTGTGTTTGTTTGGGATGTGGAAGGGAACAAGTATTATGACTTCCTCAGTGCTTACAGCTCACTTAACCAAGGCCATTGCCACCCAAGAATTATTCAGGCCATGAAGCAGCAGGCAGACATCATCACATTAACATCTAGAGCTTTCTACAACACCTGTCTTGGAGAGTATGAGGAGTATATTACTCGTCTATTTGGATATGACAAAGTGCTACCAATGAATACAGGTGGGTCATTAATATATTGCTTGTATATGTAATGTATTGTTTGTGTACAAAATATATTGTTTTTTATATGTAATGTATTGCTTGTAATGTATTATTTATATATGCATATTGTTTGAATATATAATGTATTTTCTGTATGTATATTGTTTGTGTATGTTATGCTTTGTTTGCTTGTGTATGTAATGTAATTAGTCATGGCATCTTGGGAAGATAATGTGGTGATTTCTCCTTGCCTGCCACATGGGGGTCTTTTACCTCTGCCTTTGATGCTATTTCCAACTGTCAGGACAAGTGAGCGCCCTGCTCTGCTCAGCTACAGAGTTGTCCACTTATCCCAGTGGATACTCAGTCCCCAATTTGCCAAACAGTGGTGTGTTTCCCATCCTCTACCACTGGGAGATTCGGTTGGGATTTTCCCTTCCTACTGTTATGGTCTATAATGGTCAAAACTTTCCAGTACTTTTATGATGGAGAAAGGGAAGAATTAACAGAAGAAAGTAACTTAGAAGGTCCACCTATTCTAGAAGAAGTCGCTGATGCTGTCAAACATATGAGAAAGGAAAAACAGCTGGGCCAGATGGAATCGCAATAGAAGTATTAGACATACTGGGAGAATTTGGAGTAAATATATTAACCAAAATGTTGAATGATATTTACAGAAGTGGATATTTACCGAGTGATAGGCTGAAATCTGTATTTATAGCTATACCAAAATGACCAGGAGCAGTTGAATGCAAAGATGTTCATACAATTAACTTCATAAAACATGTCACTAAACTTCTACTCAGAATTTTAAGTATAATGAAAAGAACAAGAAAGAAAATAATAATGGAAGTTGGTGAAGAACAGTATGGATTTATGGAAGGAAATGAAGGGTACAAACAATGCAAGAACATTAATAATAATTAAGAACATTAATAGAAATATCAATAGACACACAGAAAGACATATATTTATGCTTTATAGATTACATTATATGCAATAAGTCACTGTCCTTGAAAGTCAGAAAAAGAGTTCTTGCATGTTACGTAGAAACAGTTTTAACATACGGCAGCAAATCATGGATAATTAGTAAACAGGCAAAAAGATTCCTGGAAGCTTTGGAGATGTGGTTTTATAGAAGAATGCTGAAAATTGATTATGATTAGACAACCAAAAAGAGCAATCAGGACATTTTAAGGGAAGCTAAGTTGCAAAGACAACTTATCACAAACATCAGAAAAAGGCAGTCTTCGTTTTTTTAGCCACGTTATGAGAAGATAACTGGAACATATTGTGACAACCGGAAAGATTTGCAAAAAGAGAGATAGAGGAAGACAGTGTGAGAAAATTCTTGACAGTCATGTGTTATGGCATGGAAGAGAGTCAACACATGAATTGATCCATGATGTCGGAGATCCCAATTTGTGGAGAGGCATGATCACCCACGCCGGGCGGCAATGCACTGGATGATGATGAGATCATTCTAAGACATTTGTTAAAATAAAACATGATGAACTGATTAAAATGTTGGAAGATATCAACATTAATGGGAAAGATCTCAGAATAATAAAGAATATTTACTAGAACCAAGTAGCAGCAATTAACATGGGAAATAAAGAGTTCAATTCTAAACAAATAAAGCTAGGAGTACACCAGGAATCAATAGCTTTTCTCATTTGGAAATGTTGCTTTGGCAGCTGCCTATACAACCTGCTGTTTTTTTTATTTCCAATTAAGATAGCATTAATGAAGGAAATCAGAGTCATACAGTTGAAATAATTAAGACATACAAAAAGGCATAGCTCTTTGTTGAAAGTGGTCCTTGAGAAAAAAGGGTTAAGGCCAAGTGAGTGGGATTCTTGTTGAAAGTTGTGCTCTAAGAAAGGGTGTAGGTCAAGTGTGTGAGATCCTGGTTGAAAGATGTGCATGAAGAAAGCGTGTTGAAGTTGGCAAGATCCTTGTTGAAAGATGTGTTTGAAGAAAGAGTATTGAAGTGTGTAAGATCTTTTTGAAAGATGTGCTCCAAGAAAGAATGAAAAGTAAGTATGCAAGATCCTTGTTGAAAAATGTGCTCCAGGACAAGGTGGGGAGACAAATATACAAGATTCTTGTTGAAACATGTGCATGAAGAAAGCTAACATTCAGTGTGCCAGTGGCACTTGATGATGATGGAATAACATAATAACTACAAGTGCATACAGAACGAAGCTATGCGGGTCATTCTGGGATGCACCAGAGACACCAGTGGTGTGTATGCGTTACATCTTTGGTTTGCCGACTGTTGCTGGTAGGCTCAAGGTGATGCAAGCAAAGGCGTACCTCAGAGTAGCTGCTTGATCACCCGTTGCATGAGGGCTGGACGCAGTTAAGGGTCAGCGACTGATAAGAGGGAAATCATGGATGGCTCAGGCGGAGGATACGATCAGACAGGTGTGCATCTTGGAGAACATTAGGAGAGGAGAGGAGTGGGCCAGAGTGTCAGCGGAGCAGTTAGACTTGTGCAGAGTTATAATCACATTGAGCCGGGAGTGCAGTGAGTGACCAGCAGGGGCCACAGAAGTGGAAATCCAGCAACTAATTCAGGATAATGCTCGCTCAGGTGATGTGATTATCTACACAGATGGTTCGGTGTTGAGAGGTAGTAGAAGTGCCTGGGGGTTCTTAGCAAAAGCTAATGGTCGACGTTTGGTACAGGAGAGCCTGGCATATGAAAACACAACATCTGGCTTAAGAATGGAAGCGGAGGCAGTCAGTGCAGCTTTCCGCTGGATGGAGAATACGATACACACACACATCATGATTGTAACTGACTCAGAAAGCATGCTGAGGAAGTTGAGGACAGGCAAGCTTCGGGCAGAGTGGCTTGCTTCGCTTCGGAGGTCACGGGTGGAAAGCATCGCCTGGATCTTTTCTCCGGGCATGCCGGTGTGCTGGGGAATGAACAGGCGGACAGATTGGCTGGCTTTGCAAAACTTGGTGGAGTATTGATGCATGACAAGGCAGACATGTTTGCAGCCTTGTGGGAGCACATGTACACCTCGGAGGAGCAAATGGATCACCATGGTCTGGCAAGAATGAGACAGCGAGGAGTGACGAGGGGATCTGGCCGATGCTCGCCGCTCAGAGGAAAGGCGAGACGGACATATAATCAGATTGCTACTGGTACTATTGGTGTTGGAACTCTTTACTGGCTGCTGAGGATGGGGACGTAGCGCTTATGGGAATGCCCCGAATGCTGTGATGTCGGTTCCTAAATCAATCAGTCAATCAATCAACTACATGAAATTGAATGTATGTATACATTCACATTTCTTAAAATAGAATAATATGTTTTCTTCCATTTCTACCAGGTGTTGAGGGTGGTGAGACTGCCTGCAAACTGGCCAGAAAGTGGGGCTACAAAGTGAAGAAAATTCCAGATAATCAGGCTAGAATTATTTTTGTAGAAGGCAATTTCTGGGGCAGGACATTAGCTGCTATTTCTTCTTCAACTGACCCTGCCAGTTACTCAGGTTTTGGGCCTTTCATGCCAGGGTTTTCCATCATCCCATACAATAATGTTCAAGCACTAGAGGTATGTTTGTTTTATGATATTGTAACATTAATTTTGTAGCTTTTTAGAGGTTGGGGTGATATAAACATTAGTGCATTGACTTATCAAGGTAGCGGTCCAGATTTAATCCCCAGTTGAGGGTAGATTTTGTTTCGGATAATATATGACTTTTAGGTTGACTCAGTTTTGATTAATAGATTGCTGAGATTTTTCCAAGAAAAGCAGGTGACAGGAAGGAAGCTGGTCACATCATCTTATATAAGGTGTAGAATAAGTAAATATGAAAGTTCTGTTGCTGTACACACTTATGGTAGTATCTGACATGGGATTACTTTTCTCTGTCATTTTGTGCGGAATTAGTGTTGTTCAAAGTAGCAGGAAATAACAGAATTATTGACATACTGTTTTATCAGAAATATTTCTTACATTTTGTATGAAGCATAAAATGACCATCCAATGATAGCACACTTACCATAAAATCTAATGTGTAATATGGAAAATTTTTAACTGCTAAAACATGGGTGCATATTTTACATGAGTGCTAAAGGTATGTCAGTTTCGATAGTGAAAGTATATTGGAAGGTCCGTGAAGTTTTTTCCCCCAATTTAATATTGAAATTGGTGGGAAATAGAATATACAGTAGGTTTTTCATATGTGTCAGATTGTGTCTTAAGAGATGTTTCATAAAATAAAATCTTGAAAATTTATTGTACATATTATACACGAGTTTCCATCATAAACAAATGTGTATTATTTGTAATCTGTTTCTTCTTCATCTTCTTCTTCTTCTTCTTCTTTTTCTTCTTCTTCTTCTTCTTCTTCTTCTTCTTCTTCTTCTTCTTCTTCTTCTTCTTCTTCTTCTGCGTTCATCTGGAGATGTTTTTTTGGACGTGATTGCATTGTGCCGCCATCAGGACGACACACCCGACTTCTGCGGGCGTTTGTTGACCGGGTTAGCCTTCCAGGGTTTTTATGGCTTATGGGTGTAAGACTGATATTATTGGCTTTTGTTCTTATCTGAAATGTTTGTCAATGTGGCACTCCACCCTAAATCTAGCTATGTGACTTTGACTGCCCATAAACTTAATCTTGGGAAATTATTGTGATGGTTTTCCCTTGAATTTCATATTCTCATAGGATACATCCCATAACAGTAATATTGTGTGTAGCTTGTGTAATTGTGGCAACTGGTAGTGCAGTGGCTGATCTGCTGGCCCATTTGTTTGAAACCCCATCATAATGGTTTTTTTTTTAAAAACAGGCCTTGGCTCCCAGGTTGAGCCAGCCTAAAATGGTTAACATGAAATGTTCTGGAACTGAAAGGCTGCCGGTATAATATTGACCACAGGACTCATTGAATGTCAAGTGGTCTATAAACTATGGAACTAGTACCAAAGGCGCGGAAATGGGCCCTTTGAAGTTTCGCTAATTGAAAATAAAGTTAGATCGGTATATCTACCTGGTGTTCTCTGTTTTGTCAAAGACACTCCTGTACTGGATTTGGGCCTTGTGTGTTTCAAGACAGAAATTGGCGGCGTACCCTATGCCCCACTCACAGAGGTTGTACCAGAATTAACAAAATAATGTGACAAGTGCAGGTCAGCATGGCCGAATGGGTAAGAATGCGTGTTCTTAAACATCCGTTATGCTGATGCCGAGGTAAGCGGTTCAACCCCTACATCGGACAGCTGGACTAAAATGTTGACCTGACTTCCTTGACTTGGGGACGTAAATTACAAGTATATCTGACGTCGGATGGGTTCACCTGATGGCGAGGGACACTGTTAATAGGGAAAGTTAAATTCAGTCCATCACTACTATAAATAGTGTGTATGGACTAAGCTTGAGTTCAAAGCGAGTGAGCATGAAAAAAAATACTACATGGTACTTATACACCTCAGGGAAAATGGACAAGACAAATGAAAAACAGCATGGAAACAGTACTCTCCTTCTTCTTCTCATTGTTCCCAGTCTGATTACATATTTTAGTGCTAATACTATGTGTTTATAACTGCTTTTTTCCATATACAGAAAGAATTTCAGGACCCCAATGTGTGTGGGTTTATGTTTGAACCCATACAAGGAGAAGCTGGAGTTGTGGTACCTGATGAAGGCTACTTGAAAAAAGTGCGGGAATTGTGCACCCAGTACAATGTTCTGATGATTGCTGATGAGGTGCAGACTGGTCTGGGCAGAACAGGAAGGTAAGTGTGTGCAAAGTGAAACAGGTCTTTTTATATACAGAGTACGCCAGAAAAATGTATGCGCAGTAATCGCCCGCCAGTTTAAATGTAATCACTTCAATTGAGTATATTATTTTAATAACGTCATCAAAACTTGTCATATGACACCATTTGTAGAACGCATTAGGTAACAATGTGTTGCATGATATTTTAAAAAGATGACGTAAACAGCATGTTACATTGCTACGGTAATTGTTTAAAGATCAAAACTGCAATTAAATTTAAACTGGTGGACGATTACTGTGTATACATTTTTCTGGTGCACTCAGTATATGTCTTTAAGCTCATTATGTATTCATAGGTTTCATCAGTAAATGTCTTCTCTTCTTTTTTTTGTCTCATCTTCTTCCTCTTCCACCTTTTCTTCCTCCTCCTCTTCCTACTTCTTCTATTTCAGCCTTCCATCTCCCAATACAGTATAGGCCCTCAACCAGCTCACACCAAGCCCTTTGTAGAGTTGATCATGATTGGTTGGATTTTGCAGTCATAGTTTTCTATGGGAGAAGGTAGCCAGTCTCAAACCAACCTTCCTGAGTTGCCTTCTGTGGCATGCATGGTAGATTACAGTGTTACTGTCAGTAAATATACTTTGATTTAAATCTGGCATAATTTGTAGTGATATCTGGTTTCCACTCATTATTTAAAAGGTTATTTGCAGGTCCTTTACAGGATGTCGCAGTCAGCCCATGCACTAATTGGCAGTCTGTGATTTTCTAGGCAATTTTTACATTCAGTAGTTTGCCGTTACTTTCAGAGCGGCCAATGCTCATACCATTGTAAAAATCGGCACACAGCAATCCACTGTCAGATCACCTACCCCCTCTGCCGTGCGTCCACCTTGACGAGGTAGAGGGGCTTGAGCGTTCCAATGACCCCAAGAGCTATGCCGACGGTAGCACAGCTACTGGTAGGGTCACCCATGTCGGACAGGTCAAGGGAGAGGGACCAGACAAAGCGACGTACAAACCTGCTGCCTTGTAGGTAGACTGGGGACAGTCAAAGGCTAGGGAAAGCATCCCGAACAAATGCTTGTCGAAATCGGATGTACTGAGCCACAGGCTTGACAAAGAAGTGCAACGTAACTTTATCATTTCATGATGCCACAGATGAAAATTAATCGTTATGGTGCTAATCCCGTGAAGTCCCATCAGGCGGTGATAGTGCCGGGCCCCCTGCCTCGAGGGGGTCCACCCATGACTACTGGTGGTCACCTTCCCCTGTGCTGTGGAGTCAAGGCACAGAGGAGTAGGTTAAGAGCTATTGACCAAACACCCCGGACACTCAACATACTACAATGGAATGCAGAAGGAGTTTATAACAAGAAAGCCTCCCTAACACAGCGTCTTCATAAAGATAGAATAGATGTGGCATGCATTCAAGAGACACACCTCAACGCCAATCGCACATTTTCAGTCGAGGGATATCAGGCCACACGTTTTGACCGCGAAGGACACAAAGGAGGAGTTGTAATACTTACACGAAATACAATACCTTGCAGCGAAGTATCTGTGATCTCTGACAACCAAACGGAAATTATAGGTGTTGATATAATGATAAAGGACGTGAAAATAAGAATTTACAATCTGTATAGCCCGGCAGATAAGGATCTTACACTCTCAAACATGGAAATAACTGACACAAATTGCATTGTTGTCGGAGACTTTAATAGCCGTTCAGAAAGATGGGGATACCCAGATACTGACAAAAGAGGAGATGAAGTGGAGGACTGGGAAATAGACTCAAATCTCCATCTACTCAACAAAGCGGATGACACACCGAGCTTCTACTCCAGAAGATGGATTACCACTTCTACTCCAGACTTAGCTTTCTGCACAGGAGACATCCTCCACAAAATCGATCGCCATGTGCTTGACCAATTAGCAGGTAGTGACCACAGACCAATCAAGCTTGTAATAAATATGGAGTATGTTCCACAGGAGCAAAAGCCTTTGCCCCGTTGGAATTACAAACGAGCAGATTGGGACAGATTTGCCATACTAACAGACAAATATTGTGAAAACATAAATACACGATATGGCAACATGAAGCAAATGGTGGAAAGTCTAAACAGAGCAATAATACAGGCGGCCACTGAGTCTATTCCAAGAGGAGCGAGGAAAAATTACAAACCATACTGGACTGAAGAACTACAAATTTTGGAGGACAAAGTTGAAGATGCTAGGAAGACCGCAGAGAGAGAACAAACAACTGAAGCGAACATCTCTCTCAAAGCCATCTCAGCAAAATATAAAAGAACAGTAAATCAAACAACAAGAGATTGTTGGAGGAAAAAAACAGAAAACCTGAATTTTGACAGGGATGGAAATAAACTATGGAAACTAGTGAAAGCCATGAACAATGAAGGACCTAGAAACAAACAAATAACAATTAAACAAGGAAATGCCTTGCTTACAGGAAAAAAGGCTGCAAATGCACTAATGGAACACTATGCCAGTGCAAACCACATTGATATTACAGCCGAACAGAAGAAAGCAATCAAAGATAAACAGATACATCATAGATATACAGAGACAGCAGCAGAATATATGATGGCAAATCTAACAATGGAAGAAATGGAACAGGCAATGAATACCCTAAAAAAGAAGACATCACCAGGAAAGGATGGAATCACAAATGAAATGCTAATAGGACTAGGCACTAAGGCAAAAAAGAAACTACTAGCAGTCCTAAATTACAGCTGGAAGAGGGGAATAGTCCCACAGGCATGGAAGGAAGCTATACTAATACCAGTCCCAAAGAAAGGAAAAGACCTGGAAGAACCAAATGGCTATCGACCTATCAGTCTTCTTAGCTGTGTAGGAAAATTAATGGAACGCATTATCAATGGCAGGCTAATATGGCATCTGGAAGAAAACCAACTCTTAACACCTCACCAAGCAGGATTCAGAAAGTACAGATCCACTGAAGATCAAATAACCTATATAGCTCAGGAAATAGAGGATGCCTTCCAAGAGAAAAAGCACACACTAGCGGTCTGGATAGATTTAGAAAAAGCATTTGATAAAGTATGGAAGGAAGGACTGAAAGTAAAACTGCAAAAAATGCATGTTTGTGGGAAAATGTACAAATGGATCAGCCACTACCTTGAGAACAGAACTGCCAGGACAAAAGTACAAGGACAAACCAGCAAAATGATGCTATTGGAGCAAGGTGTCCCCCAAGGAGGAGTTCTTTCACCAACATTATTCCTAGCATATATAAACGACATCACGGAAAATTTTCCAGCCAGAGTACACACATCATCCTTTGCAGATGACCTAGCCATATGGACATCTGAAGAATATATTAGTACAGCTAACAGCAGAATACAGCAAGCCCTATTAGCGCTAGAGAACTGGTCAAAATCATGGCTAGTGAAGATAAGTGAGGAGAAAACAACATGCACAGTGTTCTCCCTCTCAACTAAAACTCAGCAACCTAAGCTGGTATTAAATGGAAAAATAATGCGCCATGAAGAAAATCCAAACTATCTAGGAGTCACCTTTGATCGTCGCCTGACATGGAAGACACAGGTTGAGAAAAATCGAACAAGAGCAAGGCAACGAATGGCAATCATGAAAAAGCTTGCTCGTACAACGTGGGGAGCAGATGAGAAAGTTCTCAAGAAGTTATATACTGGACGGGTGAGGCCAGTACTGGAATATGGCATTGCAGCTTGGGCAACAGCAGCTAAGTCAAACTTTAACAAAATAAGTAGAGTCCAAAATCAAGGAATGCGAATCATAACTGGAAGCCTGAAGACAACGCCTATTAATGAACTAGAAAAGATCACTTGTTTACAACCAATGCAGGATAGAAGAGATAGCAGAGCCCAGCAACAAGCTGAAAAATTTAGAAGATTGACAGACCACCCTATGTATAAAAGGTTTAGTGGTTTTGGAAAGGGAAGACTGAAGCGTAGCAACTTTGTAGAAACTGCAAAACGAAAGATTAGGGCAGATCCCGTACTTAACATATCAACAGTCAAACCCATTTACAACACACACAAGTTCCCAGCTTGGAGACAGCAGCAACTGCCTGAGATGATAGAAAACATTCCTGGTATTGAGAAAAAGAACACTCAGCATGAAACCGAAAGAAGAGAAATAACCCTAAACTACATAAAAGAACATTACCCAAGCAGCAATTGGACCCATGCATATACAGATGGATCAGCCAAAAATTCAGTAGAGAATGGAGGAGGAGGAATTCTCCTAAATTTAAAAAATGGAGTGAAAAAAACACATTCAGTGGCAACTGGAAAGTTCTCAAGTAACTTCAAAGCGGAGGTAGAGGCTCTGAAAACTGCAGCAGAAATGCTCTTGATGGAGGAAAATAAAGAGACGCAAATAGCTATCTTCACAGATGCAAAGTCAGCTGTCTCAATACTGAAGAGCAAAAACAGCACAGAACTAGCTGACCTAAGAGCAGCACTCCATGGTCTATGCCAGAAATCCAAAAAAGTTATAATACAGTGGATCCCATCACATTGCAGTATACCTGGAAATGAAGAGGCTGACAGACTGGCAAAAGAGGGCGGACGACTACCACAGCCTGACATAGACATAACCTATAATGAGGCAAAGAGGTTGATAAAAAGCACTTATAGAACCAAATGGGAATCAGAGCATCCAGGCCACCAGAAGGATGATGCATATTACAAGCTCGACCGAAGAGAACAAGTAGCAATCTTCAGACTCCGCACAGGACATAACAGGCTGAAATACCACTTGTTCAACAAACTAAAGATAGGAGATACAGATGAATGTAATTGTGGAACTGGTAAAATGACAGCTAAACATTTGCTGCAAGAGTGCCCAATATATGCAGAACAGAGAAAGATATTTTGGCCCACACCTGCTTCATTCGAGGACAAGCTCTATGGAGATATCAACAAGCTCAAGTCGACTGCAGCTTACTTTAACTGTATTCAGGTTAACATTTAAATGTACATGAAGAAGTATTTAGACTGCCACACTTCATACCACAGGCATGTCGGTTACACAAGCCCCCCAGAGGCATGAAATGGAATATTGCTTGGATAGCAAATCCATTATGTGGAAAGTCCGAATCGAAAGCTCACTGTGTGGGCTTCATAAAAGGTGGAAAAAGTGTCCTAGTGGCACAAAATGGTATATTGCTTGGATAGCAAATCCATTACGTGGAAAGTCCGAATCAAAAGCTCACTGTGTGGATGTCATCTGCACACTGCATTCTTCTGGCTTCTGGAAGAACAGCCTATGGTGAACGGAAGGCCCAATATACGGAAGTGAGGCTAAGCAGCCATGTGCAGGACGTGACGATTCCTTGGGTGAGCCCAGTACCAGAGCGCTGTGTGTTGGCTCTGCAATTATGGAAGCCTCCTTGGATGGCGGGGAATGCCCATGGTCTGCCCCTGCCTTCCCTTGAGGGCCGACCAGGATGCCTTTGGCTGTTCTATATGGGCCAGCTGGGATGGGAGATAACACCACAACAGTGAGAGTCTAACGTCCTAAGAAACCCCCCGGGAAGGTTAACCCGGTCAACAAATGCCCGCAGAAGTCGGATGTGTCGGCCTAACGGCGCAAGAACGCAGCTCTGCTGTAAACAGGCACAACGCAATCACGTCCGAAAAAAAAACTCCGGATGAACGAAGAAGAAGAAGATCACCTACAGCTAATTTCGAACCCAGTATGTCAGGATTGAAACTGCTATCCCTAAACTATAGACACCTTTCACCAATTATCATGGTTATATCTGGTCATTTCCTGTCCAGTAGGTACCAGCTGCAGTTGCTTAGTATGACACACAGAGGTTGTTTTTTATTTTATTTTAGCTCAGTCATTGTAATTCTACTTTCCATGACTTATACTTCTCTTTGTCTACCTCAGGTTCTCATTAATCTTTACACCTTTTACCTCATCTGTATGCTCTCTCTCTCTCTCTCTCTCTCTCTCTCTCTCTCTCTCTCTCTCTCTCTCTCTCTCTCTCTCTCTCTCTCTCTCTCTCTCTCTCTCTCTCTCTCTCTGCCCCTCCCCCACCCTTTTACATTTTGCATGAGCTATTCATTCCTAGTTCTTCTTCTTCTTCTTCTTCAGCGTTCCGAGCCATTGAGGTTCTTTGCTGCAAATACAATCCGTCTCCATTCGTCTCTCTGGTGGACCTTCTCTTGCCAGTCGTTGATTCCAAGTGCTTGTAGGTCTGTACATGTATTATCTCTCCACCGCCTTCTTGGTCTACCTCGGGGTCTACGGTCATTTATTTCCTGAGTGTAAGCGAGTTTTGTTTCCCTATTATCTTCCATTCTTTCTATATGCCCCAGCCATTGTAGTCTATTAGCCTTCATGATACCAGTGATTAGCGGGGACTTAAACAGATCATAAATGTCTTTGTTACTTCTTCTTTTCCACTCTCCACTTTGTGTATCCCTAATGGGTCCAAAGATGCGTCTTAAAATTTTGTTCTCATTCCTAGTTCCTTATCTGTATTTCTACCGATTAATTGTTCATTGATCTTCTTTTATAATTATACATTTTATTTACCATTGACCAGCCAATCCACCTGTCTGAGATACCTGTTGACATAGGTCAGCAATGTTGACCTGGTTTTCTTTGATACAGACTTAGTCTTTAAGCCATAGAGAAGGATAGATTTTACTTTGGTGTTACCTTTGTAAAAAAATTTTCCCCTCATTTTAAACAAATTATCTATAATCAGAAATAAAGTATAGAAGTTTGAAATGGGGTAATGGACATGTGATAGTGTAGTGGGTTTGCCTGATGGTGAGGGACACTGATCTGTCAACGCAATGATCCTGGGTTCAACCTCCAGTGGTGGCAGAGTTTTTTGTGACCACTACAACTCTTAAGGTCCTCCTGCCATACAAAAGACACTGCCACTGGGTAGGACAATGAATGAATCAACAAAAATCAAGAAGTATATTATGAGCTTTACTAAAACACGATTACAAGAATTACTTACAATTACTTGTTAACCACTGGGTAGGACAGACATTGAGAAATGAGAAAACCTGGTAATAGTAAAACTAGACACTCCCTTGGTTGTAAACCACAGGGCCAGTGAAACTGAGGGAGAGCTAACAGTGCATGGCATAGAGAATTAAATGCAGGTCAGCATGGCTGAATGGATAAGAATGTGTGTTCTTAAGCATCCGGTGTACTGATGCCAAGGTTAGGGGCTTTACCCCTTCACCAGACAGTCGGACTAAAATGTTGGCCTGTCGTCCTTGACATGGGGACGTTAATTACAAGAAGTCGGAGTGGGTTCGCTTGATGGCGAGGGACACTGTTAATGGGGAAAGTTAATCCACACGCAAAATTCAGTCCAGCACTACTGGAAGTAGTGTTTAGGACTACACTTGAGTTCAAAGCAAGCAAGTGCAAAAAAAAAAAAAAAAAAATTAAAATAATATGAGGAGGACATTGGAGGGAGCTGAAAGAGATAGGGTGGGTTGGTTGATATCCTATGCTGCATTGTGAGATAAAGAGCAGAAAAAGAAGATTAATAACTGTTTTCATAGATATTTGTTTTGTGAATCTCACATGACAGGCATGGTAAATATACTTTTATTACAGAACATGAATGTCAAAAAGAGCTTCTATGGAATGAGGTGTGGGAGTTGATATATTAATTATTCTCCATTACTTCTAGAAAAAAGCAAGAGTTACTTAATTTTATGATTGTGACTATAAGAAGAATGTAATTAGCTAAATCCAGATGTTACACTAAGAATTACTGAAAGAATTCAAGTCGAGAGAGGAACATATGACAACAAGGCCAATATTAGAAATACATTCAGGCTAACTTTTATCAGTTAATAAATTGCAAATTGGTATTTCAGTCACATTTTTTTTGCTACACTGAACATAGCACGTGTACCATGTTACTATCTGTTTATAATAACTTTTGCAGTTCAGATTATCATGTTTATAATATTTCTTGAATTTAAAATTAGTTTTATTTGTATTCTAGCTTAGTGGAATGTTTCTTTTCAGTCTTATGTACTATAATATCCATTGTGATTTTACATGCATCGATAAAAGATGTTTAACTATTTTTCAGACGTCTAGCTTGTGATCATGAGAATGTGCATCCAGACTTGGTTATTCTAGGAAAGGCACTTTCTGGTGGAGTATTACCAGTATGTATAGTGTTTGCCTTATTAACACCTTTCATGATGCCTTTTCTTCCTGCTGCTGCTGCTTCTTTGTCTTCTATAATATTCTGTTTTTGTTTGTTTATGCTTTCTCTAAAAACATTGTTAGTGTAGATGGTGTGGTTAAATTTATTATATGACAGGCGTTGGGGAAAGTAAGGTCAATGGTGTTGAGTGTAATGGGTTGCATTTTATACCTTGCTACAGGCACCAGCTAGCCACAAGGTGGAGGAGCTGTTGTGTGGCACACATTAAACTCATGGGCTTTCACGGCCCACCTTGAAGGGAGAATTGTTAAGTAAGACACCAGAGCTTTTGTTGTGACTACATGCAGATTAATCATGGAAGCCATGGCAGTAACAAAGTCAACAGCATGGCTGGAGACACAAATGCTCATCCATGCATGTTTTAACAGCAGCTCCATGAGAATGCTAAGGAACATCGAGATGGACTGGGCCAGAATGAAACGGTTTGTTCTTTATTCTTATCTTCTTCTTTTTCCCTTTATCCTCCATTCGGGCATAGGCCCTTTAACCAACTCACTGCAAGCTGTTCTGTCTTTTGCTATCTCATGCAAATCTATCCATGTCTTCTTTATATTAGTAATTTCTGTCCGTGTGTTTTTCAGCCTTCCAATATTTCACTTTCCATGTGGGCTCTTGGCAAAGTACTTTCTAGTTATACTAATCTACATACAAATTCTTCTGGCTATACTAGAAGGGGCTTTGACAGGTAGGGGTACACTTCTATCACCCCGCCCTGCCCTGACCACCTCACAAGGATTATACGTCTATTGATCCCCCGACAGACTCGGGACTCCACATGTCCTTCTCTTCCCACCTAGGGACACCCATCCATAGGGGGCTCGGACCAGACAACAGTCGTACCCTCACACAAAGACATGGTAACAAAAGCAAAGTTTCATGAACAAAATAATCCAGATCTGAAGGCTGAAAAGCTGGGAAGAAAGTAAGTCTATGTACACAGCATGGATAACAGAGGCAAGAAGAGCTAGAGATGATCCATAGTTCATCAGGCAGCATGTGATAATCTATTCCGTGCGTCAGTCCTGTCATTACAGTGCACTCACCGGGATCTCTCCAGGCACAGCGGACTTCCAAAGTGTAGATACTTCCTGCGTCCTCAAAGTCCCCCGGTGATTACTAAATCTGAATGGCCATTCTCATGTCCTACATCAGAATGTCACAACCACAATGTTCCCTGCCACCGTCACCCAGTCTGACAGGGGCGACCCTAGGGCTCTAGGCGCCCCCCTCGGATATTCTCAACTGCAGCACAAACACTGGAGCTTGGTTGCTCCCCACAGTCAACAATGTCAGTTAGACCCGGCTGCGTCAGAAAAATTCTACAAAGTTCCATCGCCGTTCAAGAATAACTATTGTTCAATTTGGCGATACTCAACCTGACTAGTGTAACCTCACTTACACATTAAGTCCTCACTTTGGTCAATTGTGTCTGATGTCATCTTGAGGAATCATAGAATCATAAAGTCTAGTTAGACGATTAGTTTCTAGATCCCACCTGGATCATTCAACTCAGACCTCGTCAGACTTTCAACGGCTGCATCCGATTGTACGGGCAGCTATATATCATCAATATTTTCACTGGTTTGCTCTGGCAGTCGAACAAATCGTTGGAGTGCTCCCTGTATAGAAACACCATAAATCGTAGGCGGTTTCACTGGAGTGAGCTGTTCCACATTATTCCATCATAGTAATATTTCATAAGCATCACCTGAAAGGCAAACCCTGCAAGGAGAGTAGGTCAGTGAGAGCATCCGGCTACAACTGTGACATACATGCACATAAACAGTATCACATGCAATCAGAAATGTATTATCCTATCATTAAGGGATACTGGATCTTCTCTCTCAACAAGAAGTTCAGGCATGCAGGTGCATCAGTTGTCAGATAGCCAGTCGAATAGCTCGTCTGGGAAGCATGGTTCTAGAAAGTACCGGTGTTGTCCGTCTGACCCTGGTCATCAGATCTGGTTACCTTGTGCTATCCCTCTCCTTCATCCATCATAAACCTAAGTATACACCTAAATCATATCTAAGTGTAGTGGTTTCTCACATATGGAAGTGTCCGTCCAGACAGTTCCTCATCATCATCATAACTAAACACTCAATCAACTAATTAAGCCATTAATCAATCAATTAATCAATCATCCATCAATAAATCAATAATCAAGCAATAGCTTCTCTTCTAGGATCTCCGTCCCAGAGCATAGAGATCCCCTCTTTGTTAACCCCCTCTTCCTGAAAGGCAAAGAGTATTATTCCCTTTCTACATGTAGTTCCATCCCATGTAGCTAATGTAAATCCAACCCCGTTCCCTTACCCCAGATTAGCGCTGGTCAAAGTATGAATGGTTTAAATGGCTTGTTAGGCCACTCAACTCATTTTAGAATGGCACCTAACAACTCATCCCCTAATTCCTGATGTCTCTCTTCAAGTGTATCAAAGCCCTCCTCTTTATCACCCTACCCCTAGTATAAGTGTCCCCAACTATCAGGATAGAGCCTTGAGAGAGGTGTAGAGTAGTTGACTGAACGTTCCTCTCGGATTCTCGTCGCCGTTACACACGCTAATGCACTCGGATGTGACGCGTCATACCACCATACACCGTTATTAACTTCACCTCCCTTTGGAATAGAACAACACCACACTCCCTTGAAATACCACAGCACCATATACACAGGGAATGTAGCACACCACTAGCTGCTAAATCAATAAACATGTAGGTCACCTTACGTGTTATGTGTAATCTTACCCTATTTACCAAAAGGGACTCTCAGAACTAGCAGTGCTACTTTCACAGCAATTCTACTTCCTTCACTGCTTCTTCTTCTTCTTTCGTTCACCTGAAATATGTTTATAACTGCAATGTTGTCTCTTGTATGAATCTAACAGTCTTTTTTAGTTCACTCAGCGGTCCATAGATTTTTTTTTGATTTTTTTTTTTGGCGCTCGCTCACTTTGAACTCAAGCATAGTCCATACACACTATATATAATAGTAATGGACTGAATTTTGCGTGTGGATTAGCTTTCCCTATTAACAGTGTCCCTCAGGCAAATCCACTCTAACTTCAGAGGTACTTGTAATTTATGTCCCCAAGTCAAGGACGACAGGTCAACATTTTAGTCCATCTTCCAGTGCAGGGGTTGAACCATTTACTTCGACATCAGCAAACCGGATGTTTAAGAACATGCGTTCTTATCCATTCGACCATGCTGACCTGCTTTTGTTCTTCACTTTTGCTCTTTAACCTGTCCCCCTTGGGAAATAAATCCTCAACCAACCCTCCAGGCAGTACTATCTTTTGCCATCTTATGTACCTCTGTCGACGTCTTCTCCATTTGATTAATGTTTTTCTCTAATTCTCCTGTGTGTTTTAGATCTTCCTCTATTTTGTTTGCCCTTTGGGTTCCAGACAAAAGACGTTCTAGTTATGGTATAATCTCTGAAACTATAAGCACATAAACAGACACATGTTGAAGGGTCTAGACAGCACTCAGCCTCCAGAAAAATACGCGGGTAGATGTTCACACATGCAAAACGCAAATGATGTTGATTCTTAATTTCAAATTTCATATATGTTCACATACACGTTTTGAAGATGTGATGACATAGCTTTGTTACTAACTTGTGCTTTGCTACTATCTTATAGGGCTGTGATACCCTCTTATTGTGCTGTGCTACCCTCGTTTTGTGCTGTTTTATTCTCGTATTGTGCTGTTTTATTCTCTTATTATGTTTTGCTACTCTCTTATTGTGCATTGGTTCTCTGTTATTGTGCTTTGCTACGCTCTTATTGTGCATTGATTCTCTCTTATTGTGTCTTGTTACTAATTTATTGTGCATTGTTTCTTTCTTATGTCTTGTTACTCTTTTATTGTGCATTGTTTCTCTCTTATTGTGTCTTGTTACTCATTTATTGTGCTTTGTTTCTCTCTTATTGTGCTATGTTACATTGTGCCTTGTTTCTCTTTTATTGTGCTGTGTACTCTTTTATTGTGCTGTGTACTATTTTATTGTGCTGTGTACTCTTTTATTGTGTTTTTACTCTCTTATTATGCTTTGTTACTCTCTCATTGTGCTTATAACTACCCTCTTATTGTGACAGGTTTCTGCTGTGTTGGCTGACGATGAAGTCATGCTTTCTATTCGCCCTGGAGAACATGGATCAACATATGGTGGCAATCCGTTGGCTTGCAAAGTAGCCCTGGAGGCACTGAAGGCAAGTACAGACTTTGTGAAAAATGTTTACAAGTGTGACAAAACATAGGTCATTGACTTGTACACTTGGCAATCTCTTTCCTTGTTAAGAGTGAAGGAGTTGGGGGGTGAAGCGGGTGGCCACCAGATATGTACATTTTGTCAAGAGCATAAGATATTTGATTAACCAACACAGAACTAGTACAGTCAGTCGATATACGCTGGCAGAGGAGTGGAGGAGGTGGTCAGAGCACCCATGTCCCTGTCTGGAGAGCAATGACAATGACCCTTAGCAATCACTAAATAATTGCATTAAACACACACACAAAAGGACCCTTTTACTTGACTAGGGGCATGTTGGGCATATGGTGACTCCTTGTTACAAGTGTTTCATATTTAACTCATTGCATACCAACCAACTCGCTATATGTTGTCAGTCACTCCTTATGTGATCACCGTTTTCTTCTCTCCTGCTGAACTAGACATTTGTTACATTTACCCACTCAACTTTGTAAATGTCAATGTTTTATCAATGCAATCTCCACAATTTCAGTATTTTATCAAGCATTGAGTTGTGATCTCCACATTTTCAGTGCTCTATCAGACATTCAATTATGGTCTCCACATTTTCAGTGTTCTCAAGCATTCAGTTGTGGTCTCCACATTTTCAATGTATTGTCAAGCACTCAAGTGCCATCTCTATAATTTCAGTGTTTTATCAAGCAATCAAGTGCTGTCTCCAAACTGAAGGCTGGAAACAATACATCTCCAACATTTTCTGTTTCACACTCTCATACTACACTCCGGCAACTACACATCTCTCAATGTTATTTTCTAATTAAAATTGTAACCTATCTTTTGCTCACCTGCCTTAACTTTTCCCTACAGCTTGTTTGTTATAAGTGTCTTACTATTGCCTAAATATTTGACTTGTTCCAAGATATTAAAATGTGTATTGCTTCAATACATTTGTTTTGTTTCTATTTATGTCCATTGGCTTAGGGAATAAGTTTGTTTGTTTCCATCTGATCTCAAATTACACACCATCTATCTCATGTTCTATTTCTACTCTATATTTGTGTTTCTGTTGCCAGTGTCAAACATCATGGCAATAGTTTAGTGGATTGTTTCAATAATTTGTAAACATTTCATTCTAAGATTCAAAGAAGAATTGATGCAAATGTTTATACAGTATTAATCTTAACACTTATTAGGTTACGGAAGAAGAGAAACTAGCAGAAAATGCAGAGAAATTGGGCATCATATTGCGAAAAGAGCTGAACAGAATCCCTAAAGATATAGTAAAGATTGTTCGTGGCAAAGGTCTCCTAAATGCTATTGTTATTAATACTGGTAAGTAATGTAAGACTCCACTCTGTAGTTTTTATATTATGTTTGTGTTTGCTTGCTCTTTGATAAACATGTGACAGTGGTCAGTCACCAAGAATGGAAAGAATAAGCATATTACTAGAATGAGCTACCGAAGTTTAGACGTATAAGGCATATCTTTATTGCAGCATGATATAACAATATATAATGAAATAAACATGTATTTTTATATCCAGAGAACATACAATTAAAAACAAACATATAATGATATATACATACATGTCTGAGGCCTCAGTCCATGTAACCAAAATAATTAATGTCAGGGGAAATAGGCAAAAATAATGTAATACTAATATAAAAATATTTATATCTGTCTTAGCTTTTATTATATTATTATGAGGGGGCTTCAAATCAAAACCGTAATAGTATTATAGAAATTACAATAACCATGCCATTGTCAATATTGTTAAGTATGTCAAGAGTGTTAAACATGTGACATCACGGTGCAGAGGAACACGGTGATGTCATAAGGACAGTTTAAAAATGGCTGCCACATGTTTGACATGCACCAAGGAGGAGCAGAGTTCTGTTATCCGTTGCTTATCAATGGAGGGGTGAAATCTATAGAAATTCATCAGCGAATAAAGGTCCAGTATGGTGATGCATGCCTGTCAGTCCAGCAAGTGTATGAAGTGGAGTAGGAAGTTTCAAAATTGTTTGGTGCGATGAAGAGGTATGAAAGTGGGGCATGAGTGGTTATACATGGGGCCAAGAGAATTTTTTTTCTACTGGAATCCATGCACTTTATCGGCACTCGAGGACTTGCATTGAACGCAGTGGTAAATACATCATTAAATGATACATTTATTCTTTACTTTTTCAGAATATATTTACACACACACACAACATTTCAGGTTTTAATTTGAAGCCTCCTCGTACATTATTTTCTACTATTTTGTCCTACATTAATTATTTTGTTTATGTGGATTGACGCTCTAGTCAGGTATGTCTGTTTTTATAGTGTAGCCTCAAAAAATACATTCTTGTTTAATTAAATACCAAAGTTAATTTTATCAAAGCAAAATAATTTTAGAATCATACTTCAAAACTGTCCATGGTAATCCGGCAAGAAATCATGAAATTCCACTTGGTTTTGTTATGTCATAAACAACAGTTACTTATATAACATTTTTGATACTTTCAGAATCCCCTCTGTTGTGTCCCCACCTTGAAAAGGTAAAGGGGCTTATATATTAAAATGACTGCAAGAGCTGTACCGACAGTAGCTCAGCTGTTGATAAGGTCTCCTATGTCAGACAGGTCAAGGGGTAGGGACCATACATATAGCGATACACAAACCTGCTGCCATGTAGGCAGACTGGGGACAGTCAAAGACTAGGAAAAGCAAACTCCCAAAAATGCTTGTTGAAGTCGGATGTACTGAGCCACATGCATGTCTGCATGCCAAGACAGTGGTCTAGTTTCAACCTCAGCAGAGGCAGAATTATTTGTTCCAACCTGTATGGCTCTGGGTCAACCCAGTCTTGTAAAATTGGTGCCATGCAGCTTCTGGAATTTGGGGAAAAATGTCTATGAAGGGAAAGGGAACTGGCCTTCTCACCTCTTATGTTATGGCCTAGAATATGGGAAGGCCTAACACTTCACACCATGATTATAAATATAATATTATAAGATATTATAAATATAAATAGTTTTCAGGTCAGAATTTTTTATATTGTTTATTTAGTAAGCCAAGGAAGTTATCCACCTAATAGCATCTGATATTTTATATATCCGATCTGTAAAGAGTTCATAGCAGTCATTTTGATTAAACATGAAATATGCAATTACTATGGGTATTACCATTAAACAGATGCCATGTTGAAAACATTAGCCCCAAATGTTCATCTTCTGTCCTCTAAGAGTAAGGTTTATTAGGTTTTCCCTTGTGATTTCAGATTTTGATGCTTGGGACGTCTGTCTGAAATTGAGAGATAATGGCTTAATTGCTAAGCCTACTCACGGTGACATCATCCGCTTTGCCCCACCTCTTGTGATCAGTGAGGGACAACTGTACGAATGCATTGACATCATCTCAAGAGTTGTCTCATCCTTCAAGTAAACTGGATATTTAACTACGATGACAGGAGTGATGAGCAGTCATTGCTTGTGGATGAGCATTTCAAGTTCCAGAGTATAAAACTATGCGATAATATTTTGTTTATAGTTCAGTGATGTTTGTGGGTAATGTCGTAATGTGAGACAAAAGTTAGTTGCATATCCTTTACAGGACATCACAATCAACCCGAGCATTTTTTGGCTGTTTGTTATTTCTTAGCAAGTCTATATTCAGTAGTTTGCCATTTCTGTCTTTGTATTAAAATCAGCACAAGATGGTCTGGTGCCAAATTGCCGGCAGCTGTGTTTCGAATGTGGAATTACGAACTCTGTTTGTAATTCTTTTGCCAGATCACATTATAACCACACACAAAAAACATCGGAGGAAAAATTATACAGACCATTCTTTTCTTCAGAATGAAAATACATGTTAATTAAATTTAGCCCAAAATATTTTCAAAATTCAGTTCAGCAGTTTTGTTTCTGTTTGTGGTATTATTTCCTATGTGATATTATCCCTCCGCTTCGCATTCTTTTGATTCTTCGCATTGTGGTTGCATGATTTCAGTGAGCTTCTTGTGAGTGATTAGTCCATCTAACGTGACTACAACAAATTACTTCCATTTTTCCTATCATTGTCACAAAACTCAAGGGCTCTTTTATTTGTTGCTATTTCTTCAGCGAAATTTAGCGCATACGTTTTGCAAGCCAGAAAAAATAGTTGTGCATTCCAGTACAAATTTCTCCACATAACTTTCATGTTTCTGAATGTCACTTCTTCCTGCGACTCATTATTTGATTGTTTATTGCATGTCTATTGTTTAATTTTTTCCAAACTTCTTGAATATTAATAGCATTTAGACATTGGCATTTAGTCCCATATTAGTAGCTTGTGAGAATTGCAGTAATCAAATTTTTGACCAAACAAGTAAATAGATGGTCACAATTAATTTCTTTCTGTATTTTTGCTTTCCCTCTGATTCTTTTCAGCATCAGGTTGAGAAGAGCTTTCCGAACAGGGGCTTTATGTTGGCTGCACGCAGCCATTTTCATTGCCTCTTCTATTCTGCAAATCCATATGTTATGGGGTCTGCCTTAATTTACTCTCAGATAAAACAGGATGTACTAAGTTATTTAAAAACAAAAGAACCAAGTGTATGATTGTCTCCATCAGCATATCTTACTGCAGTTTTAAAGTCTATAAACCACAGTATATTTACCTGTTTGAAATTACGAAAGTAAACACAAAACAAGAAGGGATATTTTCAATTATTTTTACTTATATGTAAACAAAAGAACAAAGTAAATTTGCGTGTATTTAACTGAAAAAATATGCTACATCATTATAAGCTTAACTGTTTGGAATGTAACATAGTTGTGGCAATGTGTTTTGTTTTACTTAATAAACATACTTAAATATAGATATTGTGAGATAATTAGTTGCCTGAAAAAACAAAGAGCAAGCATAGAAGCAGTGATATTTTGACTTGTTTAAAACAAGTAAAGGATGATGATTTTAAAGCAACTAAACATTAATAAGAGAGGGAATTGGTGACTCATCCTTGAGTTCATAAATTAATTAAATAGAAACCACATTTCGGCCATTATAAAATACAGTTAAGGCAGCATACTTATGTGGCTTAACCACAAGAATAAACAACAAATTAAGAAATGGGATAATTTCTTCCATCTGAGGAAAAAGAGTAAATAATATATCTACTGATGCAACAATTAAGTTCTGCTTATAATGTGCTGAGGACATTTAATTCTGAATGTAATGTACTTTGCCTAATTCCCAGTTATTGGTGTTTTAAGCCCGCATGTTTTACTTAAAGCGATAATATTATTGCTGTTTATTTTTTAATTTGTGCAATTGCTTTTGAATCCTGCATATTTTCCCCAAGTTTTAATAGCCAATCAGATCTGTGAAATATGGAGATTCTTTCTATGTTCATGCTTTTTCTTAAGTGATATATCTATTGTAATGTTTGTTAACATTGCCATTTAAAAACTAATTAAAACTTAAATTAAATACAGTGTCGCACTTGCCATTTCTGCACTTTATATCCGTATTATCTTATTTTCATTTTTACAAAGCTTTACCCACTTGTATATTTGTTCCATTGTTAAAAATTAAGTTTGTTCTTCTTCTTCTTTCGTTCGCTTGAAATATGTCTATAACTGCAGTGCTGTCTCTTGTATGAATTGAACTGTCTTTTTCAGTTCACACAGCGGTCCATAGAGTTTATCTTCCACTGTTGTCTCTCTAGGCCAGAAGGTTTGCCTAGATATGTTATATTTTGGGCAGTCTTGGAGTATGTGCTCTGCTGTCTGTGACGCCAATCCACATGTACACATGACTGTTTCACCAATCTTGAATTTTGTATACATGTGGTTGCGTAATCTATTGTGCCCTGTTCTGAGGCGCAGAATAATGACTTGTTCTGGTCTGTCCATAACGTGGTAGTCATCTTGAGCAGGTTTTGGTGGCTTTCTGACTGATTTGATCATTCTTTTCTTTTGGTGGTATGTTACAGGCACATCAGGCTGTTCTTCTTTGGCTCCTTCCTTAGCCAATTGATCAGCTCTGTCATTCCCGGGTACTCCACAGTGGGATGGTGTCCACTGTATGGTGACCTTATGCTGACTGCTAAGTTCAGAAAGTAGTGTCCTTAGTACTGGCAATTTCCCAGACAGGAGCGCCTCGAGTACTGATTTTGCATCTGTCAATAGCACCACAGGTTGTGTACCATTGCTGGTATTTAGTAATTTCTCTGTTGCTATCTTGATTGCCTCAATTTCAGCATCGTAGTTATGGCAGTACATTCCTGTCGGTACTCTAGCTGTGTCCCTGGTATTATTTGGGTATTCTATGTACACTCCCGCTCCTCCATTTCGAACAGCATTTTGTGCTGACCCATCTGTGTAGACTCGGATCCAGAGGTCCTGTGGGTATTCTTCATCAAGGAAGCTGAGAGTGGCTGTTCTGCGCTGCACACTGTTCTGATCTTCCTTGTCAAATATTCCTCTCACTTTTGTCTGGATTTGTAATGATAGTCTATGCTCATCTTTCCATGGAGTTCGCTCTGGAATAGTTGTTAGGGGGATACCAACTGTGGGCAGATCGGTGGTTTCTCTGCAGAGTCGTTTGGCCTGGTGGATAAAACTACTTCTTTTCAACCGCCCCATAGCTAGGTTTTCAAATCTGTTCTTCATAGGGTGGCCTGGCAAGCTGAGGAACTTTTCTGCTTGTATTAGCGTTTTCGTATCTCTGCACTCACTCAGTGCTTGTGTCCTCCCCATCTTCTCCATTTCCACTATAGGGGTTGATCTCATTTTGTTGATTTGTATTCATGTTTATAACAGTTTTATTTACAAATGTACCAATTTGTGTGATCTCCACCTTGTAATAATGGTTGTTGTGATAATTGTAAGGGGTGTTTTTAAACAGAAGGCTGTTTAATTTATAAGATGCCATGTTATTTGTTTATGACGATATTATTTTAAAAATGTCCCCACACCCTCTCCACTATTTTTATAACTCTTATAACAACGTGAACAAAATGTGTCTTTCAGATGAAAATCTGTTGAGCCTGTTTGTTACTTTAGATGTGATCGTGAAGATCAGTATTAAAACTTTGTATTTGCTCATATTGAGCTGGAGAATCTTCTGCGTTTGTTAAAATACATCAGAACCATGATACTTTCAGCTTAAACAGTGCCACATTTGACCTGTCATATTTGCACAAGTGGGCGCTGTGAAATATAAACTAATTCTATTTTATATGTGTCAGGGTTTTTTAACATAAGCGACAGTAAATATATATGTCATAGCCATAAAATGTGTATAGTGCCTGTTACAATTTCTTTGCTTCAGATTGTTAATGTTAATGTGCAGAACTATTGTCTTTTGATATTTTCTCTCTCTCTTTCTCCCCTGGTTCTCTGTCTGATCATGTATGGTCTCTCTCACTCTGTCACTTTGTCTCATCTCATCATCTCATCTAATCTTGTTTCTCTTGTACCTTGCGGTGTCGAGGTGAAATATAAACAGCGGGAGAGTGTCTGTTTATGGGCTTTATATATCAAGATTCCCATGGACTCTACTAGTCCCTCTGTCCATCACTTTCTCTCTTTTTTAAAATATACATACACACAGTCTCCGTCTCTTTACTAACCCTTTCCCCCATTATTCCTATTTTTACCATGTGCTACATTTATTAATTTTGTATCATTAAACGTGTTTTACAGAAAGAATAACTCAGTGTATTGTTTATTACTGTTTCATATTTTCTGGTTTGGAATTTGTTTGCCTGTTTTGTATTTATTTTATAATACGGAATCTTCTTTATTTTCCACTACTTTGTGATAAGACATTTATTTAGAAAGAGTTTATTTATGGGTAAACACATTTCCATATTTTGGTCTCATTGTAATTATTATTATTGTGCGATTTACAACTGAGATGAATGTGGCCATGTTGGCTGCATGCCAAATCATTGGTTATCAAAGTATATCTGTTATGGTGAATTTGATTCAGACAAGTGAGCTTGTGGTGTACTGAAATGGAGATATAAAGACACAGACAACCTTAATGTATAGGCTCAGAGATTGGTTTTGAAAACTAAAACAAAGTTAGTTGCATATCCTATACAGGACGTAGCAGTCAACTCCAGCATTTTTGTCTGTGATTCCTGGGCTATTTTATGTTCAGTAGTTTTGCTTTCTGAACCACTGGCACTCATACCATTGTATGCAAACCAATGCAAGCAACTGCTTCCAAATCGCCCATAGCTGTATTTCTAATGCAGTATATGTACAAACTGCATTTGTAACCCCGTTGCCACAGAGCTGTTTAATAACTAGAAGATCGTTATTACTAATCCCTCCATCTTGCATAGACTTTGAGCAGTTACATATCAAAGGAGCTACACAGAGACGTGCAGTACGATATCAGAAGTCAAGTTATCTTCATCTGATCGACAGTCAGCACTCCTCTACCATCACTGGAACATCGCTGGGACAGTTATGTTTAATCAGCGACCTCCAAACCCACTCAGAGATTGACAGAGTCAGTATGGTCCTCTTTGGAAATAAGGTCTTAAAAATAATTCATCATAATAATGTGGCTATGTATCATAATGTATTTATTTTTATAATATTTATATATAAAAATTAACTGACCAATTTTATTGAAAACTTGTATTAAACACTGGCCTGCTCAAATGAGATCATTTTGGTATTGGAGAAATTTTTTTGACAAGAATATGGTTTTAGTTTTGACAATGTTAACACTGTTATAGTTTTTTTTGAAGGTACAAGACAAATCCATATTACTGAAATACACATTTTTTGTTTGAAATATTTGTTTAGAAAACGATTTTTGTGTTCAATATTTGTTTTACAAAACTATTTAATTTTCCTTAATCCATGATTGTTGCTTCATCAAATTTACTACCACATGATAATGCCATAATGGTTAAATTGCTCCTACTCACCTTACGCTCCCTTCTCTGGATTATCATATTCGTAACCATATTGTTACATTCTCTGGTGTCTTCTCTCTTTGGGGCTTTCATTGTATATTTTCATTTCTGTTTTATTTTGTGATTTTAGTCGGTTTCAATTAATTTGTTAAATTGTTTTCTTTGTTAAAAGAAAACCTATTTCCTTACTGATTATTTAAGAACACCAGCTTTAACTATTGTATATGCACAGTGGAGTGTTAGTATTTTATCAAACTGAAATTCACTACCCTACTTTTGTCAGTTATTTATATTTTTAACTCTTAAAGGATGTGATGGTTGGCCCATGTGGGGTGCAGGAGTTTTCTTTGTCTTTAAGTTTAATTGTACTTTTAATACTGAAAGGTACTGAGTGCAAGTTGTTTTGTTGGATAACTTTATTTATATTATATTTGGTTATAAATGACATATTTTAACTGATAACTTTGACAATTTGAACTTTGTTTTATGTGATAAAATAATACTGACCTCCCGTCAAAAATTCTTGGAAATATCATTCCCAAATGTTCTCATCCTTGAACAATGAAATGTGCTCCATGTTTTCATACTTAATATAACAGTATTGATTGTCGTTCAATCACATATATTGGATCAATGGGAAACTACATAAATAATCTAATATATTAGATCAATACGAAACTACATAATTAATCTAATATAATGGATCAATGTGAAACTACATCATTAATCTTTTGATTGATTGATTGGATCAATGTGAAACTACATCATTAATCTTATATATTGGATCAGTGTGAATCTATATCATTCATCTTCAACATTCTGAGGCTCTGTGAGGTGAAGTGGTTTACCGTCTGCCTCATGCTCTGCAGGTCATGGGTTCATATTTGGACTATAGTTCAAACGAGTGCCATTTTTCCCAAAGCCCTGGAGCATCTAAGTAGTTCCGGTTTTGTGCGATGCTCTCAGCAGGTGGCTTGGGATCCTGTAGAGAGAGACCCAGCCAGGTGAGGTGTAACCTGGTGCAAAGAAGATCATCCTCTGGCCTGTAACCTTGATGTTCTGTCTGACAGGTCTGAAAAGCATGAATGTGATCATCTAAATGCTGTAAAATTTCTGTAACTTTATTCTTGCTGGTTGAGCAGATAGTTTTAGTTCACACGCTCAAAGCTCATGTTTGGGAGTCAGTGATTGATAATAGTATGCTGAAGCTCATTTCTATAGGTTGATTTACAACTGACAATTCCACCATGTGGCAATGCATATATGACTTGTGGAAATATTGGAATGAAATACAAGCCATATATTTGTAGTCTCAAATACTGGGCCCACTCTGAGTGGAGTTTGGTAAATTTGGGGCAATGTTTTAGAAACATCATGTGGTGCTCAGTATTTTGAGAGTTAAAATTATGCTACGCACGAGTTAAACATGAAAGTGTCAGGTTTGCACACAAACAGCCTGGGAGGACAAGGATTTTGACCAGACATTGTGGACAGTCAGGAATCATCTTGAATTCAGTGAGAAGAGACTGCTTCAGCAAATAGAGGAGACAGGAATGCATCCATAGACAGCTCCAGGCTTAGGTGCTGGAAGATTCTTGCTAAAGGGCACATCAACCCATAGTCAGATATGGCTTAAAGAGACATGTTATTATATGTTATAAGGTAAATGAGGTCAGCATGGCCAAATGGATAAGAGCATGGCTCTTAAACTTCCAGTGCTGATGCTGAAGTAGCGGGTTCAACCCCTACACTGGTCAGTTGGATTAAAATATTGACTTCTCGTCCTCGACTTTGGGACATAAATTACAAGTACCTCTGAAGTCGGAGTGGGTTCTGCTGATGGCGAGGGACACTGGTAATAGGGAATCCACACGCAAAAAGCAGTTTAGTGCTACTAGAAGTAGTAGCACACATGTGGATATGCTTGAGTTCAAAGAGGGGAGGGGATACGAGAAAACAGCTGCAGCAGGATATTTTTTTTTTTTTTTTTTTCCAGCGTTTCCATCCTGTTTCAGGATATTGCGGTCAACACCAGCATCTTTCAGCTGTATGTTGATTCCTAGGCTAGATTACGCTCATCAGCACGCCACGACTTTCTGAGCGACCGGCTCCATACTCTCATAAGTCACTTTTGCGATTCGAACCACTGCTAATTCTCGTCGCGTCACACAGCAGGATATGAAAATGTAAAATGAAACTAGTAGGTATATGTAGATCCTGTGAGAGAGAGAGAGAAAGAGAGAGAGCAGACAAGAGTGTACAAATCTGTTATTTATTATACATGCTCAGCATACATTTTTGTGCACACTGAATTTGCCACTTTGATATTTTGATACTTCCAGACACTTGAATTAAAAATTTCAATCACAGTATTTAAGGCACGTTAATGTATTTAAAACACATTATTATTTGTGTCTTATAAAATCAATCAATAACAGTTAAGACATTAATTTAATGCTTTTGCAGAAACAATTTGCTCACACTTTTGGATACATTTCTGTATTTGTTTGCTGTATGCTTTACTCACCATGTTTTACAAACTTCAGTACTTATACACAGCAAACTTCACTTCATATTGTCTTATTACACTTCACTTGTTGTCAGACTGGCCATGTGCTTGTTATACTGTTGTTATTTGTAGGCAACATTCGCAGGTGTAGACAGTTATTTTGCAATCCAATTATGTTGGCTTTCTTTAAATTATTTAACATATCTTGTGATGCACATAACACAAGTGTGGTTTATTTTCTTGCATTTGTATATTATTTGTCCTAGGGAATATAGAAAGCAGTCAATGATGGAAAGAACACTGTGATTACAAGAATTTGGTGACAAAACTGGAAGTATGTGGTTGATTTGTCTACTGTAAAATTCTTTGTACTGACATAGATACAAATATTGTATTCTTTAATCGTTATTATTCATTTAATTACTTCAGTATTTTAATACTTCAATTTTAGCAAGAGTGTAGTACAGCACAACATTTACTTTAAAATTATTTCACTGAATGTTTTTATGTTTTTCATTCAAAAGCATGATTTATTCATTTGTTAAATGTCACATATTTTGAAGCTTCGACATTGCTTCTGATTAAATAAATAGTTTGGAGTGATCACACCATGACTGACTTCTTCTTCTTCGTCATTTATCTGAAATGTTTTTTTAAACATAATTGTATTGTGCCTGTTTACATCAGAGCTGTGATATTTGCACCTTTTGGCGAATACATACAACTTCTTCAGGCATTTTTTGACTGGGTTAGCCTTCCTGAGTATTTTATAGGACGTTACACACTCTCAATGTTATGGAGTAATCTCCATCTACAGGAGGTTCCCCGATTGACCTGACTAGAACAGCTGAACGCATGCTGGATGGACCCTCAAAAGAATGGCAGGGTAGATCATGGGCATTCCCCACCATCCAAGAAGGCATCCTTAATTGCAGAACGGTGCTCTGGTACTAAGCTCACCCGAAGAATCGTCATGTCCTGCACATGGTTCATAATAGACTTGTCTTGTCTTTTAAATAACTGTTTCCGATGCAATAAGAACATAGATGTATGAGATTTTAACTGCTTTTCACTGTATTATATGTTTGTGTCTTCTTTTACTTTACACATGGACAATTAAAAACAGAACAAAGAATAGATACATTGAAAAATTGATCTTTGCTTTTTCTGAACAGCCATGGTAAGATTACAAACAAGCCAACAGCTGTAAATATAGACTAAATAAACAAAACTCTCTTTTTCTCTTAGTTTACAAAAGTTGTCAAATGAAACGTGATGACTTCTTGTTCTTTTTGTTGTTAGTAAATCTACATACAACAAATGTGGTCTATTGTATGTATGTTGTTGTATTTGAGGTGTCATTGAGATGGCAAAAAGCTTTGCGTGGATGTTTGTCTGTGTGAGTCAAACTTAAGCACTATTGAAATGATCAAATAGCTATTCTTTCTTCTCCCAATCCTAAGGTAGTTGATTGGACATCTAATCTGTTCACTCGGGTGATGTGATTATCTACACAGATGGTTTGGTGTCAAGAGGTGAGAGAAGTGGCTGGGGGTTCATAGCCAAAGCTAATGGTCGACGTTTGGTGCAGGAGAGCCTGGCATATGATACAACATCCAGCTTAAGAATGGAGGTGGAGGCAGTCACTGCGGCTCTCCGCTGGATGGAGAATACGACACACACACACACACACACACACATCGTGATTGTAACTGACTCAGAAAGCATGCTGACGAGGGTGAGGACGAGCAGGCTTCGTGCGGAGTGGCTTGCTTCTCTTCAGAGGTCACGGGTGACAAGCATCGCCTGGATCTTTTCTCCGGGGCATGCCGGTGTGCTTGTAAATGAACAGGTGGGCAGATTGGCTGGCTCTGCAGAACTTGGCGGAGTATTGATACATGACAAGGCAGACGTGGTTACGGCCTTGTGGGAGCATGTGTACACCTCGGAGGAGCAAATGGATTACCATGGTCTGGCAAGAATGAGACAGCAAGGAGTGACGAGGGGATCTGGCCGACGCTCAACGCTGAGAGGAAAAGCCAGACGGACATATAATCAGATTGCTACTGGTACTATTGGTGTTGGAACTCTTCGCTGGCTGCTGAGGATGGGGATGGAGCGCTTATGGGAATGCCCCGAATGCTGTGATGTCGATTCTTAAATCAATCAATCAATCAATCTGTTCAGACAAGGCATGTTTCGTACAGTAAGAATCCCTCGACAGTTGGAAATCAAAAAGAGCAGGCTGAATAGGCCACTTCCCGGACAAAATGTCTAAATGTGAAAAGCTACCCACAAACAACATATAGCATTTACGATTCTGCTATTCACACATTTGGATCCTCTCCTGTGCTAAGAAGTTAAAGCACTGAGATTAATTCCCCTAGTGTGATCTATGGGAGAAGACTGGGGCACTTATGGAGGTATGTGTGTGCAGTTAAAGTGATACTTAATATACCAAACCATTCAATAGGTAAATGGGGTCAGGTATTAGCATTTCAGAAGCAGAGTATGTCCGAATGCGTTGACCCTGTTAGTATGAATTGCAAACAGTTAGGTATATTTAGCTCCTGCGAAAACGAAGACCATACTAAACACAGACACAATGCACAGACACAATACGCAATGTCTCTTCGTTTTCGTAGGAGCTAAATATACCTAACTGTTTGCAATTCATGTTGTTATATCCTGCTGCAACCGCTACTTTTTCTTTTGACCCTGTAAGTGTGTGGCGATGACTAATAAAAGAAGCAGCGTGGGGATAATCATAAAATGAATCGTAGAACAGCTGTAAGATACTACTCCTAAAATCAGGGAAAGACAGTTCCATTGCCTCTAGCTACAGACCAATTAGCCTCACCAGCTGTCTCTGCAAAACACTGGAGCGCATCATCAATCATAGACTGCAGTGGTACATTGAAAGTAAAAACATCCTTGTGCCACAGCAGGCTGGCTTTAGGCAGTGCTACTCTACGGAAGATCAGACAACCTACCTCTCTCAAGAAATTGAAGATTCATTCCAAGAGAAGAAGCTGGTGCTTGCGGCTTGGATAGATCTGAAGAAAGCCTTTGACAAAGTCTGGAAAGAAGGTCTGATGAAGAAACTGATAAACTGCAAAGTTAATGGAAGAATGTACACATCGGTGAAAGCATACTTGCACAACAGAAGAACCCGAGTACAGATAGACGGACTCAAGAGCAAGAAAGTACTACTGCGTCACGGTGTTCCCCATGGCGGAGTCTTGTCCCCCACACTTTTTTCTAATCTTCGTCAATGATCTCATTGCTAATCTACCGCATGGAATTAAAGCGGCAATGTACGCCGATGACCTGGTTCTATGGAGCACAAATGAACTTGCATCAGTGGCCACCAGATTGCTACAAAGAGCTGTAGATACATTTGTTGCATGGGCAAATAGATGGTGTGTCAGCATAAACACTGACAAGTGCAGCACCACCCTATTTACCCTTTCTCCAAAACAAAAGGCAGGGATCATCCAGATAAACGGAACACCCCTAAGAGATGATAAAGAACCAACATACCTTGGAGTAACATTTGATGCAGGCTGACATGGAGAAAGCACATCAATAAAGCAGTAGCAAAAGCCAGAAGGAAAATAGCCATCCTGAGAAAGCTAAGTGGAACGACATGGGGAGCCAGTGGGAAAATACTTAGCAAAGTTTATCAACAGAGCATACGACCACACCTGGAATACGGGTCAACTGCGTGTTGTTCGGCATAAAAAACTACACTACAAGAGCTGGACAAGGTGCAAAATCAAGCACTTAGAGTCACCACAGGAGGGATGAGATCAACCCCTATAGTGGACATGGAGAAGATGGGGAGGACGCAAGTACTGAGAGAGCGCAGAGATACGAAAACGCTAATACAAGCAGAAAAGTTCCTTAGCTTGCCAGGCCACCCTATGAAGAACAGATTTGAAAACCTATCTATGGGGCGGTTGAAAAGAAGTTGTTTTATCCACCAGGCCAAACGACTCTGCAGAGAAACCACCGATCTGCCCACAGTTGGTATCCCCCTAACAACTATTCCAGGGTGAACTCCATGGAAAGATGAACATAGACTATCATTACAAATCCATACAAAAGTGAGAGGAATATTTGACAAGGAAGAACAGAACAGTGTGCAGCGCAGAACAGCCACTCTCAGCTTCCTTGATGAAGAATACCCACAGGAACTCTGGATCCGAGTCTACACAGATGGGTCAGCACAAAATGCTGTTCGAAAAAGAGCGGGAGTGTACATAGAATACCCAAATAATACTAGGGACACAGCCAGAGTACCGACAGGAAAGTACTGCCATAAATTGCAATGCTGAAATTGAGGCAATCAAGATAGCAACAGAGAAATTACTAAATACCAGCAATGGTACACAACCTGTCGTGCTACTGACAGATGCAAAATCAGTACTCGATGCGCTCCTGTCTGGGAAATTGCCAGTACTAATGACACTACTTTCTGAACTTAGTAGTCAGCATAAGGTGACCATACAGTGGATACCATCCCACTGTGGAGTACCCGGAAATGACAGAGCTGATCAACTGGCTAAGGAAGGAGCCAAAGAAGAACAGCCTGATGTGCTCGTGACGTTACATACCACCAAAAGAAAAGAATTATCAAATCAGTCAGAAAGCCACCAAAACCTGCTCAAGATGACTACCACGTTATGGACAGACCAGAACAAGTCATTATTCTGCGCCCCCGAACAAGACACAATAGATTACGCAACCACATGTATACAAAATTCAAGATTGGTGAATCAGTCATGTGCACATGTGGATTGGCGTCGCAGACAGCAGAGCACATACTCCAGGACTGCCCAAACTACAACATATCCAGGTGAACATTCTAGCCTAGAGAGACGACAGTGGAAGATAAACCCTATGGACCGCTGTGTGAACTAAAAAAGACAGTTCAATTCATACAAGAGACACCATTGCAGTTATAGACATATTTCAAGCGAACGAAAGAAGAAGAAGAAGAAGAAGAAGAAGAAGAAGAAGAAGAAGAAGAAGAAGAAGAAGAAGAAGAAGAAGAAGAAGAAGAAGAAGAAGAAGAAGAAGAAGAAGAAGCTGTAAGGTAATATTTGAAAAAGGAAACATAATATGAAAGAGTTCATCAGATGGTGAAAGGTGGAAAAGAAAAGGATAAATAAAAGTTGTTGGGCAGTGGGTGGTGAACGAGAGAAGAGAAGGAAAAATGAGGGAATGCTATAGACTATAGAGCAGGGGTGTCAAACTCAATCGCTCAGCGGGCCAAAACTCAAATCACATATAAGGTTGCGGGCCGGACAGGATAAACATTCAATGGGCCGAAAATTAAACCTTTTTTAAACATTAATATAAATTACAACAGAAAAAAGTTTTAATAATAAAACATCATTGGTATACACATTTTCATTTTGTGTTACAATGCTCATTACATTTTCCATATTGAGGACTTTACCACACAGCGATTCTTGGTGTATGATGCAGTGATATGCTATCAATTCACCAGTACAGTTTTCCTGCATCTTTAACCGCACCCTTCCAACTAGTCCACTTTTTCGCCACACATTGCCGGTGCTCTATCTATTGTCAGTCCAACGAGTTTGTCCCAAGGCAGGTTCATGTTGGGTAAACTTTGACATACGTTGTCAAAAATGTCTTTTCCTGTCGTTGTCCCATGCATGGATTTCATGTCCAATATTTCTTCTGTAACATGCAAACTGAAATCCACTCCGCGGATGAAGATGGCGAGCTGTGCAGTGTCAGTCGTGTCATTACTCTCATCGACAGTAAGGGAGAATGCAACAAAGTCTTTGCCTTTTTCGATCATCTGTGTTTTTACATCAGCGGCCATCTCACAAACCCGATCAACAACCGCATTTCTGCTAAGGCTTACCTTTGCAAACATCTGCTTTATGTCTGAACACAAGACGTCACACACTTTCATCATGCAGCACTTTAGAAACTCTCATTCTGTAAATGGTCGGCCTGATTTTGCGATCTAAACTGACACAATAAAATTTGCTTTGACTGCAGCATCTGTTTGTGATTTTGCTTTTGTGAAAAACATCTGCTGTGATGTTACATGCATCTTCAATTCTTCTATATTCTGTAGCTTCTGCTCTGCATTCAGGCTGTTTAACTTGTCTTGATGTTTAGTCTCGTAGTATCGTCTCAGATTATATTCTTTGATAACAGTCACATTATCTCCACAAATTAGACACACAGGTTTACCGCCAATATCAGTAAACATATATTCAGCCCCCCAGCGGCCTTGAAAGGCTTTGTTTTCAAAATCAACTTTTATCTTAGCCATTTTAAAGGTTAGCTTTGATTTTAAAAGATTTTGCACTACCGACAGACGCTTGATTGATATCAGGTTAGCCGTAGCGGGCATTATACTACTTTCATTTTTTATTCGCCAATCCAAAACGAGTATCTGAACGATGCAAGGTAACTATATTACTATAATGATGAACACTAACTCACTACACAACTTTTATTTTCGTTTATTCTGATCGAAGCGAGAACGCTCTCAGGTAGCCTATCGTTCGGAAGGCTGTCAGTTAGGGAATTTGATTTGCACTTTATATCGTGACCATAAAATATATATTTTTGCCTAAAATTCTCTCTTAGGCCGAATATATTTGTACGTCGGTTTAGACATCAGGGCCTGATATGATTGTACGGAGGGCCGGATGTAGCCCGCGGGCCTTGAGTTTGACACATGTAGTATAGAGAAATAGCGAGAAAAGATAGCAGAGCGTGAGAACATGTTTGTGTTCCTGTAAAGTGGAATTACACACATGCATACACAAATATACAGAAGGAATATAGTAAAGGAAGCGATCCAAGTACAGCAATGAGACAGTGGTGTAGTAGTTTCAGAAAAATAATGGACTTAAGAATGTATGAACTAGCTGTGAACAACATTTTAATGAAAGAGTAAAGATTAAAAGATTAATCATTAGTACTTCATTTTTAGCATCTAATTTTCTTTCCAATATTTATTTCTCTTTACTTACTAGTTGATTTCAAAGCCATTTCATAAGTTATCAGTTATTGTCTGTAGACATTTTATCATTGTTAAGACAAGATAATCATCATTTTTCATCATGATATGAAAAGAGAGGCTTGAGAATATTGTGCAGCTGGGAAATTAAAGGCCGTTGAAGCTAGAGGACAACAGACAGAGAAGGTGTTGACTATGTCACAGTTCTTGTGCGTAGAACCATCGCTTTCATTTGTGATGAAATGAGTCGGTTTCTATTTTGTATAGTATGCTCCGTGAGCTGGCTCCCTGGCCGAGGAGTTAGCAGCTTTCTCCGGTAATCCCGAATACTCTCGTGGTTGACGTGAGCGCACGAGAATTAGAAGTGGTTCGAGTCGCGTCAGTGACTTATGAGAGTATGGAGCCGGTCGCTCAGAAAGTCGTGGCGTGCTGATGAGCGTAATCTAACCTGGGAATCAACATACAGCTGAAAGATGCTGGTGTTGACCGCAATATCCTGAAACAGGATTGAAAAAAAAATGCTCTGTGAGTCCGTTACAAACACATATAGGGTTGTACTTCTCAGCAGTCATCGGAACGCCGAAGTTGCATCCTCTACCTCCATTCTCACTTGGAAGTAATAATATCATAACGCCAGACTCTCACTTCCTATTTTTCTTTAAAAAAACAAGCAAACAAACAATATCTCAACCATGAGGTGTGTGATCCACCCGGCTAATTATGACACAGTTTGTAAGTACGAGGTGTATAGTTCAAATAGTTGTCAGTGCGTCGAAGAAGACTTGTTCCCTCAGAGAGACGCTGTCGTCATTTTTATTTAAGGTGGCAGATAGACTCCCGGTATATCTACAGTTTTCAATTTTTATGGTACAAAACGAAGCCATGCGCATCATTTTGGGCTGCACGAGAGACACCAGCTGTGTAGCAATGAGATACCTCCTTGACTTCCCGACAATGGAACATAGGATCAAGATCTGGAGAGCTCGTGCATACTTAAAAATAAGTGCAGATGAGCAGCATCCTCTGCATGACGCTATATTCAGAGAAAAGGGTGACAGGCTAAAGAGGGGCAAATCATGGATGGGTCGGGCAGAAGATGTCGTCAGACAGGTCTGCAGTCTTACCAGTATCAACCCCGGCAAGGAATGGGTGCCGATGCCTCCAGCTTTTAAGTGTACTTTCTCCTGCATTATCACACTCGACAGACGGTGCAGATAGCAGAACCCTGCCGCTGTCAATGCAGAGGTCAACGCGCTCATCTATGAACACTCAGATAGCCCCGAAGTGCTCATCTATACAGATGGATCTGTTGTAAAGCAGCAAAGAAGTGCGTGGGCATTTACAGCCCGTTCAGCGGGCCGAACCGTTCAAGAATCCAGTGGTGCCCACTCTATAACCACGAGAAGCATGACGATGGAGGTGATGACAGTTACACAGGCTTTCATATGGCTAGAATCACAGCATTATACCAACGTGTGTGTACTAAGTGATTCAATGAGCATGATTCAGAAGGTCGAAGACAGTGGACTGAGTCGCTGCGGAAGTCTGTTGTCCGTAAAGTCACCTTCATCTTCGTCCCGGGACATGCGGGAGTCGAGGGAAATGAACGAGCTGATAAACTGGCTGGCTCTGCACCCCCTGTAGATGGCCAGCCCATGGATCGTGCCGATGTTATTAACGTCCTCAAAGATATGGCGAGAACAGAGGACTTTGACGTCAGTGAATCCACATCGCTGTCCAGGATGAAAGACTTGGGAGTAAGAATCGGCACGGCCAGACACGAGAGGTACATCGGGAAAACAAGGCGCTTCGTCAACCAACACAGAACTGGCACTATTAGCCACCGGACGCTGATGCATATGCTGGGGGGGGGGGGGGGATCTGAGCACCTATGGACATGTCCGGAGTGCAAAGAAGATACCCCAACTGATAACTGATAACTCAATTTTTATAGTATCCAGTGTGGCCTTCCATCTCTACTTCTTCACTTTTATGAGTGCCAATCAATACCGGCGAATTCATTTCTCGCGCTATTCAAAGGCCTCGGGAATTACCCAGCAATTCACAGCTTAGCTGCGCACTACGTTAGCGAATGCCAAGATGCTTCCATCCATCCATCCATCCATCCATCCATTGGGGGGGGGGGGGGGTTGGAGAAGAAACTGTCCACCGTTTCAACCAGCCTCCGTGACGTTGGTTATAATTTATAATTGTAGTAGTTCTTAGTGCGGTATGAGTTGTCCTGTTTTTTCTTTTTTTTGTTTGCGCATTAGACGACTTCCACTGATGTAAGCCTGGCAGGATTCTTCTATTCCATCGGTCTCCATTCCTTCCTACGCCGATGACATCCTCGATGTTTGTTCCGCTGTCCCTACTCTAGTTTGTTTTATTTTCCTAGTTATTATTTCTTTATTTCTTTATTGGTTGATTTCTTTCTTTCTTTCTTTTTTCTTTTAAATAAATGATAATATATATGGTTTCCTATTTTAACCGTTATCCCTGTCTCTTATCTTATACCTCCTGTTTTTCACTGCTGTAGTTGCGTTTGGTGTTTCTTTTTTATTTATTCATGATTGTACTTTGTTCTTTTCTTAGTTATCTTTATTCCTGGCGTCTACTGTTTCTCGTTGTGGTTAGATGCTTATCTGACAATGGAAATAGATGTGAAAGATGCTTACTCGGGGTATGAGTATATATAACATTGGCTCGTTCACGCAAGACTGGCAGATGCTGAGACGAAAAAGACTAAACACAAAATCGCGGGGGAAAGCCAGAACTGACCATAACTTTACTCAACGTTCGCGTCCAAAGCAGTCCTGAAAACATGATGTATGGATCACTCCAGCCTGACCGAAAGCGTTGGGGTAGAAGAATGAAGAAAAATCCACCCTAAAGTTGAGAGTCTAAACCCTCCTTTAGTTAGATCAGTGGTTCTCAACCGGTGGGGAATCCCCCCCCCCCTCCGGGGGAATTTTAGGGTTTCCAAGGGGGGGGGGAAATTAAGATTATTTCAAAATAGCATTAATGCAAGAACCAGTTACTTTATATTGTTTTTCCCTCTAAATTTTACGGTTCTGTAGTTCTCGCCATAATGAAATTCGTTTTATAACGTAAGTAGACCCGCACAGCACGTTTTATGTAGATGTCTAGACATATTCTAGTATGTGTTAATAAATGTAGCTTCCATTTTTATGTATAGGCCTACTGTGTAAGGGTGGGAGGGAGGGGATTTATAGGGAGGAAATTCTAAAGGGGGGCATGACGTTCTGAACATATGGTAAATGGAGGATTGGGCCAAAAAAGGTTGAGAACCACTGAGTTAGATGTTTTGACAGAAAATCCAAGTATCACATCTTCGTTATAAACCAAATAATGCAACAAATGTTCTTTTTCAAGGCGAAAAAAAAAAAAAAAGAAACAATAAGAATAACCTGGCCTCCAACAGTGTAGTTCATTCAGCTTACTTACTGTAGTAGATGCCCCCTAAGTACTGTTGGCATTTGCTGTGGGAATTTCTTTACAGTTTGCTATTTGTTTTAATTTAATCCCACGCTACGAAATGTAAAGATGTGAATGAACCCAAGATTATTTGGTTACACTCAACGACGTAACGACAATCTACTGAAAACCACAATGGAGAGAAGAGCAAGACAGCGTCAACGACTTTCTGAGTTACGGTATCTTCATTTTTCTTTCTATCCTTCCATGGTGTTCTCATCATTCTTCTGCAAAATTACATCTCCGCAGTTTTCACATAATTCATCAATTGTCCATTATTTGTCCATGATTAACTTCCAGACATCAGGATTGACGTAACTTCGATTGGAAAAGATAAATTGCAGAGAATATTCTTCATCTTGTGAAATGTTGCCTTTGCTTATGCTTTTCTACATTTTACTTTCTTAATACATCTTCCATTTGCTGTCATTAAAGTACCCAAAATACTTAAATGCAATGGCAATGGCAAACTATTGAACGTAACATTGCCTTGTAAAAAAAAAAAAAAAAAAATCACAAACGGCCATCATGAACTGAATGTGACTGCAACAAAGGACATGCCGCAATTATTATTATAATATACTCTTTACTGGGGTTCTATCATTTTAATGTCTAATCCTAGAGGGTATATTATCATCATGTCCCGCCAGCTGGTGTAGGCATTCATACATGTCTACAAATCTCGGTCTTTGGTACTCTGGATCAACTCGCTGATCAAATTTATCTAAGAACTTGGAGCAGCAATGGTATTTAACCTGCAGTAAAGCTATGGAAACATAAATAGTATTTAAAAACACGAAGTGTTTTCAACTAATTATAATAGTGATTGTTGCTTTTGTGGTGATGAAAGTTTCTGCCGCAACATCCATTTTTGTCACTTGTGATTGTGTTTCAGTAAAGCTGATCAATTCTACGTCTTGTGTTCGTTGATTCACTCACTGTATTTCATATTGGAGATTGTGTTTCAGTAAAGCTGATCAAATGTACCCCTTGTGTTCGTTGATTCACTCACTGTATTTCATATTGGAGATTGTGTTTCAGTAAAGCTGATCAAATGTACCCCTTGTGTTCGTTGATTCACTCACTGTATTTCATATTGGAGATTGTGTTTCAGTAAAGCTGATCAAATGTACCCCTTGTGTTCAGTGATTCACTCACTGTATTTCATATTGGAGATTGTGTTTCAGTAAAGCTGATCAATTCTACGTCTTGTGTTCGTTGATTCACTCACTGTATTTCATATTGGAGATTGTGTTTCAGTAAAGCTGATCAAATGTACCCCTTGTGTTCGTTGATTCACTCACTGTATTTCATATTGGAGATTGTGTTTCAGTAAAGCTGATCAATTCTATCCATTGTGTTCGTTCATTCACTCACTGCATTTTATTTTGGGGGTAAATTGTGGGCGCTTCTCTGGCAACATAAACTAGACTGTAACATGAGTGACTTCCGGTGTGAGTGAGACCAAGTTGAACCCCACCTCCTTGTAATCATGGCTATAGACTTGAAGAAAAACAAAGACTCGCTGTCGAAAGCATACGAGAAAGTTGTTGACGACAAGGATAAAACTGACTGGTATTAAAACTGCGTTGTTGTTTGTTATACATTCGTCTGTGTTATTGGAGTGGTTTTGCATTTATAGTGTAATTTGTCACTGAGATTCTCATTAATCGAAAAAATCGAAAGGCCGGCTTCATTCACTTCCGTGTTGATACTTGGTATTGTCAGTAAATTTAGCTTTGCGCTGCTTTTAACAGCGATGTCTGTTAACAACTCTAATTCTTACGTCTAGGTAATACAATTATTAGACTAGAATTATTAGTAAAAACTCATCATCATCAAGTGCCGTGCCGGCTGGCGTAGGCGTTCATGGCTCTCCATAGATCTCGGTCTTTGGTTTTCTGGATCAACTCTGCTGCTGATATTCCTCCATGCCACCGTCTCAATCCATCCAGCATCACTTCTCTTGGTCTACCTCTGCCTCTCTTCCCCTCGATCTTTCCAGTTGTTACGATGTTCTCCAATGCCTCTCTTCTCATCACATGACCGAGGAAAGCTGTTTGTCTCTGTCTTATTGTTGTATATAATGTTCTAGTTTCGTTAGCCTGTTTCAGGCAGTCGTCATTAGTTACTCTGGCAGTCCAAGGAATTCGCAACATTCGTCTCAGGAACCACATCTCTGTTGCTTCTAATTTCTTCTTAATTTGTTCATTTACATTCCAAGATTCACTGCCATACAGCAAAACTGGTTCTACATAGCATTTCAGCACTCTCTTTTTTACATTCAGTGATAGTGACTTATTGCATAAGATACTCTTCATTTTCTGAAATGCGGCTTTTGCCTGCCCTATTCTGCTCCTAATCTCTGTTGTACATCTTCCATCTGATGTTATAAATGCCCCTAGGTATCTAAAATTATCCACTTGGTTAAGGATTTTCCCTTCTATTTCTATGTCACATTTTGGTGTCACCATTTTCTTTGATATTACCATTGTTACTGTTTTCTTGATATTCAAGGAGAGTCCTTTCCTTGCACTCTCTGTTACTACAACGTCTAATAATTGTTGTAGGTCTGTTGAATTATCCGCCACCAATACTGTGTCATCTGCATAGCGTATATTATTTATATTATAACCTCCAACTAGTATTCCTGGCATCTCTTTGATCTCTCTCATTATTACTTCGCTATACAGGGAGAAAAGATCTGGTGACAAGACACACCCTTGTCGTACTCCTAGCTTTATCTGTTCGTAACTACGCTCTTTATTTCCCATTTTAATTGCTGCTACTTGGTTCCAGTAAATATTCTTTATTATTCTTAAATCTTTTCCATCAGTGTTGATATCTTCCAACATTTTAATCAGTTCATCATGTTTTACTTTATCAAATGCCTTAGTATAATCTATGAAGCACAAATATATGTCTCTCTGTTTCCCTATTGACCTTTCTATTAGTGTCCGTAATGTATAAATTGCATTGTTTGTGCCCTTTCCTTCCACAAATCCATACTGTTCTTCACTAATTTCCATTTTTATTTTATTTTTGGTTCTTCTCATTATGATTCTGAGTAGAAGCTTAGTGATATGGTTTATAAGGTTAATTGTACGAAAATCTTCACAATCAATTGCTCCTGGTCTTTTTGGTATAGCTATAAATACAGATTTCAGCATATCACTGGGTAAATATCCACTGCTGTAAATATCATTCAACATTTTGGTTAATATATCTACTCCAAATTCTCCCAATTCTTCTAATTCTTCTATTGTGATTTCATCTGGCCCAGCTGTTTTTCCTTTCTTCATACGTTTCATAGCGTCAGCGACTTCTTTTTTCAGAATAGGTGGACCTTCTAAGTTACTATCTTCTGTTAATTCTTCCCTTTCTCCTTCATATAATTCTCTTATATACTCATTCCACCTCTTCGTTATAGCATCTTCCTCTAATATTATCTTTCCTGTTTTTGATTTCAAACACCCTGTATTTATTCTTATTTTTCTTCCTGTAAGCTCACTGATTTGTCTGTGCATATTTTTTGTATCTTTAATGGAATTTAATTCAATTTTTTTGCATTGCTCGTTTAACCAACTTTCTTTAGCCTTCCCACATTTATCTTTTATTTCTTTATTTATCTTAGCGTATTCTTGTTTGTCATTTTTACTCTGTTTTCTTTTGTCCATCAGTTTTAAGATATCTTCATTCATCCATTTTTTCTTAGCTATTTTGCCTCTCTCCGGTAATACTTCTTTGCTAGTTTGATGAATGGAGTCCCTTAACATTTCCCATTGTTCATCTATACTCTGTATTTTAGTTATTGCATTGTACCTATTTTTCACAGTCACTCTGTATTGTTCTTGCATTTCTTTATCTATTTTCAGAACCTCTTTATTAAGTCTCATGTTCTTAACCATTTTTTTCCCTCTCTTTAATCTTACTTTTATATGTCCACATAGTGGTACATGATCACTATTACAGTCAGCACCAGGCATTGTCTTTACATTAATTAAAGCATTTCTAAATCTTTTATTAATTAGTATGTAGTCAATTTGGTTGCGTATTTTCTTATCAGGGCTTATCCATGTGTACAGTCGTCTTTTATGGTGTTTAAACCATGTGTTTCCAATTATCATATCATTGATATTTGCCCATTCTATTAGCTTTTCCCCTCTTTTATTTCTTGTACCTAAACCATAATTCCCCACTACATCCTCCATTTTTCCCTTTCCTACTTTTGCATTAAAATCACCAAGTATTATCTTTATTTCTTGTGATCCAATTTGAGCCATCGCCATTTCTATTTCGTCATAAAAGTGTTGTATTTCTTCATCACTACTGCTTGCTGTTGGTGCATATACTTGTATAATATTTATGTCTATTGGTTTGCCTTTGATTTTTACCATAATAACTCTATCTGAAATACACCAGTATCCATTAATTGACTTGGCTGTTTTTTCGTCTAATATTATTCCTACACCTTTTTCATGTGTATCCCCTCCAGAATAAATTATTGTGTGATTGTCAGCTATAATTTTGCCCGATCCCTTCCATCTCATCTCACTAACGCCTAGTATATTCATTTTCATGCTATCCATCTCTCTTAGAACATTGGTCAACTTTCCTAGCTCATTTAATGTCCTAACATTCCATGTTCCTACTCTAAATTTATTTATTTTAGTTAAGTTTTTGCCATCAGTAGCTGGATGACGGTCTGGTGTCACCTGTGGCTCATGACTGTCCCTACCGGACGAGGATGCCCTAAGACAGCCATTAACGTCCTTCACTAACTTTGAAATATGTTTTGCCATGAAGTCTTGGGAAGATAATGTGGTGGTTTCCCCTTGCCTTCCACTAGTAAAAACTAGCACAACAAATTACAAGTGTAAACAAAGGCAAAGGATAGAATCATAGAACTAGATGGAACAGCCTGAAACACAAATAAATAAAAATAGTAAGTTCAAATATTTGAAATAGTCAAATACAAATAGAAATACATTACTCACATTACATTGTCATTGTTGAAGCCAGTACTAAACTAAGTGACTTAGTTCTTCCACGGTATTCTCATAATTCTTATGTAAAACTACATCTTCGCAGTTTTCACTTCACTCCTCTATTGTATGCTAATTGTCCATGATTAACTTCCATACATCAGGATTGACCTCGATCTCCACTGGAAAAAATAAACTGCAGAGAATATAGAATTCTTAGTAGTAAGTTAAAGTACTTACACTTAGTACACTACAAAAAACTGTAGTGACTACACTTGAGTACAGAGTTGTACATAGTTATATTAGTGACTGACTGGCACCTTGCCGTCTTGACAGATGAAAGTTTGTAAAATGGGGTTATCTCTCCATAACGCAAAGCCTGGGCTGAATTTAGAGACCATGCATTGCCCATGCAGCATGATCCCTCTCTCGGCCTGTCTAGTTTACTCCAGAGGAAAGGTGACACCAATATGTCTGGAACAAGACAAGCTGCAGAAGCTGCCGGATCAGCAAAGCAATGCTCTAACTGTCTGCCTGTCTGGGCTTTGATCCTAGACCAGTTACCAACCAAGGCTTGGGGCCTAGTCTGCCCTGTTATGACATTTAGTCTTTAGGTTGCATTTCCTCACACCAGGATAAGGCTTTTACCCTCCCAATTGCGCTCTTCCGTCCGAAGCCATTGGCACAATGTTTATATTAGTACAAAGAAAAATATCCATATTTCATATCTCTTAATACAGGCTCCATGGCTGAAGGCTTGCGAACGCGGTTCGTGAGCCGGGTACCAGGCGTTCAAATTCAGCTGCGACCGATTTGTGCAGCAGACCGTGTCGCATTGTGTTATAACGTGCTGGTATGGGAGCCGGTCGTTTAGAAAGCGATGGCAAACTACTGAACGTAACACTTGCCTAGTACATCAACTGCAGCTGAAAAATGCCGGTGTTGACTGCAACGTCCCGTAAGAGATACGCAACAACAACAAAAAAAACAAAAAAAATATGAAGGCAATTCTATGTCAGATGCTATTGACAAGGCATGAAATGTTAGACCTTAACATTTGCCAACTTCTTTACTCACCATTTTACACCCCCCCCCCCAAAAAAAAACCCCCCCCACTTTTTATCATCATCATGTGCCCTGTCAACTGGTATAGGCATTCATGCATCTCTACAGAGCTGTGTCCTTGGTGTTCTGGATCAATTCAATGATGAAAGTTCTCCTCGCCACCGTCTCAGTCCATCCAACATCATTGTTCTCAGTCGACCTCTGTCTCCTCTACCACTAACCTTTGCAGTAGTCGCTATGCTTTCCAAGGCCTCTCTTCTCATGATATGATCTAACAATGCAGTTTGTCTCATTTTTATAGTTGCACATAATGCTCTACATTCATTAGCCTCTCCCAAACAACCATTATTAGATACTCTGGCAGTCAAAGGTATTCACAACATTCATCTCAGCAACCACATATCTGTTACCTCCACACAAAATGTCTCATAGCAGGAACATGCTGTGGACATGTGAAATGTTAGGACCATCACATTCTTATAGGTTTGAGGACATGTTGTTAGGACCATCACATTCTTATAGGTCTGAGGACATGTGAAATGTTAGGACCATCACATTCTTATAGGTCTGAGGACATGTGAAATGTTAGGACCATCACATTCTTATAAGTCTGACGACATGTGAAATGTTATGACCATCACATTCTTATAAGTCTGAGGACATGTGAAATGTTAGGACCATCACATTCTTATAGGTCTGAGGACTTGTGAAATGTTAGGACTATCATTTTCTTATAGGTCTGAGGACATGTGAAATGTTAGGACCATCACATTCTTATAAGTTTTACATCCTGGCACACCAATTACACGCAAGAGATGAATAAATCCATCCCCTACGCGAAAAAGTTAACGAACACAAAACAACACGACCGTCCGTCACCATCTTGAAACCGGAAAATCTGAATGCTCTACGAGAAGTAAGACTTTTGCGAGAACCAAGTGATGACTGTGAATCTACAACAATGGCCAGACTGCGAGAGCAGCAAATTAAAAGAGGTGTGGCCAAACAAGAACACTACGCAGGAAGCCAAAGAAGATTGATAAACCAACACAGAACTGGCATCGTTAGCCGCTACACGCTGCGGGATTTGCTGAGGAGGGGATCCGAGCACTTATGGACTGAATGGTTCGATGTGCAATGAGGATGATCTGTCGTCTAACTAACTAACTAACTAACTAACATTCTTATAAGTTTGAGGACGTGAAATGTTAAGACCATCTCATTCTTATAAGTCTGATGACATGTGAAATTTTAGGACCATCACATTCTTATAGGTCTGAGGTCATGTGAATTGTTAGGACCATCACATTCTTATAGGTCTGAGGACATGTGAATTGTTAGATCCATCACATTCTTATAGGTTTGAGGGCATGTGAAATGTTAGGACCATTGCATTCTTATAGGTCTGAGGACATGTGAAATGTTAGGACCATCACACTCTTATAGGTCTGAGGACATGTGAAATGTTAGGACCATCACATTCTTATAAGGTCTGAGGACATGTGAAATGTTAGGACCATCGCATTCTTATAGGTCTGAGGATGTTTTAAATGTTAGAACCATTGAATTCTTATAGGTCTGAGGACATGTGAAATGTTACGACCATCACATTCTTATAAGGTCTGAGGGCATGGAGGAACGGGTCTTACCCTCCTGTAGCAAATGATGAGTGCTGGCATTGAACCCTTATTAAAAGGCACTCATATCATTGTTGTGTAACATTCTGTTATATCAACACAATCGCTCATTGCCATCAAGTCCTTCCTACTTTGTTTATGTTCTACAATTCACTACCTTTTATGAGGCTAGTTTGATCCTAGGGCTGTAAAGGTAAAAAAAAATGCAGTCCTGTCATTACCGGTGATTGAATTTCTAACCACCAAGTTTAAACAACCACAAGAATTAACAGCTGTGCTACCATGACCCATATATAGTGTTTGTCACAAATGTTTTTTTCCCCATATATAGTGTCTGTCACAAATGTTTTTTTCCCCATATATAGTGTCTGTCACAAATGTTTTTTTCCCGGCAATGCTGTCTTTGATGATTATTCTATATGTACAACACACACCTCTATCACTTCAATGTGAGAGTAAATAATGACTACGTTAAAAAGTTAGTTACATGTCCTTTACAGGATGTAGCAGTCAACCCCAGCAATGTTTGGCTGTTCGTGATCCCTGGGCAAGTTTACGTTCAGTAGTATGCCATTGCTTTCTGAATGACCGGCACCCATACCATTTCATAAACAACCAATACAGCTGTGTTTCGAACGCGGGTATGCGAGATTATGAACTGCGTCAGTAACGCCTTCGCCACGGAGCTATGACTACGTTAGGAATGATTTTTTCATTAATGTCACCGCAGTCGTCTAAAATGATATTAAATGTAATATAAGAGACTCGGTCATTCAAACAGGAGTTAACTATTTATGATACTTATTGAAGCACCCTTGTTTATCATAATAAATGATTAATTACTTAAATATTTGTTGGTTTCTCCAGTTGTAGACAAAGGAAGCTATCATTATTATGAAACATTCTGGCAACAATTTTCTGCCCAAGGATGCAGGTGGGCAGGGTGATGAAAAGGTTGATAGATTAACTGCTGCTGCCCCTCTCAATGGAGAGCTGCTTATTGATAAAGGTGATATGGTGAAGGCTCTGTGGAATCGAGTGGAGAGTGCGGCTGAACATTTAGAGTATTAGTCATTAGTCGCGGTTCCAACATCACAGCAAAGGGTCGTCCCCATTATGCTCCGATCCCGTGCCAGTGAATATCACATAAAATGTTCCCCATTGCACCATGTGAAAAGTGGAAAAGACAGGAGTCTCGACAAACAATGGCCCGCTCAGGCACACTGAGCAAAATGCCACTGCCAGAATATCACTACAGAAGTTCTCTACGGACAATACAGTTCATCCTTGATGGAATTGGCAGTCAATTTCCCAACCAGATGTTCACCTACAAAGTCTCAATGTCTCTAGATATTGTTGTTCCATTTCTAGATGTTTTCTAGTCAGCCACGCCATTTTTTCTCCGAAATGTAGATCACGCAGCAAAACAACCTCGAAAGATGTAAAGAAACATTTCAGTGTACATAATGCCATCGCCAGAATGCCAACACAAAAGTCCTCCTCGAAAACACAGTTCATGATCGATAGAAACGACAGTCACTAGCAAAACCAGCAGTCATACATTTCTGCATAAGGCAAGAAAACCGGTTGCTTCTGCGACACACCCACCGCCATCCATGCAGATATTTCTGGATGTTGTTGTTCCATTTCTAGATGTTATCTAGCCAGCTAAGCCATTTGGAGCATGCAGAGTATTCATATATGGAATGACTGGCTCTGAGTAGAGTGAGTAGAGTGTGGATGATACTAAAAGGCAGACTTTTAATCAAGTTGCTACTGGAATAATCAGCATGAGAACCTATTGGTGGCTTTTGGAGATGGAGCATGTGTAGGAAAAGTCCTGAGTGCAGTGATGTTAGTTCATAAATTCAGTTGTTGGTTCATAAATTCAGTATTCATACAAGAATATTGCACCATATTTATTGATGTGTTTGGTAAAGTGCAGATTGCAAAATGCTTAACAAGCAACAAAATTACTTTAATCTGATGTATTTTGTTGTTGTTGTGTGACAAAGATACGTATTCCTTATGGGAATTTTAGAACTAATGATATTAGTGTGCTCTGAAATGTGAACTTGTAAGCTTGTTCCTTGTCCTTGACTTGGGGATGTAAATTACAAGTACCTCTGAAGTCAGAGTGGGTTCGCCTGAAGGCAAGGGACACTGGTAATAGTTAAAGCTAATCTACATGCAAAAATCAGTCCTATGCACTAAGAATAGTATCACTTGTACGGACTACACTTGAGTTCAAAGCGAGCGAGTGTACACACCAAAAAAAAACATTTTTCAGTTTTGTGATTTGGTGACACTTCTTAGATTTTTTAAATTACATATTGTTATAATAATTGGCAATTTAAGCAAAAACCATTTGTTTTGCAGGGCATTATTTGGCTATGAGGGGCAAACTCCTGTGCTGAAAGTTGTACAAACAGGAGGTAAGTAGGCAAATACACACATAAACTGCCACATGCAAGTACACATATACACTGCCACATACATGTACACAAACTAGAGGTAAATAGGCAAGTACACACATGAACTGCCACATAAACGTACACAAACTAGAAGTAAGTAGGCAAATTCACATATGAACTGCCACATACATGTACAGATACGAGGTAAATAGGCAAGTACGTGTGTAAACTGCCACATGCACTGACACATACACGTAACAGAAACTAGAGGTAAGTAGGCAAGTACACATGTAAACTGCCACATACAAGTGCACTAACAATAGGTAAGTAGGCAAGTACACATATAAACTGCCACATATGCATAAACAAACTATAGGTAATTGAGCAAGCATACATATATGTATATCTACACACCAATGAGCAAGCATACACGTTTAAAGGGGTCTAAAGATACACAGCTTTGCTCTTACTGTTCCATGTAAAAGTTTCTAAAGATGATTGCTATACCACGTATGATCAGATCAAATGCTACAATGAACTGTGTTGTAGGGGTTGTATGTGATCCTATTGCTTCTAACTGACATATAAGATTGAGCAGCAAGGATAATTGTTATACCTTGTACTGAGATGTACCACACGACTTCTCTTTTACTGTGTACACTTACACCTCCATTCCCTGCACAAATTCATGACTTATTCACTGGACCATTCAAACGCAACAATTTTCCTGGGCTTTCCTTGCTGTCAGGAGCATTACAGAACACCAGTTAGCTTTCTGTTGTCCTCCTTGATGAGGTGGAGGGGCTTGCCTGTTTCAAGGACCCCAAGCCCAACTCACACCACCCTTTGTAAACCTGTTCATGATTAGTTGGGTTTTACAGCTACAGTTGTCTATGGGTTGAGGTTACCAGTCTGAGCACCAGCCTTCCTTAGTTGTTAACTCTTAATGACACGCATGGTAGGTTACAGCAGTAACTGTTCTTTGCTCCCCTTATTATGGGCCCTGGAATACATGAGTGCTGTCATGCCGTTTAAAAAAGTTTGTTGCTTGTCCTTGACATGATGTTGCAATCAACCCCAGCATTTTGTGGCTGTTTGTGATTGACTAGGTAGATTTTACTTTCATTATGTTACCATTGCTTTCTGAACAACTGAAGCTTCATACCATCAGAAATCAATACAAATCGGTCTACTTCCAAATCACCCGTACCTATTTTTGAACCCTCAACTCAGGATGATGATGAATTATAAAACAAGTGCTCTGCACCTAAGCCACAATGTTGGCTGTAATGCCATTATATGTATATAATTTCTGCGTGTTACGCCACATTACTACTCAAATGTCACTCTTAATAAAACGGTCTCATACATGGAGTTATAACTAATATTTTAGTCTTTTGAACTCTTGCAAGTGTAGTCATGTATGTTTTGAATTCATTCTTTAGATGGAGGCTTTGAAGAGTTAGTAGATGAGCTAAGCAGTGGCAAAATGTTGTATGCATACTGCAAAGTGACAGATCCAAACAGTGGCCTTTTTAAATTTGTGCTCATTCACTGGGTATGTGGTTTTATTTGTGTCAATTGTTAGTTGGAATATAAAATAAATGTGGTAAACAATAGCTTTTGAAGAAAGAACACATCTGGCAATGTCTCAAGTGATGTGATGTTAATTCTGACATTGAGTACAGTATTCAGTATTCACAAGCAACCACCCAACTAATCTGGTATAATCTTCTTCCAATGTATTCTGGTCCTTAATCCCGATACAGCAGTCTCAAGTGGCTTTTTTTGCAGATACAGTCTTTGAATCTTAGTTGTAGTTTACCTCTTCGTCTCCTTGCCTGTGAAATCTTGCCATGTAAATCTTGTTAAGGAATACGGTTGTTATTCATTGTTTTAATGTCCTTGGAATCTTAGTGTTATAAAGTAGAGTGTTGCCATGATAGATGCAAGTTTGGTATGCTTTAGTATTTCAGTGTTTGTTATGTTGTCCTGCCATTGATGTTCATTATCTTTGAGATGGGGCTCAGGTAGAAGCTATTGAGCCTTTTCCTTGTCTCATGTCGGTTAACCATATCTGAGATGCATACAACTGTACTGAGAATTCAATGCCAGGTAGATTAGAAACTTTGTGTTTAGTCTGAATGTTGTTTCAAATCCTGTTTGTTAATTTTCTAGAGATAATATTCAATGCATGAACTTCAGTTACAGCAGACCAAGAGATGAGGACAAGATGCTGGTGTTCAGGTAGAAGCTATTGAACCTTTTCCTTTGTCTCGTGCTGGTTATCCATGTCTGAGATGCATACAACTGTACTGAGAATTCAAAGCCATATAGATCAGAAACTGTGTACAGAGATGAGGCCAAGATGCTGGTGCTCGACAACATACACAATAACAACATCTGATAATTGTATAATTAGAAAGTTCTTTGACCGGAACCCACATGGAAACACAATAGAGGGAGACACACATACGGGGAAGAGAATTAGAGACAGGGGATGAATATTATGGAGTGGGTATGGAGTGAGCTGAAGGATAGATGGTATGGCTTTGTGTGAGTTGGTTGAGTGTTATGCTCTGCTGGGGGATGAAAGCCAGAAGAAGACTTCAGTTATAGCATATTAAAGCTGAGGGGGGTCTGAGTGGTCTCGAGGTATGGTGTTCGCCTCGAGTGCTGGAGGTCCCAGGTTCAAGCCCCGGTGAGGGCCGGGATTGTTTCACGTGGACTTCTAGTACATAATTTCCCCTGGTCTCTGGGTAGTAAGATCAGACGCCCATGTGTATTGTTGCACACGTAAAAAATCCCTTGCAGTTGGAAATTGAAAAGGAGTAGCCTAATGGCGCTGCCCGGGCAAAATTTCGAGTTAAAATTATACCCAAAGTATTCCAGGATCCTCACCTGTGCTATGGAGTTCGTGCACTGAGCTGAGATTCCCCGGACTCAGACTTGAGTTAGGAGTAGAACGGAGCACTTATGGGTTATGCCCATGTGCCGTGATGTTGATCCGTCAACTAAACTAAACTAAACTAAATATTAAAGCTGATGATTCATTCCCAGCTTACTATCAGTTGCCATTGTGTGATGTTTAAATGGTGTACACTTTCCTGTGATTTGAAATGTGTGTTTAGTCACATCTATTGACTTTATGAATACAAATATTCCTCAGACTGGGGAAAGTGTCCCTGAAAATCTCAAGTTGAAGTATACGTCTCATTTGAAAGATGTCCAGGGCTTTTTAAAAGTAAGTTTATTGGAACTTATGTAAGAATATTTTTAATGTTGAAATTACCTATAGTTAATGTTGCATTTAATTCCTATTATGCCGCAAGCCACTTGAAGTAGAGTTGCAGTTTGACCATGATAAAATATCGGAATCTATTCTGAAATTCTGGCGCATTTGCATATTGAACAGAATTTGATAGTTTTTGTTGTTTAGTCTAATACACCATTTCTAAAGTTTTGTTTTTAAATATATGAGGGGGCTTGAAATGAAAACCTTAAATGTTTGTTGTTGTTGTGAATATATTCTGAAAAAAAAGTAAAGAACAAATGAATCATTTTTCGATGTAGTCACCACTGCGTTCAATGCAACCCCTCCAGCACTGATAAAGTGCTTGGATTCCTGTATAAAAATATTCTCTGGGTCACCATCAGTATGCATAACCATACTGGAACTTCATTCGCTGATGAACTTCTATAGTTTCACCTCATCACTGATTAAAAAACAGATAACAGAATGCTGCTCCTCTTTGGTGCATGTCAAAATTTGGGTGGCCATCTTTAAACTGTCCTTATGGTGTCATTGTGTTCTTCTGCACCGTGATGTCATGTCCTTAACACTCTTGACATCCTTAACAATATTGACAGGTTATAAAACAATGGCATTGTTATTGTCATTTCTGTCACACTTTTAAGGTTTTCATTTGAAGCCTCTCGTTAATTTTTTAAGTGTGACCAAAACCACTAATAGCAGTTAGAACCCTAAAAAAGGCTATTGAAAGTTGCTTTTGAATTAAAATTTTGACGGGAATGCTAACCTGGTTAAAAACGCACGCTAAAGTCAGATGTTTTGGCCCAAGGGTGCATAACAAGACAAAACACTCCAGATGAACGCAGAAGGAGGAGGAGGATGTAAGTTTAAAAAAAATATATCCTGGAACAGTTTCCTTCTATGTGGGTCTGTGATGTGACAGCGCAATCACATTTTGAAGGCCTGACAGCTCGGAGGCATAGGTTGAATGTAAATGTCAAGAATGAATCGTTGATGACAAAGTATTCAAATAAATCTTTTGAAACATCTCAGTCCAATTTATTCTAGTATTTTTCTGATGCCATTGGGAAAACAGACCTCAGATGAATATCTAAATGAGCAGGTTGTTGAATGAAGTGATAAATTACAATATCTAGGTGTAACATTTCATGGTAGCCTGACATACAAGTATCATGAAGAACAGATTACTATTTAAGTGCATGTGTGGTCTAGCTGCATGAAGTCTATGATGGTAGATATGACTTTGGGCCCAATGGAATTAGAAGCGTTAATAGTGTTTTGGACTGTGTAATAGATCCCACTATATGCTTATAATTTCCCTGAATATTTCATAATTCAGTTTGTTAATGAGAATACCATGAACAGATATTCTATATCTACTGTGCATGATTCCCAGCTCTCGGAGTCTTATGCGGGAGCTCTTCTTAGAGGCCGCAAGGTCTAATGAGGTCAGCTCTTAAATTGCTGACCCGCCCTCTGGTCTTCTCATGTTGCCGTTATACCGGTCTCCCTGGCCATGGTGTTAACGACATTGTTCGTAATCCTGTATATCCACGTGGGGAAAACAGCAGCTGTGAGAATCGGCAGCGGTTCGCGTCGCGCTGGTAACTTACGGGGGTATGTGAGCCAGTCGTTCAGAAAACAATGGCAAACTACTGAACGTAAAACTTGCCTAGTACATCAACAGCAGCTGAAAAATGCTGGTGTTAACTACAATGTCCAGTAAAGGATATGCAACATTTAAAAAAAATGTTAATGGCTGTGAAATTAGGATATTTAACAAATCAAATGAAAAGCTTATGCACCTTTGAATATAAATGTTACAGAAGAGTATTAACAATTCATTGAACAAAGGAAACAAACAGATCTATCCAACACAAAGACGATTAGTTAGTAAGACAAATTAAATTCAAGAAATAGAAAATAATTTGGACATGTACAAGGGCATGAATATCTGGTTGAGATAATTATGGAGGGAAGTGTACCAGGGAAGCAGAAAAGAGGCAGGCCATAACATTGGTGGATTCCAGATGTGATGGATAATTTACACATGGCAACCACAGGAGCAGGATATCTGGCTTATGATAGAGGGCAATGTTGAACGTCTGAACACGGTGGTAAAGTTGTACACATGACAAGCCACTTAATAATGAACAATTTATAATTAAAATATAACATATAATAAAGTCACAGTAATACATCAGCTGAACACTAGTTGAACTGATCATATGTAACATCTTTTACTTCGCAGAGCATTCATATTACAATCCCAGCCCGAAGTGAAGTGGACATTGATGCAGACGACATTCTAAAAAAAGTTGCCAAATCCTCAGGCGCCAACTATGGTTTTCACAAGGAAACAGCAAAACCTGTAGAACCTTCTGGGCCTGTGGTAAGAGACATATTTCAAATCTGATCTGGAAATTATATTGTTTCCTTTCGCTATTAGTCATTTTTTCATGGAAACAAAACTAAATAAATATAGAAGACTAAAGGAAGTTGGAAATGAAACAAATATGAGCTGAAAAGTAATTTAAAAAAAAAAAGTCATATGTTGTGGCCACATTAAAAGAAATGATACTCCTTTATAAACTTCACGGGAGGGAACAGTCGAAGGTAGACGAGCAAGAGTTTCAAGGATTCTGCTATAATATTGTTGCCATGTACAAAGATGACAATTTTGGTGTCATTGATATGCCATTATCAGAACTCGAGAACTTCATAGACTTCTTTTCCAATTTTAATACTAGTATTAAACCCATTTCCCATATTTTCCTATCTTCTGCTGACCTATTGGACATTACAGTCTCCATGGGCTCTCACGGTCTCACAAGATCTGTCTGCTACAAACCGACTCCCACACTTTTCTTCCTTATACCTCTTTGCACCCTCCATCCTGTAAGGATGCCATTCCTTTCTCCTAACTAGCCATTTTAGTGACATTTTCTAAATTGCTTTTTAATTATTCAACCTGCATAGTTGAATATCTCTTGAAAAAAAAAAAAAAAATCCAGCGGTACCTTATTCAAGTCTGTAGGTCAATTCTAAGCAGAGATATTAATGTTTGTGTGTCAGTTTATCATTTAATATGAACAAAGAGGAAAATATTATTTTAGCCTTTTGACAAAGTGTGACCTAAACACTCACACCACTGTTTTAACACATACACTAAAGGGAGATTAAAATTGCCGATGTTTCCTAAGGGGGAGCTAACTGCTGCTGATTCTGTATGTGTGTACTCACACACACACGCACAGAGATATATACACTGACCACATCATGCTGTGCTAACGTCTGACTGTGTGCGCTGTCTGCACGCGTTCTCTGTCAGCAAGAGGCTGTCAGTGTAGATCCATTTTGAGAAAAGAAGTCATGTTGAAAAGTTACAAAATTATCAATGATGTGGTCCATGTAGAGTGATAAAAAATTACATGTAAATACTATAATGGGTGTTAAATGCAAATATGCAATCACTGGCGTTGCAATTGCTGTGAATATTCTATAATATTAAATGGTCATCGCAGGAGTATGACAATGAAAACTGCTATTTCCCGCCATTGAAATATCACATTACAGCATGCCATCTTTATAATTTCAGTTTGAGATGGGATTGCAAACTCTAATTGTCGAAAACTACAAATTATAGGTAAAAACGGATGCTAAATTGAATAATACATGCTAGAACAATGCTAAAAGTCTAGTTAAAATGAAATTTACGGGTCTACTTATGTCTTATAAAGACAATCTGTAACTCCATCTCGGAAATGAATTTGAGAAGACAAGAAGTATAGATTTGTAGCGCGTGGAGAGAAAAACAATATTCAGCAAACGGTTTCTGTTTTAACATGATCTTGAAATAATCAGGGGAATTTAACGTCATGAGTACACATAATGTCCTCAGATCGGAGACATAAAAACACGTAACCAAATGTCACCGCAAAAATTATTCTGGTTAAATTCGGCAATTCTAACTCCTAGTGGCTACTCTCAACTTCTGTGTTTCACTAATGATGCCAAAATAATGATGATTTTCACCACAGAGCCTAAAAATTGTTGGATTTCTTCTGACTCCATGGCTATCTGGATAATTTCATTTCTTTTCAGCAACTTTCTGTCGCTCTCAGCTGTTAGCCATACAGATGATTTCACCTCCATGCCTAAACAACAAAACATCAGACATGCATTTTCTCTGTCACCCTCAAAATATTTCGTTGCCATCTGTCTATGTATCTATCTATCCTTTATGCTGATCGAAGTGCCAGCACAGTGTTCTCAGAGACACCCTTCTTGATATACAAGTGGAGGTCACAATCACATAGATATATTAGTTTACAGTAAGAGTGGAAGGATCCTCATCCCAGTTAGGTTCTAGGGCCTGGCTCAAACCTTGCTACAAGACCTGCCCATAGTTACTGCAAATCACAGTTGTACAATTTACCAGAGGCAGATTCAACAGCAAAGAGGAATTTACCTGCACAAACCATAACATCATCAATGGCATAATCTGCAAACAGTGTAATATCAAATACTGATCTTCGTTAGCAGACTGTCAGCACCTCTTATATATCTGTAACAACACCCCTAGGCCTGCTTCCACTCGATAGCAGCGCTCACAGTGAGATGTTTCAAGTCTAGGTCACAGTCATCCCATCATGCTCTTGTGAGGAAACACTGCACAACCATTGAAAATCTGATCTTGTAGGGATGTGTAGCATCTTCCCATTTGACCAGTAGTCTTTCTTCTCCTGGCTCTATTCTTCAGCACTTTCTCCTCTTTGACTGATCCGGATGATCCACTATGCAGGATGTCTTTTTTCAGTGGCTTGGTTTGTCATTATGAGTAAAAGTCGTCGTGGATTGAGTTCTGTGTACATGTATGGATATCACTACTCTTCCCTGTTGATGTAGATCCTTTTTAACAGGAGAGTAACATGACTGTATTGCTCCAGTTTACATACAGCACTTATGTCTTTCTTACGTGGCTTCGAGTGATAGATGTACAGCAGTGAGGGAAGCTGTGGTTAACCAACCCTCACCTACATTATATAAATCATTTGTTCTGTCTCTGTCACATATGCATTGAAGATTTCCATGATGTAGGTGTACTTTGTATAGCTGCTATACACTTTGTGGTTTTCAGTTTTTACATTTCCAGTTTTACCACAGTTTAATCTGTAATATATTTACTAACTGCCACAACATCAAGAGAGGAAAAGATGTATTTAGTAGTACCTATTTTTTTTCTGTAAATATACTATAATTGTTGTTGTATATGTGTGTTTTCTCATTTTTTAAATTCATTCTGAACAGTGGTCCCGGGATGGTTAACCCGGTCAACAAATGCCCGCAGAAGTCGGATGTGTCGGCCTAACAGCGCAAGAACGCAGCTTTGCTGTAAACAGGCACAGCGCAATCACATCCGGGAAAAAAAAACTGGATTAACGCAGAAGAAGAAGAAGAAGTAGAAGAAGAAGAAGAGTGGTCTATTCTGACTGCTTCTTGCGATGTCCAGTTGTCATGGGATTTTTTAATTTGTAATGTGCACATGGGGAAGTTCATATATTTTTGCTCTGTTTTTTCTCGACCAGGCTACATATCAGATTCACAACGAATAGTTCACATTTGGATGTAATATTCTCATTTAATTTTTTGGCAAATATTGTCCCGAAAGAAGGAATACTTGTAAACAGCAACATTCTGGTAAATGTTGTCCTGAAAGATGGAATACTTGTAAACACCAACATTTTGGTAAATATTGTCCTGAAAGATGGAATACTTATGAACACCAACATTTTGGTAAATATTGTCCTGAAAGATGGAATACTTATGAACACCAACATTTTGGTATCTGCTTTCAGTAATTGCTATAAGTGTGTAGCTCTGTCCCCCACCTGTATACCAATATGGGTGTCTCTGAGAACCAATGGAGTCAGTTTTGTTTTAACATTATCACCTTTGCATTGTATTTCAGGGTACAGATTACCATAGAGTCATTCCAACCAAAGAGATTAACATCAGTGCCAGAGATCAGTTCTGGGCCAAAGCTGAGGTTAATTCTGTTTTTATTTGGTTATCAGTGGCAATCAGGTTGTGAATGTATCTTTAACCCAGCCATTCAGACAAATCCAAATACACATGCTCACAATAGCTAGGTAACCTACCCCCCTCCCTCTCTCCCTCTCTCTCTCTCTCTCTCTCTCTCTCTCTCTCTCTCTCTCTCTCTCTCTCTCTCTCTCTCTCTCTCTCTCTTTCTCTCTCTCTCTCTCTGTGTGTGTATATATAAATACGTGTGTGTGTGTGCGCGCGGGTGCGTGCGTGCATATGTATGTATATATATATATATATAATATATATAATGCAGTTGTATCACATATCATTTGTCACTTGTGATTGTGTTCTAGTAAAGATGACCAAACCTACTTCCCATTTCCATTGATTTACTCATTGCACAAACATTTGCACAATGTTTGAATTAGTGATATATAGTGACCCGCCAGTGTGGAGGCCATGACAGAGGTGAACGGCCATGGAAGAGCTGGCTTGCCTTGGCCAAAGATGCTAGATATGTGTATGGACACAAATCATCAGGCGAGTGATACTCTCCTCCCTAAGGGGGGGGGGGGGGAAATGGCTTAGGAGCAGGCAGAGTTTGCAGTTGTAGGACATGCTTGAAGTCAATGCAATGCTTGAAGACAATGCAGAATCTCAAAATGCATGGCAGGAGAAAGACACCCAGAGTTTATGGGCCCACCTGCAGAGAGTGTCGGGAAGATAAAGGGTCGAAACATTCTGGGAAGGGGGGGGGGTGGTTTCTGATGATCAGAAGCCTCCTGTCGTAATTGCTCTGCGGCGGAGTTTGTATCACTGAATTTCTGTAAAATAAAATTGTACAGAACTCTATGCAAGGCTTCTGCTGTGCATCCTCGCTGTACACCATGGAGAAATGACCATCGTAGGCCTGAACCAAACTGGCAGGGAATCTTGGAGTTAGAGATGCAGTGACCAGAAACTGCACAGCAGAAAACTTCTGACATTCAGCAGCTTACCCTCAAAATGATGCCCTTCGAAAGTGTGCTCTCCTGATTTGGCAAATGAGTTCTAATGTCCATCGTGTGTGATTCTTACTATATGACAGTTAAGCTAAAATGTTCATTTAAAAAAAAAAAAACAATCCTACTCAAAAGCAATTCAGTTCAGGTGTCTGCAAAATGTTGTCTATTAAGTGGAGCATCAGTGACATGAGAGAAAACCTTGTTTTGCATTCAGGTTTCTCAAAATTGAAGGAAGAGTCCTGTTTTCCCTAATTTGCTACATTAAATGACCCAAGGCACTTACATGGCAAACAGCAACTCAGTGGTCACCAAATGAAAAAATTGCTGGCACACAAATTCATTAGGTGGAAAGTCAAACCTGACCACTCTATTGTAGTTTGAAGGGTTCATATCCAAAGCCACCTCACCCAACCTTCCAGGGGAAAAGGAAAAACATTTTGTAGCGTGGTATTCCAGGGTTGATGCTTTTGTTTGCGTAAATCATCGCAGAAGTTACTTCTTCTTCTTCTTTCATTCACTTAAAATTTGTCTATATCTAAAATGTTGTCTCGTGTATGAACTTCACTATACAGAAGTCACTAACCAAGGCTCTGATCCTGGAAACAAACAGCAAAGTATGCCGTAAGAGCTGTTGACACTGATCAAAACACTCATTATGTGGAGGTCATCACTCATTGTATGGAGGTCATCAAAGTCCCAATTCTATTAACTGTATCCATCTGGTGACTAGAGGTGCAGCCTGTGATGACTGGAAAGCTCAGTATACAGAAGTGAGGAAGTGAGGATAAGCAGTCATGTGCAGGGCGTAATGATTTCTTGGGTGAGCCCAGTACCAGACCATTATGTGTCAGCTCTGCATGTATGGAAGCCTCTTTGGATGGCGGGAAATGCCCTTGTTCTGTTCCTACTTTCTCTAGAGGGCTGACTGATAAACATACAGCTAGTTTGGATGGACCTGCTTGGGGGGCACCACCTGTAGAGGACATTACCCTTCTGAAGCTGTGGAATGTCCTACAAACATACCCAGGAAGACTGACCCAGTCAACAAGCTGAGAAGAAGTCGGATGTGTCAGAGAAAGGTGCGATGCCTCAGCTCTGCTGTAAACAGGCACAAAATATTGCATTAAAAAACAAAATTATATCAGATGAATGTAGAATAATAAGAATGAGTTAAAAAATATACTTTTGTCTATTTCTGTACAGAAAGATAACATTGCAAGACATGATGAGTTAAATTATCATTTCTGTCTGTTTCTTTGCAGAGATAATCTTGCAAGGCAGAATAGTTAGGATAGTCTGTTTCTGTATATAAAGGGGACATTGCTGGGACAGTGGCCAGCATGCTTTCTTGTCTGCCCAGTTGTCATGTGCTAAAATCCCCTTTGGGTGTTTTACAGGGAGGTTTTACATTTAACAGGGCCACCAAGTCCACCCAGCCAAAAATTGGGACAAGGAACTGTTTTGGGAAGTAAACGTGACTGAAACAATTGTGACTATATCACCCATCTAGTGCCAGTGTGGCTTAAAACTTGACGTTAGCAATATATAGCCAATACACCTCGTGTGTGAAAAGTGATCTTTTGTTTTACTTTGTACTGCACAGAAAGATAAGCTTGAGAGACAGCATGGGTTGAAATATCACTCCTGTCTGTTTCTTTACATAAAGATAAGCTTGAAAGACAGAATGAGTTAAAATATCATTCCGGTCGTTTCTTTAAGGAAGATAAGCTTGAAAGACATTCAATATTCCTGTCTGTTTCTTTACAGAAAGATGAGTTTGCAAGACAGAATGCAGAGAAAATCAGACTGGAGGAGGAAAGGAAGCAAGCTGAGGCTGACAGAAAAGACAGAGAGGTACTGAATTTCATACAAACCACCTCCCACACTCTGAAACCACATCCCCCCCAAAAAAACACCACCCAAATATCACCCATTTCCTAACCTGAAAAAATGTCTTCGTGAATTTTCATTATTTCAGCAAATCGTGTATCTTTCATTTTTCATGGAGAATATAAGTCACATGACTTTTGCTTTTACCATGTATCCATCCTGACCCAGCAGAATCATTTAACTTCCTAACTGTGCTTGATGTCTCTTATTCTGCATTAGTCTCCCTGCTGAAAATTGTATGAGGCTATAAAAACATCAGTCCTCAATGGACTGGTAAAACTAATCAGAAATAGAGGAAGAAAACATTTTACTCATAAAATTGACATATAACTACTATTTTTTCACATAGTGACCACCTAAATTCAGGTATTTTGTCATACCGAGGCATCTTCTTTTGCAATCCCTGGACAAGGGATGGTGGCTGCTGAAGTACACAGCCAATTGTTAACACCAGCCAGTTGTTAATGCCAACCAACTGTTGACTTGAGAAAGTTGTTGATTTTAGCTGTTGGTTCAGTCAGTTGTTGAGTCAGCCAGTTCTGTACTCATCCGGTTGTTGATTCAAACCAATTGACTTAGCCTGTTTTTGACTTCAGCTAGTAATTGATTTTAGCCAGTTGTTGATTCCTCCAGTTGTTACTTAGCCAGTTGTGGCTTTAGCCTGTTGCTGATTTCAATCAGTAGTTGACTTGAGTCAGTTGTTGACTTCAGCCAGTTTTTGTCTTTAGTTGTCTGGGTGCTAAGTGGTCTCGAGGTATGGTGTCCACCTCGAGTGCTGGAGGTCCCGGGTTCAAGCCCCGGTGAGGACTGGGATTTTTTCACGTGGACTTTTAGTAACAAAATTTCCCCTGGTCTCTGGGTAGTGAGATCGGATGCCCGTATGTATTGTTGCGCACGTAAAAAATCCCTTGGCAGTTGGAAATCGATAAAGAGTAGCCTAATGGCGCTGCCCGGGCAAAATTTTGAGTTAAGAATCTACCCAAAGTATTTCAGGATCCTCGCCGGTGCTACGGAGTTCATGCACTGAGCCAAGCTTCTCCGGACTCAGGCTTGAGTTAGAACGGAGCACTTATGGGTTACACCCGTGTGCCATGATGTTGATCTGTCGACTAAACTAAACTAAACTAAACTAAACTTGTCTTTAGTTAGCTGTTGTTTGTTTGATTGTTCGTCGCTCACTTTGAACTCAAGCTACTACTTCTATTGCACGCAACTGATTTTTGTATGTGGAGTAGCTTTCCCCATTGCCAGTATTTCTCGCCATCAGGCAAACCCACCTCGGCTTCAGAGATAGCCAGCTGTTGACTAACATTTTTAGCCAGTTGATTTATACAATAGTTGACTTTTAGTCAGTTGTTGCCTCCAGCCAGTTAATTACAGCTAGTTGTTGACTTTAGCAAGCTGTTAACTTAAAACAGTTATTGACTTTAGCAATATATATATATGTTTGAAATTCTCCCCCCGGGGTGGTTAACCCGGTCAACAAATGCCCGCAGAAGTCGGATGTGTCAGCCTAATGGCGCAAGAACGCAGCTTTGCTGTAAACAGGCACAGCGCAATCACATCCGGAAAAAAACAACTGGATGAACGCAGAAGAAGAAGAAATTCTCCTAATTGAATTGAGTAAAGCCTTTGTGCCATCTGCAGTGTAGGAAAATAATACCCTTAGCAAGCATTCCACATTGTTTCTTGTTTTTTTTTAAATCTACTTTTTAATCTTCTTCCTCATTTAAACATAAATTTCTCACAAGTTTGTAGTCCCTGGTTCCTTTATTTCTATAAATTAAATTCCCTTGAAGTTGTATAACACTAGCCATAACTTTTTGATGTAAGAATATCAATTTCTTGGAAGTCTGTACTGTTCCTGCATCTCCACAATAATGATTTGAGTGCTGTCTTAATCCCATCATGCTTCTGCCAAGGGATGTGTCCACCCTCTTTCTGGTAGCACAAAAGAAACATCCATACTGAGCCAATTCTGTAGTCTTTGTGAGCAGCAGTGCATAGAATTTCTGGTAACTAAATCTCTCAGTGGCAATTCAAAACAGGCATTTCTTGAATTATAGGAAATTCAGCAGAAAATTTGAAATCACCAAACATTTTTCACAGATGACTTGGTTAATAACAAAATACTGATTGCTGCAGGCATTATGTATTGCTGCAGTGGCAACCAGTTTTGTTTTACCAACCAGTTGGAGGTTGAATTTGAAATAACTCTTACATATGTTACTTTTCCATATGCAGTTCATTACACCTTTGTGTCTTCAAACCAGGAACTCTGATTGTGAGAATGGTAACTCCCTGCTGATGCAGGGAAAAGGAGAGAATGATGGGACATAGAGATAGAGATGTTTATATGAAAGAGATGAAATGAGAGATGTGGAGGTGAGAGGAGGAGATGAGAGAGAAAAAGATGGGAGAGAGATAGGAAGAGTTTAGAGCAGTGGTTCTCAACCTTTTTTGGCCCGTGCCCCCCTTCACCATATTTTCAGAACGTCATTCCCCCCCTTCCTATAAAAAATTTGGCCCATGCCCCCCTTCACCATATTTTCAGAACGTCATTCCCCCCCCCCCCCCCCATCCTTTCATATTTCCTACCTAAAAATCCCCCCACCCCTACACAGTATACGGTTAAAATGGAAGGTAAATATGTTAAAACAGGTCTATACATCCACATAAAACGTGATTTGTGGGTCTACTTACTTTATAAAATGAATTTTAGAAGGATGAGACATGCATAACTGTAAAGTATGAAGGGAAAAGCAATATCAAGTAATCGGTTCTTGTATTAAAGCGATCTTGAAATGATCTTCATTTCCCCCCCCCCCCCCCCCCCCCCCCCCTGGAAACCCAAAAATTCCCCCCTGGGGGGAATTCCCCACCGGTTGAGAACCACTGGTTTAGAGAGATGGGAGAGAGAAAGTAATTGGTGGGTCAGTCATGCAAATAATATTCAGTGTCATCAAACAACTCTTCCCTCCTGTCTGAGGAAGACCATTTCACCACTCTGTTCCTGTCATGGCACGGAACAAACTGGAGGACATATTCCTTTATTGGTTTGCTCTCTCCACATGAACATGCCCATGTTTGTCCAGTTTTTATTGACTTAAACAGATAGCGTTTGATTCTGTCTGTCTGTTCTTAGTTGCGCTAGCCATACATAAGTGTGGAGTAATTTATGGATCAGTGCATTATTTTAAAACATAGAAACATGTGATATGGAGCAGACATGTTAGTTTGCACTCTTAAATGGGTATGTGCTGTGTTTGTTACTCAAAGCATAGAGGAAAATCCAGATGGACTTTTAATCAACTTGCTACTGGAATAATCAGCATGGGAACTCTTTAGAGGCTTTTGAAGAGGGGGACGGAGCCTGAGAGGGGATGTCCTGAGTGCAGTGAGGTCGATTCTGAAATGAAGTATTAAGTATGTAGATTACCCTATACCTTTCCCTACGGAACCATATGGTATGATCTTGCAAACCTGATCTGAATAAATCTGCTTGATCACCAATTTCCTTTCCCCTTGAATGTTCTCTAGTTGATTTACTAAGATCAATTATTGAACAAGTTATGCAAACCTATGTTTTTCCTGTATCTTTCATAATTCTTTCATGTAAGGGAATTCAGTTTTGATAGAATTCTTCCTAGTATTATTATTATTATTATTAACATAATATGTTGCCTGATTTCATGCACAGTAAAGATAAAATTATAATTTCAACAGCCTGAAAGAATATTTAAAAATGACATCAGGAAGATTCTATAAAACTGGTTCCCTTGATGTTGTAGAAAGAAATGGGGAAAGAGACTGAAAAGCCATTTATTACATAATTGTTATATTTGCACTGATGATATGTATAGATGCGGGAAACAAAAGAACGAGAAAAGAAAATTTCAGAACACACAAAAGAAGTGAGTAAGCTGAGGCAGGCAGAAAAGAAGGCAGAAGATGATCACAGGACAGCCGAGAAACAGAGATGGGTAAGATGTGCTCTTTGCTGCGGCTTACCGTAGTCAAAAAGTGGACTAACATACTGTGTGTTTAATTTTGTAATGTTTTATTATTTTGATTTTACTGCTTACTAACACAAAAACAGTAAATGTGTGCCATTTTTAAACTCATTTATGTTAACAGACATTGCATTTGTTGTCATGTGTGTGTGATATGAAACTGTATCACAATTTTACCTTGGACTGCCAGAGTAAGTAGCGATGATTGCCTGAAAAAGCTAATGGAAATAGAACATTATATACAACTATAAGAAAGAGGCAAATAATATTTTTTAGTCATATAATGAGAAAAGAGGTACAGGAAGATGATCAGATGATAAGAAAGATCAGCATAGGCAGATTGAGAGAAATGATACTGGATGGTCTCAGATGGTGGCCTGGGGGAACAGGATTGATTCAGAATACCAAGGACCAAGATCTGTAGAGAGCTATGGATGCATAAGCCACTTAGCTGGAAATATGATAATGATATCACATGTATATCATCATAAACTTACACTTGGTCATTGTGGATTCATGGCAAGAGAAGACCTCACATTTTTTGGACATTAATTGAGTATTAGGCATCTTCTGAAAAGAAGCGTCACTGTATTGAACACACTTTGTGGAAACTAGGTAATTAAAAAGCTAGACAGTCCATCTAACTATACCAACTAACAGTATACCACAACAAGCAATGATGTACAGACCAGAGGGAAGCAGAGGAAGAGGCAGACCACGTAAATGATGGACGCAGGGAATAACAGAGTCCATAAGCGGGCACTCTCCCGCTGTTTATACTTCACCTCGACACTGCAAGGTACAAGAGGAACATGATGAGATGAGATGATGAGACAGTCCATCTGCATCACGGCTGTCTCCAGACAGAGATGGGCAGAGAACAGGAAGTCACACATGTGATCATCACATCAGACTCCATCAACTTGCTACAGGAAATTGCAACTGGCAGTCTCTGCTGCAAAAGGATAGACAACATTCGAAGTCATGCTTCGCATCACTCACCTGGATGTACACACCTGGACATGCCGGAGTAAAAGGTAATAAATGCCCAGACCAGCTGGAAAGTAATGCACTAATACCAATGGGAAGAAACATAGACAGGGCTGATATAATCAGTGCCAAATGGACTTAGTTGGTGGATACTGATGAAAATCCACCGCTAACCTGATTACATGAACTGGGAGTGAGTCAAGTCCAGCCCATCTTCGAGGGAAAGAGAAGAGATACCATGGCTAACTCCTTATGGGAACTGTGAGCAGAAATACTTTGAAATGGCAACTGCATCGAAGGACTGAGTACTCATGGAAATGGCAGCTGCATCGAAGGACTGAGTACTCATGGAAATGGCAGCTGCATCGAAGGACTGAGTACTCATGGAAATGGCAGCTGCATCGAAGGACTGAGTATTCATGGAAATGGCAGCTGCATCGAAGGACTGAGTACTCATGGAAATGGCAGCTGCATCGAAGGACTGAGTACTCATGGAAATGGCAGCTGCATCGAAGGACTGAGTACTCATGGAAATGGCAGCTGCATCGAAGGACTGAGTACTCATGGAAATGCTCAGTGTGCAGAAACTTTGTTCGACATAAGTCCTTCTTCTGGAACCTACATGGTATGAGAAAGAGAGAGAGAGAGAGAGACCATAAGACATATTGAGAGGATTGTTAGAAACTGAGTTTGGTGAATAATGTGGAAATGACATGGAAGAAACTGTTCATCTCTCTGGGGAAACCTGGTGGGTTAGTGGACAAGATACCCATGTTATGTAGAACCACGTGGGCTCATTGGTCACCTGTCCTTTTTATGGAGCCATGGCAGCACGGTGACTAGCATGCCACCTGGTGGTCATGTGTTTTTGTCTGCTTTGAGTCAGGAATTTAAAAAAAATTTTCCTGGGCTTCTAGGTTGGTCCAATGTAAAAATGGGTACTGGAAATATTTATGGAAGTAAATGTGGGCGGTGTGATATTTATCACATCACCCGTCCGGTGCTGACTGGTCTAAAAATAAGGGGCTAGCACCATATACTCACTACATCTCATGGTGTGAACAGGGGTTTTATTTTGTGGAAGAAATTACAGGAGATAGCAAAGAATAAAAGCATTTGAGATGATCAAACGAACGAATGAACAAACTTCATTTTCAAAAGGTCACAAATTGAGCACGCAGGATCCTCTGGCATTCCACCCTTCCAACCACTCATCTTTCACACATTAATCATATGTTATGTATAATGCATGTCACATTCATATAGAGAAAAAAAACCCACTATGAATGCTGAGCAAATAAACTGATAAAATAAATATATATATGCACTGTTTGAGGCCTTATGCTCCAATAGGCAGATAATGATAAAGCTTCTTATCACTTGGATTAGCTTTAGAATTGTATAATGATGTGTATTGTTCTCAAGATATTTGTGTGACCAAGATTATTATTTTATTTTACAAAGTGATAAGGCATAATGCATTTACTTATTTTGTTTAAATCTTACATTCCTCAAAGATGACATCCTAGACAGGTATGCTGACATTATAGACCTGTGATACAGATCGTAAACAAATAAATGAGACATCTTCTTAGACAGATTTGCGGGCATCACAGTCTCTATGATTAAGACAAAGAAAGTAAATAAGGCATAGATATTAATATTACCAGTATACCTTTTTAAATGAAAAAAGACAGTGAAATTGTGCATGTGATCCCTAACTCCCTCCTGTGCGATTTCATTCCCTCTTCCCAATATACAGTTTACATTATTTCCTTTATTTATATTTCATGTTCTGTGTTGTGTTACAACATTATGATTGGTCATCACGTGTTTGAGGTTATCTCCAGAAGTAAGCTCAGTGTTGTCAGATCACGTCGCTTCATAATCCACACTTGTCGTTAAGCCTCAGCTTGTGTTCCAAGGCCAGATGTGGAATAATTTCAGTCAATTACATCTTTGCTGTGCCTGGCCTAGCATGTCAAGAGTGTGTAACCTGTAGCTAAATTGGTGCTAATGTGCTTAGTGTAAATTCCTTGTATGAAAACACAATGTGAAGTGGTCTGCTGCCAAATCACCCACTGTTGTGTTTCGAACGCTGTATGCGATATTATGAATTGCGTCCATATCTCCTTTGTCACAGAACCTGTGTGGGAAAGACATTTTAAAAACTACAAAATATAGCACATGGCAGAGTGAAGTAGTATGGAAAACACATGTTAAAAACTACAAAATATAGCACATTACTGAGATAAGTAATATGGGACAGACATGGGAAAAACTACAAAATATAGTGCCAGCAATGTAAATTAATATTTTTCGCGCTCGCTGTCCAACAAAACAGTCCAGCAGAATAACCAGAGCAACTTCAATAAATATTAAACGACTGGAGGCAGGCTGACATTTCTTGCAATGCAATATTTATTTATATAGAATAGCTTGTGACGTCATTAAACAATCAACATCGCCGGTCCCATGTTGATGGGAGGGTCGGCGATGGGTGAATAGGCAAACGCACAATGCTGAACATTTTTATATTAAATTAATCGACTGCCAAGATAATGCTTAACCGCCTAGCGTTATTAAGATTGCATCCTTGCCGCTTATCATAATATCAGCTACTTACAAAACTCCTGTTTGTTGACACTTGCTAACCTTGAGCCATTCCTTCGAATTTTGACTTAAATACTCATGGCCAATCGTCCGTCCTGACTTTGGAGTGTGCCTTGATCATACATGTTTTATAAGTGATGGTTCCCTTTCGCCATTTTCATCTTCTAAATGATTTACGTTAATAATTCGCCTCTGATAATTTTATGCTGCCTTCCTTGTTGTCAGCCGCAGACCTAACTGGCCGATTGCTAATGTATCACGCGGTGACGTTTTTCACATTGTGACATCACTTGGCGACTTTTGCCGTCTGCTTCTTCGAGATTAACTCTTGGGGTTCTTTCTCACTTATAAATTCTGTATCTCATTCTGAAGTGCTACATGGCATATAGCACTTGGCAGTGTGAAGTACTATGGAAGAGACATATAACAACTACAAAATATAGCACATGGCAGAGTGAAGTAGTATGGAAAAGACATGTTAAAAACTACAAAATATAGCACATGGCAGAGTGAAGTAGTATGGAAAACACATGTTAAAAACTAAAAAATATAGCACATTACTGAGATAAGCAATATGGGTCAGACATGGGAAAAACTACAAAATATAGCACATGGCAGTGTGACGTAGTAAGGAAGAGACATGATAAAAACTACAAAATGTAGCACATGTCAGAGTGAAGTAGTATGAGAAAGACATGTTAAAAACTACAAAATATAGTACATGACTGGTAAAAGCAGCCTTGTAAAGTAAACCTATGCAGGAATCCAAAGAAGAGTAGGCAATCAGCATAGAACTGGTGTCATTGATTGCTACATCCGGAGAGAGATACTAAAAGGGGATCCAAGCACTGATGGACTGAATGGTTCATCTGCAGTGACGAAAATCTCATGTCTAACTCGCTGACTAAACCTTTTAAATTAAATTTATTGAACCCTCAGTAAAACTAGTTCTACAAAATATTTTTACACTTTATAGGTCTATTTTTCACCTTTTTAAATAATAGCATATTTTAGTTGTCAGGCTTCCATTTGATGCAACAAGCAGTATTTTTTGTTGTGTTCTTTATTGTATCATAGCTTTCACACCTGAAAATGGAAAGAACACATGAGAGCTTTGATTTGAATACAGTCAGTGGTTCTGTATACAGCAGCAGTTTTATTATATTAAGCAGCAGATTGCCATAAATATCATCATCATCATCAAGTGCCGTGCCGGCTGGCGTAGGCGTTCATGGCTCTCCATAGATCTCGGTCTTTGGTTTTCTGGATCAACTCTGGTGCTGATATTCCTCCATGCCACCGTCTCAATCCATCCAGCATCACTTCTCTTGGTCTACCTCTGCCTCTCTTCCCCTCGATCTTTCCAGTTGTTACGATGTTCTCCAATGCCTCTCTTCTCATCACGTGAACGAAGAAAGATGTTTGTCTCTGTCTTATTGTTGTATATAATGTTCTAGTTTCATTAGCCTGTTTCAGGCAGTCGTCGTTAGTTACTCTGGCAGTCCAAGGAATTCGCAACATTCGTCTCAGGAACCACATCTCTGTTGCTTCTAATTTCTTCTTAATTTGTTCCATAAATATAATAATGATAAATAAATGTTTGCATATCCTTTACAGGCCATCGCTGTCAACATCAGCATCTTTCAGCTGATTGTTGATTTCTTTGGCAAGATTACGCTCTGTAGTTTGCCATTGCTTTCTGAGCAGCCGGCTCACATACCCCGTAAGTTACCGACGCGATTCGAACCACTGCTGATTCTCACCGTCGTCACGTTACTTACGAGAGTATACGAGATTACGGAGAAAAGTTGCTAACCTCTAGGCCAGGAAGCCGGCATAATAATAATAGCAGTAAATAATTGAAGTCAAGTAAATAAGTATAACTGTATAAACTGCCTTGGCGTTTGCTGTCAGAAGCTTTATATGAAGATTAACATTGAAAAAATACAATTTATGATAATTGAATTAACACCAGCGCAATATAATGTATAATATACATAGAAAATATTTAAAACAAGTTAGAGAGTACAAGGATCTGGATTATGTTCACAGAGAGGATGGAAGACTAGACAGAGAAATAGAAATGGAAATACAGAAAGCTCACAGCTTATCATTTAGCACCAATCCTAAAACATCTACATATCAACATAGTTGTCAGGCTTCCATTTGATGCAACAAGCAGTATTTTTTGTTGTGTTCTTTATTGTATCATAGCTTTCACACCTGCAAATGGAAAGAACACATGAGAGCTTTGATTTGAATACAGTCAGTGGTTCTGTATACAGCAGCAGTTTTATTATATTAAGCAGCAGATTGCCATAAATATCATCATCATCATCAAGTGCCGTGCCGGCTGGCGTAGGCGTTCATGGCTCTCCATAGATCTCGGTCTTTGGTTTTCTGGATCAACTCTGGTGCTGATATTCCTCCATGCCACCGTCTCAATCCATCCAGCATCACTTCTCTTGGTCTACCTCTGCCTCTCTTCCACCTCTAGGCCAGGAAGCCGGCATAATAATAATAGCAGTAAATAATTGAAGTCAAGTAAATAAGTATAACTGTATAAACTGCCTTGGCGTTTGCTGTCAGAAGCTTTATATGAAGATTAACATTGAAAAAATACAATTTATGATAATTGAATTAACACCAGCGCAATATAATGTATAATATACATAGAAAATATTTAAAACAAGTTAGAGAGTACAAGGATCTGGATTATGTTCACAGAGAGGATGGAAGACTAGACAGAGAAATAGAAATGGAAATACAGAAAGCTCACAGCTTATCATTTAGCACCAATCCTAAAACATCTACATATCAACATAGTTGTCAGGCTTCCATTTGATGCAACAAGCAGTATTTTTTGTTGTGTTCTTTATTGTATCATAGCTTTCACACCTGCAAATGGAAAGAACACATGAGAGCTTTGATTTGAATACAGTCAGTGGTTCTGTATACAGCAGCAGTTTTATTATATTAAGCAGCAGATTGCCATAAATATCATCATCATCATCAAGTGCCGTGCCGGCTGGCGTAGGCGTTCATGGCTCTCCATAGATCTCGGTCTTTGGTTTTCTGGATCAACTCTGGTGCTGATATTCCTCCATGCCACCGTCTCAATCCATCCAGCATCACTTCTCTTGGTCTACCTCTGCCTCTCTTCCACCTCTAGGCCAGGAAGCCGGCATAATAATAATAGCAGTAAATAATTGAAGTCAAGTAAATAAGTATAACTGTATAAACTGCCTTGGCGTTTGCTGTCAGAAGCTTTATATGAAGATTAACATTGAAAAAATACAATTTATGATAATTGAATTAACACCAGCGCAATATAATGTATAATATACATAGAAAATATTTAAAACAAGTTAGAGAGTACAAGGATCTGGATTATGTTCACAGAGAGGATGGAAGACTAGACAGAGAAATAGAAATGGAAATACAGAAAGCTCACAGCTTATCATTTAGCACCAATCCTAAAACATCTACATATCAACATGCATACAAAAGAGAAGCTGTTAGATGTTTTATTTGTCCCAAGCTTTGTTACTAATGCCAGACACAGACAGTTCTAGAAACACACAGTTGTAAAACCACATCATGTGAGATGAGATACCTAAGAAATGCAGCTGGAAAACGAGAAGAGATTAAGAGACAAAGGATAAACTAAACTAAGAACAAGTGTAGGGATAACAATGATTACAGACTAGAACTACAAAGAATTAAATGGATTGGACATTTAGCTAGAATGGAACAAGATCAACCAGTGGTTAGGATGTTCTGTATGAGAACAAGATACAAGAGAAAATTATATCTACCTCCTCTCTGCAACACTTTACGGCAAACAGTAGAACAAAAGAATGAGTAAGTAAATGAGCCTTTTACTTGCCTTGTAATGCATTGGTCATATGGTGTTAGGCCCATACTTTTATAGACCTACTTGGCTCCCAGTGGCTGATGTGCTCAATATCACTCTCCGCCTTTTTCCCCAAGACATTTCCTGGTACCCATTTTGGACTAGGTCAATCTGGCAGCTGAGGTCAATTGTCAGAATTCTGATCTGTCCTGATATAGGTCGCACCCATGATCCCGGGGTCGACAGGCGAGTTTCTAGCCGCTACATTACCGCTAAATTACCGCGGACCCAATTAATAATGGAAGAATGATAACAATTCAGCATAATTAATATTCTGTGCAAGTGCATTAATGAGATAAGTGTATATATTTGTTTAATGAAAATTCATTTTAGGAGCAAATTCAGAAAGAAAGCAGTATTGATGAAGATGAACGGGGACATCGCAGTGATCAGATGAGAAAAGACCGACAAGCTGTAAGTTTCTTGTTTTTTTGCAATAGATTATGTATTGTATTATTTACATTCTAGAATTTATGTGGGGTCACAAAACATGTGCACGCAGGTCCTTCTAGTTTTTACCCTTATCAAAAAAAGACCAGTTGTCAAATCCACTACTCAAGGATCAAGGGGGGGGGGGGGGGGGGGCTGTACCTTTAAGTCACTTCATTATCAATGTCGTAGGTATAACCCAGAAGGGGTGGGAAGATCTTTACTTGTTTATAAGAAAAACGTATTATATTGTGTCCATGGGATATTTAATTTCATCACTGTACCTTTAAGTCACTTCATTATCAATGTCGTAGGTATAACCCAGAAGGGGTGGGAAGATCTTTACTTGTTTATAAGAAAAACGTATTATATTGTGTCCATGGGATATTTAATTTCATCACTGTACCTTTAAGTCACTTCATTATCAATGTCGTAGGTATAACCCAGAAGGGGTGGGAAGATCTTTACTTGTTTATAAGAAAAACGTATTATATTGTGTCCATGGGATATTTAATTTCATCACTGTACCTTTAAGTCACTTCATTATCAATGTCGTAGGTATAACCCAGAAGGGGTGGGAAGATCTTTACTTGTTTATAAGAAAAACGTATTATATTGTGTCCATGGGATATTTAATTTCATCACTGTACCTTTAAGTCACTTCATTATCAATGTCGTAGGTATAACCCAGAAGGGGTGGGAAGATCTTTACTTGTTTATAAGAAAAACGTATTATATTGTGTCCATGGGATATTTAATTTCATCACTGTACCTTTAAGTCACTTCATTATCAATGTCGTAGGTATAACCCAGAAGGGGTGGGAAGATCTTTACTTGTTTATAAGAAAAACGTATTATATTGTGTCCATGGGATATTTAATTTCATCACTGTACCTTTAAGTCACTTCATTATCAATGTCGTAGGTATAACCCAGAAGGGGTGGGAAGATCTTTACTTGTTTATAAGAAAAACGTATTATATTGTGTCCATGGGATATTTAATTTCATCACTGTACCTTTAAGTCACTTCATTATCAATGTCGTAGGTATAACCCAGAAGGGGTGGGAAGATCTTTACTTGCTTATAAGAAAAACGTATTATATTGTGTCCATCGGATATTTAATTTCATCACTGTACCTTTAAGTCACTTCATTATCAATGTCGTAGGTATAACCCAGAAGGGGTGGGAAGATCTTTACTTGTTTATAAGAAAAACGTATTGTGTCCATGGGATATTTAATTTCATCACTGTACCTTTAAGTCACTTCATTATCAATGTCGTAGGTATAACCCAGAAGGGGTGGGAAGATCTTTACTTGTTTATAAGAAAAACGTATTATATTGTGTCCATGGGATATTTAATTTCATCACTGTACCTTTAAGTCACTTCATTATCAATGTCGTAGGTATAACCCAGAAGGGGTGGGAAGATCTTTACTTGTTTATAAGAAAAACGTATTATATTGTGTCCATGGGATATTTAATTTCATCACTGTACCTTTAAGTCACTTCATTATCAATGTCGTAGGTATAACCCAGAAGGGGTGGGAAGATCTTTACTTGTTTATAAGAAAAACGTATTATATTGTGTCCATGGGATATTTAATTTCATCACTGTACCTTTAAGTCACTTCATTATCAATGTCGTAGGTATAACCCAGAAGGGGTGGGAAGATCTTTACTTGTTTATAAGAAAAACGTATTATATTGTGTCCATGGGATATTTAATTTCATCACTGTACCTTTAAGTCACTTCATTATCAATGTCGTAGGTATAACCCAGAAGGGGTGGGAAGATCTTTACTTGCTTATAAGAAAAACGTATTATATTGTGTCCATCGGATATTTAATTTCATCACTGTACCTTTAAGTCACTTCATTATCAATGTCGTAGGTATAACCCAGAAGGGGTGGGAAGATCTTTACTTGTTTATAAGAAAAACGTATTGTGTCCATGGGATATTTAATTTCATCACTGTACCTTTAAGTCACTTCATTATCAATGTCGTAGGTATAACCCAGAAGGGGTGGGAAGATCTTTACTTGTTTATAAGAAAAACGTATTGTGTCCATGGGATATTTAATTTCATCACTGTACCTTTAAGTCACTTCATTATCAATGTCGTAGGTATAACCCAGAAGGGGTGGGAAGATCTTTACTTGTTTATAAGAAAAACGTATTGTGTCCATGGGATATTTAATTTCATCACTGTACCTTTAAGTCACTTCATTATCAATGTCGTAGGTATAACCCAGAAGGGGTGGGAAGATCTTTACTTGTTTATAAGAAAAACGTATTGTGTCCATGGGATATTTAATTTCATCACTGTACCTTTAAGTCACTTCATTATCAATGTCGTAGGTATAACCCAGAAGGGGTGGGAAGATCTTTACTTGTTTATAAGAAAAACGTATTATATTGTGTCCATGGGATATTTAATTTCATCACTGTACCTTTAAGTCACTTCATTATCAATGTCGTAGGTATAACCCAGAAGGGGTGGGAAGATCTTTACTTGTTTATAAGAAAAACGTATTATATTGTGTCCATGGGATATTTAATTTCATCACTGTACCTTTAAGTCACTTCATTATCAATGTCGTAGGTATAACCCAGAAGGGGTGGGAAGATCTTTACTTGTTTATAAGAAAAACGTATTATATTGTGTCCATGGGATATTTAATTTCATCACTGTACCTTTAAGTCACTTCATTATCAATGTCGTAGGTATAACCCAGAAGGGGTGGGAAGATCTTTACTTGTTTATAAGAAAAACGTATTATATTGTGTCCATGGGATATTTAATTTCATCACTGTTGCATGGAAAGCTATTGCACCCTTAGCTTAATGAGCATCTACACCTTGCAGCATTTGCTGATTTAGACAGAACATGTTTAGGTTTGCTGGAGTGCTATGATGGTGATTCTTCTTTAACCATTAACTTTCTTGAGCGATTTGTGGTCTTTATGCCCTCAACCAGACATCTACATTTCATTCATTCATTCATTAGCATGTCCTTTGCAGAACCTCACTCCCACAACAACCTTCTAGAAAACTTCTCAGTCATAAGCAAGATGTCCCGCATCCGATACATTCATCTGGAGATCTGCCACACCCTGCACCCATCTTCTCTTTGGCTTTCCCTTCCTCTCTTCCCAGGCATATACCCCTCCATTATTGTTCTCTCCAAACTTTCATGCCATTTCAAGTAACCAAAATATTTCAATTTTCTTTGTTTTATTGTCTTTAGTAGCCAGCCGTCTTCCATATTCAGTTCTTGTCATCTACATTGATATTACTTAAACTGGCACGTGGAGAGCCTTGGTAGCATGCTTGCCTGCTGACCTGGTGGTCATGTGTTCAAATCTTCATTGAGGCAGATTTTTTAAATTGGCCTGGGCTTCTGGGCCAACTCAGCTTAACACTGATACCAGGGCATGTCATGGGAAGTCAAGGCAGCCACTGTGCTATTGAACATATCACCCAACTATATTTTGCCAATTAATTTATGAAAATGTGGGACTGGCATCATTTACCCACTACACCTCAGGGTGTGTACAAGGGTCATATACAGGTGGTTGTATGTGATGTTTTATTTATCCCTAAATTATTAGCATTATGTCATTTTATACCATTGTCTGCCAAACAAGATTTGAATGAGGGCTCGAGTGTAAAGATTGCTTACTCTTGCTGACACGGGGTCATAGTTGCTTACTCTTGCTGACATGTCTGTGTACAGAATTTTAATGTTACTCCCAATAAAAACACAAATTTAGTTTTACCAGGAATCAACTCTTGTCCTTGGCCATGAAAGATCCTAACTCTGTGCTCTAACAGCGGCTTATCATTATAATATCTCTACAAGGTAACAAGTAAGTTGTCGACATAGACAGCAGTATAAATGTATGACTTTTGACTTTATCAAGGAAGCAGCACATCTCGTTACTGCATCTAAGACATCGAGTGCCCGGGATTTCTTCAAGCAGAAGTCTGTGGAACGCCCAGATGTTGAAGCTAGAAGAGCTCCTCCACCTCCAAGGTATGTCAGGTATTTTTTAAATGACAAAATACATGGTGTAGCATGAGACTATGAAATAAATACAAATTCTACATACTATACTTTACAAAGACAGTCTTTAATGTTGCAACAAGGTCACATTTCAAAATAAATAAATAAAACAGAGGCTCAGGGATGCAAAACATATCTAAGTTTAGGCAATAAGGAGCTTTATTTCCAAGGTCAAAGCAAACATTTTTACATATATATAGAGACATAAGCACAATAATAAAGAAATTAGTTTAGTTTAGTTTAGTCGTTGGATCAACATCACAGCACACGGTTTAACCCATAAGTGCTCCGTTTTCGTCCTAACTCAAACCTGAGTCTGGAGTAACTCAGCTCAATGCACGAACTCCATTGCATCGGCAAGGATCCTGAAATACTAATAAAGAAATGCGTAGTGATAACAATTACCTACATGGACAGGTGTTCCATGTCATCACACACCTGGAGGAAGCTGGATTTGGCGACTGAAAGACACAAATATCAGAGTTCTGCTGTAAAAAGCTAGTTGCATATTCTTTTACAGGACATCACAGTCAACCCCAGCATTTTGTGGCTGTTTGTGATTTCTTGGCAAGTTTGCGTTCAGAGTTTGCCATTGCTTTCTGAACGACCGGCACTCTTACCATTGTATGAAAACTGCCCACAGCTGTGTTTCAAATGCAGGACTACAAATTGTGTCCATAACCCCTTTGCCACAGAACCGGTCTGTAAATAGACACAACACAAATACTTTCAAATTAAAAAAAATACCAGACAAGTGCAGCAGATGAAGAATACAACCACCATAGTTGATATCTGCTTGAAGGGTATTTAACTCTGATATGAAATACGCACACAAGAGACAGTCATCTCTGCAGTACATTTAACTCTGACATAAAATCCTTCCACGAGAACAGTCGTCTATGTTTCTTATGTGTGTAAGAGCATTTGACTCCAAAACAAAATACCCAAACAAGACATATTAATCTCTGTACTTGATATTTGTCTGAAGAGACTTTTGACTCCAAAACAAAATACCCAAACAAGACATACCTAATCTCTGTACTTGATGTGTTTCTGAAGAACATTTGGCTTCCCTAGAAATTAAAATAATAAGCATTAATGTTTTGTTTGCAGAAAAATTCGCCAAGGATTTGGTGATCAGCAGAACAATGCAGAAGAGGCGCCACCTGTCAGAAAAGAACCAGCCAAATTACCAAGTAGACATGAACCAGAGCCACCATCAAAACCTGTTAGGAAACCAGAGCCTGAGCCAGAAATTGTGGCAGAACCAGAATATGAACCAGAACCAGAATATGAACCAGAACCAGTGCAGGTAACCTATAAACAGAATTAGTTGTTTTTCTGTTCCTCTGGTTAATATTTCTTTATATTTTTTAACTATAAGATCTGGAATCATGATCATTTCTTTCTCCTAATCTGTAAAGATGTAACTGTAATGAGATTAAAGTTAGTATAGTATGCTTTTAGTCTAAGTTAGTATAGTATGCTTTTAGTACTCCCAACGTAACTAACACCATAATTTCACTGATTTTACGGAGGCCTTTGATTGAGTCTGGCATGAAGAAGGCTTATGGCAAATAATGAGAAAGTTCAAATTTAGATGCCAGCATCATAAAAATCATTGAAGCACTATATACAGCTCACCTATTAAGTGCAGATTGGTTTATAATAATACTGAGCTAGCACCATGTACACAGTACACCTCAAGGCATGTAAAATGGCCCATAATGTCACTGTTACTGTATGAAGATGTTGAGACTCTTGTCTGTTCCACTTTTCACATGGGGCAGGGAGGAGCATCTTGTGTGATATTCACTGGCACAGGAACGGAGCATTATGGGGGGCGATCCTTTGCTGTGAAGTTGGAACCACAACTAGCTGACTAACTAACATATGAAGATGCAAGCAGTGCTGTCCGTAGGATCATTTTTCATTAAAACTGTATCCTGCTCCCAGTGCTTTTTAACCCCTTTACCGTGTGTCACGAGTTAACTCGTCATAAAAATTGTTGGCTTTAACCGTGCATCACGAGTTAACTCGTCATCAGATGTAAAAGTCTTCTGTGTGCCGTGCGTCCCGAGTAAACTTGTGTTAATACAAAAATAGCATAGGAAATGCATAGGGCGGCTAATCCAACAGCCAGTTCAACAGCGGAAGATAAAAGTAGGTCATCACGTGATGCCAAAAGTGAAAGTGGACAGTAAACAAGAAAAAAAAGGTACGAAAGAACAAAAAACTTTTTATTGTGATTTTATTATGATTATAATTTATAACTTTGTAGTATGATTATAATTTATGCATAGTATAGCTTGTGTAGATGTATGCGTACATACATGTATCCTATGGGCATGTATTTGCATAGTTTTTATTAGCAAGCTTGGAATCTACAGTATCGTATCAGTTTAGTTCGTTATTGAACAGTACCATTTAGTACAGAACATTTCTTATTTTCCTCACAATTTCTAAAAGACAACTCATTTTCACTTAAAAAAACATTTTATTTTGCCAGGACAACATAACATATCAAATTATGAAAGAAAAAAAATACACAGTTTGCATAACAAAAAAAAAATTTTTTTTCCACGGTAAAAGGGTTAATGTATATCTAGAAGATTGTGCTGAAGACTCTTAACGATTATAAAACATCTTTAACAGTTGGTGGGTGATCTGTGTACAGTCTATGACTTGCTGATGACATTGATCTTATGGCTGGAACAATTAGAACTCCAAGGCCTCTCCACAAGATTAGAGAAATTTCTAGATCATATAGAATGAAAATTATGATTTAAAAAAATCAAAATACTAGTGAATAGCTACAGGAGACATGGGAAACCAATACCAGGATAAATGGACAAATGCTTGAAGAAGCGAACACCTTTAAATACCTAATGTCCACTATTTGCAGCAAATAAAGAGATCATAATAAAACTGTAGATGTTCTTATCTGCCATCACAAGACTGTCCTAAATGAAAAAAGCAACATGAGCTTCCTGTCATAATTCAACTGTACAAGTCACATATGGTATCCATTCTCTTATATGAGTGTCAGAGTTGAACTCTCACTGGAGAAATAGAAAGGAGGGTCCAGGATTTTCAATATAAATGCAACGAATGAAGGAGACATAAATACAAATATTTAAAGAAAATGCTGCGCATGTGGTATGGGGAACACACAACAAATGTCTGTGTTAGAGACAGCGTAAATAGTGTGCAGACCATCAAAGACCATTTTTATCAGTGGCAAAATTTCAAATGCTTGCCTGGTTTGGGCATATTGTCTGTCATGACACCTTTTCAAAGGTAATCTTTCATGGGTCAATTGAGGGCAAAGTAAGGCAGAGCAAATTCTGGACTGAAAATATTAAAGAATGGACAGGATGCAGTATGTCAACACTTGTGCACATTTTTTAGGACAGAGCCATGGAGGACTCTGATTACTGATGCTTACATTATGACCCACTTCCAGGGTTGCGGAATGAGAGAGAGAGAGAGAGAGAGAGAGAGGCTCCCTTTTGCTTTAGCAGGATGAACTAATGCTCAAGGAATGAAACTATGGTCAAAGAACACAGGTTTATATTCAAGGCATCAGTCTGACAGCACTAAAGTACAAAGCATATTAATTATCTTGGAAACAAACCTTAAGTTTTACCATTTTGCATCCTATTTTTTTTTGGGGGGGGGGGGGGGGGCCTTTTTCCTATAAAAATATAATGCATGCAGATATTATACATACCAACATATGAAATGCTTATGAGACACCCACATATTAACCTACATCTACACATTTAGGCATAGTGGCTAGGCTTTGCCTGCCAGCGTAGTGGTCATGGGTTTGAATTCGTATTGAGGCAGATTTTTAAAATTGAGCTGGGCTCACTAGAAAAATAACTTGGTGTATAAAAATTATATGAATGTCTCTTATATAGTGAAATGTATTATAACTAAATTTTTATTTAAGAAACTAAGCCTTCTGTGTGTGCTTTATTTTCTTCATATTTAGCATATGGCTCCTAATTTTCAGGTTTGTTTTGGAAGGGTTGCCTTAAATATGTGTATGTACACTTATTGTTGGCATATCTTTACCCTTTCATGTTTATGTGTGCTAATTACTAAGATCTGTGTCTTGACAAAGGCACAGATTATCTTCCCATATTTTGTGCAAACTGTTTTTAGAATATCCTCTGGTGCAAAATTACGAGGGCGAGTCAATAAGTAAGTCACACAGTTCTGTGGGATGGCAGGTTGGTGTTTTCTACAGGTGTCAATAGGTGACAGCAACATCAAACTTTATATTCCCATTCGTCAGGTGGCGCTAGGTGCCTCGTGCATATGCGCAGTGCATAAACAAAATGGCGACTGTACTTAACAGAGTGTACAACCAAAGAGCAATGAGCTGTTGTGTGTTTTTTGTGGGCAAAAGGCCTGCCTTCAAAGGTCATTCAAAAGGAAATGCTTCCTGTTTATGCTGACAAATGTTCGTCCCGTAAAGCGGTGCATAGCTGGGTAGAAATGCAATGGAAACATCCTTCTTCGCCTTGTGTCCAAAAATTCAAGGTTACGCCATCAGCAGGGAAGGTTACGTCATCAGCAGGGAAGTTTATGCAAGCAGTGTTCTGGGATTGTCAAGGAGTGCTTTTAATCAATTTCAAGAAGAAAGGTGACAATGCGAATTCTGAATCGTACTGTGAAGTTCTATCGATGCTTCATGATGCAATTCGGAGAAAACGTCCAGGACTGCTGACTAGAGGAGGCGTTGCTTCTTCATGACAATGCCAGACCACATACGGCTCGATTAACTCAGGAGAAAATAACCAACTACGGTGGGAAGTTCTGGAACATCCATCTTACAGCTCCGGCTTAGCCCCTAGTGATTTCCACTTTTTTTCGTCCACTGAAAACCCACCTTGGTGGGAGACATTTTGCGAATGATGCCGAAGTTGCATGTGAAGTGAAAATGTGGTTTAGAAAACAGAGCACGCAGTTCTATGAAGCCGGTTTGGGAGGACTAATAAAACGATGGGATAAGTGCATCAATGTTGGTGAAAATTATGTTGAGAAATAAAGGGACAATATATGTATAAAAATAAACTGGTTTCAAGTTGTCATCATATTTAGTTATTTTTCTACAGCCATTTGTGACTTACTTATTGACTTCCCCTCGTAGTATCATTGTGTTTAACCGTTTTTTAATTTACCTGTGGTGTAATGGTATCACAGCCACTAGCCCACTTGCCTGCTGGTTCATTAGTTGTGAGTTCAAATGTCTTTCAGGCATGGATTTTGTTGGACCATGTGGCTCCACCAAGCCTCATAAAAATGAGCATCAGAAAATATTGACTGCGTCCCCCATTGAGTGTCAATTCGTTTAGAAATATGGGCCAGGTAATATATTCCTAATATACCACATGGCATGGAAATAGAGCCTTTAACTTAAAACCTGTTAACTATTTCAATTGTAAATGTATGTATTTTGCTGTCTAGCTAACTTGAAACTCATTGATTGTAAATGTATGTGTTTTGCTCTCTAGCTAACTTGAAACTTGACAATTGTAATTCTTAATTGTTGTGTTTTGCTGTCAAGCCACAGAGATTTGAACCCGTGTCAGAGCCCGAGCCAGCTTTGGGGGTTACATCGTCAGCTCCCAAGCCACGAGACTTGCTGCGTGACGGGCTGCCACCTCGACACGACTCTGATGCTGAGGAGGAAGACCAGGACTGGGATGGTAAATACAGATTAGTCTACTCATCATCTACAAATGATACATTCTCCTGTCTTAACGAGTTGTGTGAATTATTTTCTTTTTATGACAAAGATAGCTCTGTTCTGAAGCATTTAATTAGTGTTAACTGCTTGACTCCATTAAAAAAAAAACAACGATCAAAATAAAACTGTTACCGAGATCCCTAAATGAAGCTAAGTATAGTAACACTGTAAACTACTGTGTATGTCATAAGAAGAGTCTAAGGAAAGTTGGTTTGGGGCTGGCTACCGCATCCCCTAGAAAACTTTAGCTACAAAATCTAAACAGCCATGAGCAAGTCTGAAGGTAATTGAATGGTAAGGGAATGGAGAGTTATGGCACCTCTTACCAGCTGATAGTCAAATCACAGGGGATTTGGGGATATTTGTAAAGAGTTAGCTGCCCCAGACAACTACATCATCTCAGTGACCACCCTCTGTGTTGGTCGATAGCGACTGATTTGATATTCACGAATAGCCTCTATATCTAAAGGCCACTCTACTATCTGGTGGATACATCTAGTAGTTGGACAGGCTCCTACCATAAGTCACAACTTTTGCACACCCTGTACATGCGCATACTAGGTATCTTTATTCGACAGCATTGTCTGAGACTGAACTCAATCATACTGAACTGAGTTATATTTGATGCAGTCAATATTTTATAGAATAGTTTTGGTATATGATGTATAGTAATCATCGTCATCATGTGCCATGCCTATGAGCGTGAGCGGTCATGTTTCGCCACCTCATACGATCACCAGAGTTGTGAATCAGCTCTGTGTTCTTGTCTTGACTATGCCACATGGCCAAGCCATCCAGGTATTTAATTCTCTGCCTTCCCCATGTTCTCTTCCCCTCGATCTTGCCAGTTGTCACCAAGTTTCTCCAATTTATTTTTTCTCATAACGTGACCAAAAAATTGTGACTGTCTACGTCTAATTTCTCTATTCAGTTTATGATTTTCATTTGTTTCTTGTAGGACTTGATCATTGGTTTTACTGTCTGTCCATGGTATTCTCTGCATTTTCCTCTGAAACCACATTTCCACAGCCATTAGATGTTTTTCAGCCTGTTTGCTCATTGTCCCCGCTTCACATCCATTCAAATGCACGGGTTCCATGTAGCACCTCAACATTCTTTTTCTCGTTGCAAATGACATCTCTTTATTGGTCAGTATGTTTTCCATCTTGCAAAAGGCTACCTTCGCCTTGTTGATTCTTGTTCTAATCTCTTCAAGGCATCTCCCATCAGATGTATAATAATGCTGCATCCCAAATTGTGAGAAAATTACAAATTAATAATACTGTTTTTTTTTAAAATAATAACTCCATGGCGAAGTGGTTACAGTTGCAGTTCGTAATCCCGCAGACCCGCGTTCGAAACACAGCTATAACGTTGGTTTTTTAATGATATGGTATGGATGTCGTTTGTTCAGAAAGCAATGGCAAACTACTGAACGTAAACTTGCCCAGGAATCCCAACCAGGCAAAACATGCTGGGGTTGACTGCTACATCCTGTAAAAGATATGCAACTAACTTTTTTAACATTGATAATATATTTATAACATAATTACAGCTCTTCGTCTTCATTTTCTTTTAGATAATGACATTGATGTCACTTATGTTGGCAGTCCATCTGAACTTTTTTTTTTTTGTCACCATGTAATTTTTTTTATTTGCCTGGGGCTGAGTTTTTGTTGCTTCTTGTTGTCTGATATGCTGACATCAGGTGGTCTGAGCCCAGAAGAAGGCTTGCATGTATCAGTGTCAGGTTGTTGTAGAGAGCTAGTATCATCTCCGTGAGGATTGTATCAGAGTCAGGTTGTTGTAGAGAGCTTATATCATCTCCGTGAGGATTGTATCAGAGTCAGGTTGTTGTAGAGAGCTGGTATCATCTCTGTGAGGATTGTATCAGAGTCAGGTTGTTGTAGAGAGCTGGTATCATCTCTGTGAGGATTGTATCAGAGTCAGGTTGTTGTAGAGAGCTGGTATCATCTCTGTGAGGATTGTATCAGAGTCAGGTTGTTGTAGAGAGCTGGTATCATCTCTGTGAGGATTGTATCAGAGCCAGGTTTTTGTAGAGAGCTGGTATTATGTCTATGATCATTGTGTTGAAGAGCTCTCCTTCTCCTCTCCAATCTCAGAAACCAGCAGGGTTTACAAGACTGGTACTGCAGCTTCAGATCTGTAGACAGATCTTTTAGGATGTTCCCAGGTCTTGATTCAGATACGCACATATGGATTGGCTGACTCTAGGCCGAGGTTAAAAATGCTTCCTCTCCAGGTGTTTAGGTATTACATTGTCAACAGACTCCAACACAATGCCAGGAGGAATTAAATGGATAAGAAAGTCGTTAGCAATCAGGCGCTTCCAGCTGGTTTTGCAAATAGAAAGAGTTTGTTGTAAATTTGAAATTACTGTGGGGATAAAGGATGTTCCACATTAGACAAATACCTGTGACTTGTTTCAGCTCAAGTATTATTCATTTATTCACTTAAGATGATATACAACTCTGCAGTATATACTTGACTAGATGCAGCAACATATGCCAGGTATTTCTAATGGAGGCAGCAGTCTTGAGGGACATTTACTGAATGTTTGCTCTCTCTCTGCATGGACACATCTGTCCAATTTTAATTTCTTTGAGTAGATCATGTTTTGGGCTACAATGGCTGGTTTGGAGACTTGAAAACAATAAATTGATGATTTCTTGGTAATGAGAATAATGGTTGTGATGATAATGCAGAGAATCTATTTTTTGAGACAATGGCTATAGTCACCGACCAGTCTGCTCACTGTCTAGAAGGAAAGCAATGGCAGACTACATTCTTTACCTGGGAATTCATGATTCGTCAATCCCCAGACATGGCATATTCAGGACAAGAACATAGACCTGAACTAAGACTCTGGTGATCTTAAGAGATGTGAACTGCATGGCTCATGATGACGAGGATGATTTGTTGGGAGCTGTAGTAGTGTAGTGGCTAGGTGTTCACCTGTTGGCCCAATGATCATGTCAACAACAACAAAACTGTCATTTACTGCCTACATAGTACCTTGCAGTGTATGGCGGGGGAGGGGGTGTGTGTCTTGAGCCTGAGGAATTAAGGCCATCTGGCTAGTGCAGTCACCGCGAACTGTGCAGGTTAGAGGTTTTTTGTGTGTGTGCCCCAGACAAAAAAATTCCACACCTTGTCAAGGATTCGAACCCGGGTCTCCCAAAAGAGGATCCAGCATTCTAGCCACAGGCCCGATAGTCATGGGTTTGAATTTAGCAGATTTTGAACATTGACCCAGGTTTCTAATGTAAAATTGGTACCGGAAAATGTCTAGGCAAGTAAAGGCAGCTGCCATGATACAGAACACATCTCCCATCCAGTGCAGGTTGATCTATCAAACTATGAGTCTTGCACCACGCATCTTAAATGTTTAAAATGGTCCTTTACTTTAATAGGGTTACATTTGTATATTTAGTTTTTGTAAATTATTTTACAATGTTGCTATTCTACAACACAGCACCGCCCGCTGAGGACTTTGAGTTCAGGGAAAAACGAGTGCCTTCCTATCACGAAGATTATGCTGCAGAGCAGCAACATGCAGAGACTCAGTCTCATCGTGTCAGTGGTGCACAGCATTTTGAGGAGCCTGAGGAGCAGGAGGAACAGGAGCAAGAGGAGGAACAGCAGCCAACAGTTCCTGCCAGCTCCCTGACTGCAGACCCGGGGCAGTGTGCACGTGCACTGTATGACTACCAAGCAGGTCAGAGAAAATATGTCTAGAATTTAGAAATGCCCATTTATGGAGGCTTGAACTTATGTTTAGAAGTTAATATGTTTGGAATTTAGAAATGCCCATTTATGGAGGCTTGAACTTATGTTTAGAAGTTAATATGTTTGGAATTTAGAAATGCCCATTTAAGGAGGTTTGAACTTATGTTTAGAAGTTAATATGTTTGGAATTTAGAAATGCCCATTTATGGAGGCTTGAACTTGTTTAGAAGTTAATACGTTTGGAATTTAGAAATGCCCATTTATGGAGGCTTGAACTTTTGTTTAGAAGTTAATACGTTTGGAATTTAGAAATAATTATTGAAAGAGGCTTGGACTTGTGTTTAGCTGTGGTGGCATACTAGTTAGCATGCCTGCCTGCCAAAACAGTGTCAGGGTTCAATTCCCAGCAGAAGCAGGATTTTTTTTTCAATCCCAGGATGGCTTACAACCTTATAAAAATGGCTGTCAAACAGTTTTCAGAATTGTCTGGGAAAGAAAGGTGATCAGGAAAGAAATGATCATACATTGTTGCCTAGAATATGTAAAGTCCTAAATCCTTCACACCCCAATGGCAGTGTCTGCTTTGTAACTACCTTTACTTGTCTTTAGGAGTTACTGCATCTGGAATTTAGAAATACTCCCTTCAAGGGACTTGTACTTGTCTTTAGAATATAGAACGCAGACTTAACATTATACTTAACATTCTACATCAGTCATCATAATTCTGTGCACATCGTGCTGCACCCTCTCTTTGGAGTTTTTCAGGTTCCATATCCATACAGATGTTGTTCCTCACTTGCACTCGTCTGATTTTTACATATGTAATCGCCAGTGTGTAACAAGAGCCCACCAGGAAAACAAAAATAGTAATACCATAATCTACCGGGCAGCCAAGGATGTTTGGCTATTTCAGGTGATCACAGTCTTGAAAGGCTGTTTGTGGTGCTTCCCAAAAGTGGAAGGTAGTAGGGCAAATCGTCTTTCATATATCAGACAAGATAAGTAGCGTTGGGTTTCTCCTCACCTCGTGGAGGTTCGTGGTCTTCGATGTGGTGAAGCCTGCCCAGGATCATGCACCTTGTATGTTTTGACACTTAAAGAGTCGCAGAGAATCCCATGCTGATGGTAGACATTCAACACCCAAGTCTTACACTCATGTCTGAATACTTCTTGTGCATGATTGAAATGAATGTGTTGCTTGTCTACCAAGATAGAAACAGCCATCACCATGCACCAAATCCTTCTTCTCGCATAAGAGTGAACATACAGGATTTGTAAACCACTTTACCTGTAATCACCCATAACAGAAATTGTTGTAATACCTTTGCAGGATATTGCAATCAACTCCAATCCAGGTTGATTTTCGAGACAAGTTTATGTTAAGCAGTTAGCCACTGCTTTCTGAACTATCAGCACACCAAAAGTTTAAGTGCACCCAATTAAATCACTCAATATACTATTGAAAACATCAAATATTTCACTCAGAATCATAAACTGACTTCACTATTTATATAGTGTTCCCTGAAAGTTTTGTTGGGAGAAAAAAACAATGCTGAATACATTAAAAGTTGAACTGCAAATGAATACGGGTTCAGGATGTATTATTTTGATGTTCTAATTGTTTTTTTTACAGACTTTTATAAATAAAGAAAAGTTTATATTACACAAGAAGTTTTTGTCTGTCAGATTTGAAATAAAAATTCTTGCCTGCACAATAGTGAATGAACATGAAATGCGGTAAGTAAGTTCGACAAATGAACATTTAAACATCAGCTTACAAACAACAGAAAACAAGCACACTTAGCTGAAAAAAAAAAGAGAAATATATTTCACAGCCGGCTATTCAAACATTAAAATAAACTGAGTGTGTATGCTGACAAAAACTTTCTTGCAACTTAACATGCAACTCTTGTTTGTCAACAGCTGATGACACAGAGATTTCATTTGATCCTGACGACATAATCACAAACATTGAACAAATCGATGATGGATGGTGGCAAGGTTTCGCCCCCAACGGATCTTATGGAATGTTTCCTTCTAATTATGTTGAGCTTATTGATTAATCCTACAGTCAACTCTGATGCAGTGTAATTTATCCAGCCTTTGAAACTAGTAATACTATTTTATTCTGTGCTGAGGAGCTAGTTTTTCAATGACCCATTTTCTACTGTGTCAAAATGTGCTGTTAATCAAATCTGGCAAAGATGCATATTGATCTATTATTTTTGTTAAGTAACTTTTTGAAGTTTTATATTGGAATAAAAGGAATTTTATATGTAGAATAAAGTAATAAATTTTATCCATATCACTGTTGTCATATTTGCATTCAGAGTTAGCATTGGCTACATTGTGCTTGCAAGAAAGAGATTTCATTGTTACATAATTTTGTGGTTTTACTAGTAAGCCCGCAAAAATCTGGCAAGAGGATATTTTACTGTCAACCTTAGCTGGATAGGTCATGGAGAAATATTTCCTGGTATTTTAGTAACACTTCTTGCAGTGGCCTCTGACAGTGTGTTACAGTTTATACATATCCGACCTACATCAAACAATGGTACACGTTATTAATCCAGGTTTCAGCATCTTTGTTGTGTACATTTTCTCAGTTTTCTTGTGTAAGACAGCATTTACAAGCTGCTGTGTGTTTGCTAGCATTACATAAGTTTTTTCAACAGAATAATGAATTTTGTATTTATTCGTTTAAATAACAAACAAATAAGCCGGCTCCTTGGGCGAAGGGTTTACAGATGCAGTTCCTACCTAATCCACATAGCGCATTCAAAACACAGCTGCGGGCGATTTGGCAGCAGACTGCCTTGCGTTGTGTTTTATTTAAAATGGTATGGGTGTCAGTCGTTCAGAAAGCAATGGCAAAACCACTGAACGTAAACTTGCCAAGAGATCACAAACAGCCAAAAAATACTGGGGTTGAATGCAATGCCCTGTAAAGGATATGCAACTAATTTTTGTTTAAATAAAGATGGAAATCAAGATTCGATAAATGTTTTGTGTATGACTGTTTGGTAAGAATAGCATCCATGTTTATTTTACAGAGTATCTGGTTTATGGTAATAGCATTTATTATGATTTATATATATTTTTTTTAAACTTAACTTTTATTCTCAAAAGGGGTGGTTCAATTACATTTTACCAAAATAAAATTGATAAAGTCCTGGCCAGAATCGTTGTTATATATTAGCATAATTTCATTTATTATCATGTATGGTTTCAACAATATTGTCATAATCGCTTCATTTTAATATTCGTGACTGAAATATCGGTGATCACATCTTGCAAATGATCACATCTTGTTTTCTTGCTTACATTCACATAAGTATTTTCTCCTTGTAAATCAGCCGGTCACACTGCCTGTGGAAAGAGCATGATGCTTTTTCCTAATTCAGTATTATGAATGTAGTCTTCTTTAAAACTTTGGTTACAATATTTCCTTACTTTCACTCAAGTAGAGCTTCTGCCTCTGTGTTGACAGCTTTATTTCTAAGTTCACATTGAGTTTATCTGTTTGAGACAATTACGATTTAAGATTATAAAACTGATTTGGTGTTATTATATTAGCTTTGTTTATTGAAATGATATCATCAGACTGACGGTTCCACATACATTGAAAGGCAGAAGATCAAATGGTTCGGCCATCTCATTAGAATGCAACACTATCAATTTCCAGCACTGGACCTGCACCAAAGAAAATCTGATACGAGAGCAAGAGATCACCTGAGAAGAAAATATAATGACACAGATTCCCATCTGATTTATTCAAACTTTGCCACTTTCTGACTTTTGTTTCTACATTTGCTTATCTATGAAAGCATTGATTTTCTTCCCCATACAGCATATCCATCCATTGCCTACATTCCCGTCTAAATTGGCCACTTTGTGGGCTGAGTGGTCTCGAGGTATGGTCTCCGCCTCGAGTACTGGAGGTCCCGGATTCAAGCCCCGGTGAGGACCGGGATTTTTTCACGTGGACTTCTAGTAACAAATTCCCCCTGGTCTCTGGGTAGTGAGATTGGATGCCCGTGTGTATTGTTGTGCACGTAAAACATCCCTTGGCAGTTGGAAATCGAAAAAGAGTAGCCAAATAGTGCTGCCCAGGCAAAATTTCAAAAAAAAAGAGCTAAACATCTACCCAAAGTATTTCAGGATCCTCGCTGGTGCTATGGAGTGAGTGCACTGAGCTGAGATTCTCCGGACTCAGGCTTGAGTTAGGAGTATAACGGAGCACTTATGGGTTACACCCGTGTGCTGTGATGTTGATCCGTCGACTAAACTAAACTTGGCCACTTTGTAATACATTTCCACTTAATCTATTCACACAATGTTTATATACTCATCTAAGCTGTTAACACCTTGCTTATATTCACAACTGCATTATTCCATTTGTTTGTATGTACATCTAATATATTCACTTTCAGTTTTTTGTGTATTGACTAGTGAAACATAACATGAAGCGGGTGCAAAGTGATGTTGTCGAATTCACTCTGTATTAAATATATTTTCAAATGTATCATGCATTATGTAGTTTTAATAAAAGTCAGCATGTTAGCCGAATTCTTAAATGCTCAGTCTCAACAAATAAAGAAGGCTATGCTTGCTGAATGAATATTGCAAGTATATGAGTAAAACTGTTGCTGTTATTAATTTATCACTTCCGCCCCATACTCAAAAGAACATCTGGTATAATGTACGTTTTTATGGTTTTGTTAAATGTAAATATTACCTTTTCTTTTATGCAAGGCAATATTAATTAATTAATTAATTAGCTGTTTGTTTGAAGTTAGTGGAAAATGGGATCATTTGTTATAATTGCATGCTATGATAATTCCTATATGTTGCAAGTATTTTTAATAAAAAGTTATGGAAGGCAAATAAGATATCTGTTGTATTATTCAGTATTTTCTTGCATTATTTCTATGCTCTGATAGAAACAATATTCACCATTGAAGAAAAGTTGGTAATGCCAATAATGCTTAAACAGTATGGGTGTGACCAAGTGTAACTGGTTGGGAATGCATATCTGTAAATCCCATCTGAACTTCTAAGCATAATAGACAAACTTCTCCAGAGCCAATAAGAAAAGTGATCAGGCCAACTGCCCATAAGTTATGGAGAAAGATAGTCCTATTCTGCCCTTTGAGCTGAAAATAGTGACAATACAAACCTACTAACTAGCCGGCTCTGTGGTAAAGGAGTTACAGATGCAATTCATAATCCTGCATATTGCTTTCAAAACACAGCTGTTGGCGATTTGGCAGCAGACCACCTTACATTGGTTTTCATAAAATGGTATGAGTGCTGGTCTTTCAGAAAGCAATGGAAAACTACTGAACACAAACTTGCCAAGAGATCACAAACAGCCAAAAAATGATGGGGCTTACTGCGACATCCTGTAAAGGATATGCAACTAACTTAACTAACCTAAAAGTTTCCCTTCATGGCTAACTCAGCTGACCTAGATAGATCTAGAGCACAGCAGTTCTGGCATCCCAGTCAGTCAGTTTGTTATAAATTATAATAATAAACACGCCTGGACTAGATTTGGCAACAAGAAAGGCAACTACATCTTCTCCAGTTCTCTGGTTATTTCCTATCATAGACCACAATAATTTTGCAGCAGCTCTGTTGATGTGTTTATATCTGCTTAAAAAGTTTCTTCTGGAATACCACTGGATCAGCAACTTTTCCAACCTTTTGGGCATTTATTCTTCTTTGATCGCTTCTTTACTAGATTCCTCAGAGTTGATATCTAGTTCTAGTTTTGTAGGCTGGATATCTAGAAAATATTTTAGGACTTGTCTATTGAGTCTTTTGAACTTAACGTTACCGAAAAATTCTTAAAATACTGTGGATCAAGAATAAGAAAAATACTGGCATTCAAAGAGATCTGAAGATCAAAGAAAACTGCCTTATACACAGCATCTTGCCAAGGAAACAAATACTTTTGCTATTAATAAATGACATTGTGGCTTAGAAACAACAGTAATGGAAGGCATGGTGTAAGAAGAAGAGATAGGGGTCAACCAACTGTAAGGTGGCAACAACATAAAAGATACCCTGAGCATGAAACTGTTGAAAGATTGAGCCTTTCTGCAGGATGTGATGTTCTGCATAGGACCTGCAACATGTTGATGATAGTCGAATGAGAAGTTCCTCAAAGTATTCAGTCCACCTGCTCATATGATCTTTAATGTTGGCAAAATTGATCATTCCACTTGGTTTCTTTTCTTTTTAAATGTATCTGACAATTTCCTTATGGTGCTGAACAAAATCTAAGATTGTCTTTATCTGCAGCTTCTTCTAATTCTCTGGGCAAATCATCTAAATATTGTCTTTAATCACCTCTAATTGTCTTTCGTTTTCTTCTTCTTTTTGCAGCTGGTTCCATTAGCATTGGGACATTCTGCTGATTATAGACAATGATAGAGTGTGTATGGGAATGTCCCGTGTGCTGTGATGAAAGGACCTGCTAGATGAGGATGTTTTAATGGCTTCTGGCATTTTCCATGCTTTTGATTGTTAGCCGTTTTTCTCATTGACTTCTCCACATGATTTATCCCAAATGTTTTTACCTTTTACCTGCAGTCCTCATGTCGTCTACAAACTCTTAGAGACTCACTATAAATAGTTCCTTTGTTCCTGAGGCAACCTAGATTGAATTAATTTCCATGTTTATGTTATTAAGATGCTACGTATCTCTTGAATTTCAACATAATTTTACTATCAACCCCCACATCTGCACCGCTGTATGCACCATGTAATTATGATCTGAATTTCCTGTTAATAAACTTACGATCAATTTGATGTTATGATTATGATAACCACACTGGAGGGAACATTTGAAGGTAAGAGCTAGGTCAGAAACAAAACAAGCGGGAAGTTACCAAGAAATGAATAACAGTCTGTCAGAGTGTACTACAGTAGCTGGTGTACTTTCCAGTAGAAACTGGTGTTGGAGGTCCTTTACAGCTACCCTTCATTATGGAGATGACACTTGATTGAATAAATCTTCACAGTGCACTTTAGGGGGAAAACACAAAAACAAGCTCCGTAGTGGTAACCTGCTGTCTTTACAGTCGAGAGGACCGACTTCATTGCGTCTGGTTTTATCCCATATGGCTCAGTCTCTTTCAGCAGGACAGCCTGCTGAAAGCGATGCACAAAGCATAAACTCCATAGCTCCAGCGATGACCCCCAGGAGTCTCAGAGAAAAATGCGCATGTGAACCGAAAAACGCAGCCCAGAATCGAACTCTCAATCTTTGGAGCGTGAGGCAGATGGCTTGATCACTTTGCCACGTGTGAAGTGCTAGACCATCACATTTTGTTGGCCCTGAGACAGAGGAATAGGTAGCCAGTCATTTCCTCCAGCAGCAAACTGCAAGTGCAGACATGGAACTCTCATCTGTCTGCACTCATGCCATTGACCATTGTCAGTGTAATGTGCTAACCAATTTGCCTGCTTCCACACTGGAAAGCAGAAGACAAGAAATCATTCATGTCACTATCAACCATTTTAGAAATTAATGTGCTGGTATCCCCATACCTTCCACATCCATGGAACAGATTTACACGCTAAATTTTGTTGTGAAGCATTTCTAATGTTTTTGCCAGGACAGTCTAATTTGAGCCTACTCTTGATTATGTCCAATCGCCAAGTGATTTATAACTACGCTGGCCTTATTTTCCCCCCTTACTTGGGGCTAGGTGTCGGATCCACTGCCACACACTCAAGGTGGTGTATCTATTTCTTCAGATTCCTTATTTTGTAAAATCAACCACACTTAGAAACCCAGAATGATTGGAGTAAGAGATGGATGCCTGTAGTAAGTCACTGCATCCTATTATATCTTAAAGCAGTTATATCAGTATACATTTGATTGTTCTTGCTGATAAAGATGTTAAGTTTCCATAAAATGGTGTGTGAGCGCCGGTCATTCAGAAAGCAATGGCAAACTACTGAACGTAAACTTGCCCAGGAATCACAAACAGCCAAAAAATACTGGAGTTGACTACCAAGTCCTGTAAAGAATATGCAACTAACTCTTTTAACTATGAAACAAAACAAATAACACAGTGACCCTAGTATGGCGATATACTGTCCCTCTGTCCAAATGGGAAGTCACATTTGGTGGGATATTATCTTTTGGCACTGAATCCGTTATGTAATTTAATTCACAGATAAATAACCCCAAAAAACTGCCATGCCCACTCACTGTCACATACAGGTTGAAGTGGTGGTCTAGTGTAAACACAACTCCCTTCAGTAAGTACCGGGTGTTGGTAAAGTCTCACTGCACTTTGTATGTAAAACAAATCTGAAAAATGATATAAGAAAATGTGCTCCACAGTCCATTGTGAAGTAATATGCAGCGGATGGCTGTCATCTGCTGAAGTAATTCTTTGCATTCCAAACAGAATGGTGTTATCAACGGAAGAAAGAAGATTCAAATTTGTTCTACACAAAATGTAGCGAGACTTTACAAACACCCAGTATAATTTGGCACAGTCTGGATATGGCCATATGTGTTTAGTCTACCTCTGCAATGATTACATGCTGATTGTTGAACGAAGACAGAAAGAAATCAGATGACCAGATTTTTACAAAAACTTTTAATGGCACTTAGTATACTAACTGGGAGCCACTGTGGTGCAGTGGCTAGCACATCTGCCTGCCAGGCCTGTGGCCATGCGTTTGAATCCTCCTTGAGTTTGGGTTTTTTAATAATTGACCTGGGCTACCAGGTTGCCCCTACCTTAAATTTACCAGGAAATATTCTGTGAAGTGAACCCTTCGAGTGCATGCTGGTCTATAAAAATAAGAGCCCAGGTCAATGTGTCAACATTTTGCCTTGATTGGGATTCTGACACGTGACCAAGGGACCAGCAGACCAACATGCTAACCACTGCATTGTTGTGGTTCCCGTTATCATATTATATGACATTCAAAACATGCCTGGCAATGACAAAACAGATAAACTAGCCTGAAAGGGATTCTCACAAAAACAATTAGTCTCAACAGAACAAAATAAGAACTCTGAGTGAAGAAACCAGGTTGAACAGATGGGCCACTGGACATACTGGGAGAGAGGTATTGGTGATGTTTGTGGATCCACTGAAAGACACTCGAGTTTTAACTCTTTAAGTTCGATACACTGGCATTCAGGTTGTCTGAGCCCCAGGAAGGACTTGCATCTACCAGAGTGAGGTTGGTTGAGAGGCTTGTCTTCTGACCTGGTCTCATCTCCAGGGGATTGTGTTACAGAACTCTCCTTCCCCTCTCCAGGCTCAGAAACCAGCAGCATGTGTTATATTAGTACTGGAACTCCATACCTGGGGTGAGTTCATATATGGGTGTCTAGTTGGTCATGCGTCAAAGTACACGTTTTTGCAGCGAGGCACCGTCGTCATTTGGATGTGACAGGTTCAAATCCCGGTCAGTAATTATAGCTTTCAATGTTTATGTTATCTAGTGCGTCCTCTGGTCTCTACTTTCTTCTCACTTCTATGAGGACTAAACAATAATTGTGTGTTTATTTATGAACTGTCTTAGTGGCCTCAAGGGTTTCCCAATTGATATATTTGGGGATATTGGAATATAACCTTGTCATTATTTAACACAATCCATTCAGCCTGGCCAGGATCGGGTCAAGGCTGGTCATACTTTCTCCACAAGATGCCAAAGACATCATTAACCACCTGACAAGGAACAACCAGAACACAATTTTCCAACTTCAAACATAATACAAGGTGTTTGTAAAGTTTCATGGCACTTTGTATGTAGAACAATTTTGAAAAATTAAGTACCTGACGTCATCAAAAAATGTGCTTAAAAATTCATTAAATTAGTTACAATAGTAACTGCTATGGCCTAATGCTGTTTTGGGGAAGCTGGAAAGTACCCATGAAGTATTCATTATAACTTATTCAACAAATTTCTAACCGTAATGCTATGAGGAGGTTGTTTATCAGGAAATTTAGTTATAAATCTTTGAACAACCATCCATGTGTATCAACCGCCATTTCGAAACACTTGTTCAACCAAAAATATTGTTTCTTCCATTTATAACACCATTCTGTTTGGAGTTTAGTTTAGTTTAGTTGACGGATCAACATCACGGCAAATGGGTGTAACCCATAAGTGCTGTGTTCTACTCCTAACTTAAACTGAGTCCGGAGAATCTCAGCTCAGTGCACAAACTCTGTAGCACCAGCGAGGATCCTGAAATACTTTGGGTAGATTTTTAACTCAAAATTTTGCATGGGCAGCGCAGTTAGGCTATTCTTTTTCGATTTCCAACTGCCCAGATATTTTTTATGTGCACAACAATACACACAGGCGTCCAATCTCACTACCCAGAGACCAGGAGAAATTTTGTACTAGAAGTCCATGCACAAAATCCCCGTGCTCACCGGGGCTTGAACCCGGGACCTCCAGCACTCGAGGCGGACACCATACATCAAGACCACTCAGCCCCCTGTTTGGAGTGCAAAGAATTACTCCAGCAGACGACAACCATTCGCTGCATATTGCTTCATGATGGACTGTGGAGCACATTTTTTTTATGACATCATATACTTCATTTTTCAACATTGTTCTACATACAAAGTGTAGTGAAACTTTACAAACACCCTGTATAACACTTAACATGCACCTCCTCTCTGTTGTGTATCCACCCTGCAGTGGCAGAGGGGCTTTTGGGTTCCAAGAGCTATGCCGCATGTAGTGAGTGCAGCCAATGGCAGGTCTCCCATTGTCAGACAAGTCACGGGGCGGGGACCAGATGAAGTGATACATAGATCAAGTGATACATAGATCAAGTGATACATAGACCTAGGGACAGTCTAAGACTAGGAAAAGCAAACCTGAAAACATGCTTATTGAAGTCTAATGTGCTGAGTCCCAGGCTTAATGAAATAGTGCAGCATAACTCACTAAATGATGTCACATGCATCTTAACAGAATTAACTCTAGAGTACACATACCTACAAGACTGTCGAACTATCACCTTTTGTGTGTGCCCAGCTCTTGGAGATATCAGGAAATCAATTTCACTAAAGCCAGATAAAAGGAACAGTTTATACAGAACAAAGCAAAAGCTGATGAACACTTGAAATTATCACTACATAGCATGGGAGTGAAGGTCTGGAACATAGGCAATGCTGAACAGGAAACAACAATATCATATAAAAATATAAAAATGTTCTGCTTATTTCGAAACATTTGCTCAAAGGATATGCCAGTTTCGTCCTCATTTAAAATGTTAACATCACATAAAATACAGAACTTATAATTCTCTCAAAACATGCCGGTAAAACGCTAATAATGAAACAACACAAACAGAACATCAGGATATGGAGTATTAACCAAAAACATGTTTTCTTTTAAAACATTCATCCTTCAAAATCAGCTGCCGGTCATTCGGAAGCAGACCACTTTGCGCTGCTTTAAATGGTATGTGGCGTTCATTGTTAAGAAAGCAATGGCATAATGAACATAAAAATGCCAGGTAAATTACAAAGAGTCAAATAATGCTAGGGTTGATTGTGATGTCATTAAACTAACATTTTAAATGTCCTGTACTGAGTCTGAAGAATGTTACTTATTTGCTTTGGTCAAGTTTGTAATATCCATCATCTTTCTGGTGGCCTGGATGCTATGAAGCCTACGAGCACTTATCTAAATCTTTATATCTAATGTATTTATGTATCTGTCTGTCTGTCTATCTCTTATGCCAAAAATGGAAACCAGCTTATCCTATAAAATATTACAATAACTACTGAACATCTACTCACATTAAAAAGCTATTCTAATGGTAACTGACAAGCAACAAAACAATATTTGTATGCTCTGAAACAACCAACATAATCTCGCATCACATCAAGAGAACCTCACAATCAACTACGTGCCGACGACAGTACCACCTTCATCATGAATCAGGTCCTTGGCAGAATGTTGCTTTCATCACGGCCAACTGGACAGATTCTGGATACATTGTCAGTTCCCCTGACTCAAGAACATTGTCATACCCAAAGTGCCTTCGATCTCCTGTGTCCATCTTCAAGCTGGTCAATCCCTGCCGCTTCTTCCAGTACCACATACAGTAAATGTCAATGGAGCATCTTGTTGTTTGAGATTATGCTTGATTCTCGCTGACTAGATTTGTCTTTCAAATGTCAGAATATCAATATATAACAATACAATGCAATAATAGCATACAACATAATATACAACTAAAATATATAACAACAATATATAATAACCCAACAGAAATAGCATAACATAATATAAACTATCATCAACGTCCATAGCCTTGTCAACTGGCTTTGGAGATCACGCTTCTCCACATCTCGTGGTCTACAACAGATTTGTCAATTGGTGTGCTGACATTTCCCCATGCTTTGAAGACAGGGTGTTATTTTTAGACACAAACTTGGAGAGTCACAAGCCAGTGAAAGTCATAGGAAACCACCATGCATTAATCTCATGTAAACCATGGTTTATTCATCTTTCAGACATTGTTAATGGTGTTCCAATGAAACCAGTTTGTCTGGTAGGAAACATGGTGTGCTACAGGTAATACCCGATCATAATCATGAAAGTGTATGTAAATTACATTTTAAACAACACAATATAAAATTATCATAACATAATATAAAACTACAACAATATATAAGAAGACAATAAAAACCTAAATGCCTCAGTGTCCTATACAAGTGTGCTGCAGTCCTGTTCATAATTATATTATGTGGACGAGGAGTCTGGCGGTAAATGGTCACGGGTAAGAGACCTCAATTCTTATTTTTAAAGGCTCATTTAGGTATGGCGATTGCACAAACTGACCATACACTGACTATGCTAGTAAGTTAGTGCCTCCATTTATAGTAAATGAACAACTATGCTAGCAAGTCACTGCCTCCATTTATTGGAAATTAACTACTAAATTAGTATGTCAGTGTCTTCATTTAGAGAAAATTAACATCTATGTCAGTAAATCAGTGCCTTCATTTATATGAAATGAACTACTATGTAAATAAGTCAGTGCCTCCATTTATATGAAATAAATTACCGTGTCTGTAAGTTAGGTATTCAATTTATATAAAATAAACTACTATGGCAGTTAGTACACAGGACAGAGAAAATGAGCTGTTAAAGTAACAACTAGGACAGAGGACATTAGATGCTAAAGTAACAAGTAGGACAGAAACAGTGAAAGCTACAAGGGCTGGAGAAATGGAGGTGTTCAAGTAACAACTAGGACAGAAACAGTAACAACTAGGACAGTCAAAAGAGAAGTGTTAAAAGTAACATCTAGGACTTGAAACAGTGAAAGTAACAACTAGGACAGAGGAAACAGACATTATAAAGTAACCATTCATCATCATCATCATGTGCTTTGCCAGCTGTCTTTCGATAGATCTCAGTCCTTGATAACTAGTAGGGTAGACAAATTGAAAGTAACAAAGAGGACAGAGAGGAAAAAAGTAATAACTCTCTGGGACTGAAAGAGTAAAGAAAGCTGAACATGCTTCAGTCATATAAGATATGGTGAGCTGCATGGCACAGAATGAGTTCAGTTACTGAGGCTTTCCTGTAGTTTGCTAAAACTTACACTGACTAAACTCTGCTTGTATGCCACAGACACTTCATGCTGTAAACTATCATCTGTTCTACTGTTATCTTCTTCTTCTGCTGCATTCATGCGGAGTTGTTTTTTTTCTGACGTGATTGCATTGCGCCTGTTTACAGCAGAGCTGTGTTCTTGCGCCATTAGGCCGACACATCCGACTTCTGCGGGCATTTGTTGACCAGGTTAACCTTCCCGGGTTCTAGTGTTATTACTATCAACTGTTATTACTGCACAGTTGCGGAGGCAGCATGGCCGAATGGATACGAGCACTTGCTCTTAAACTTCTGGTGTGCTGATGCTAAGGTAGCGGGTTTAACTCCTATACTGTCTGAACTAAAATGTTGACTTCTCAACCTTAACTTGGGGGTGTAAATTACAAATATATCTGAAGTCGGAGTGGGCTTGCCTGATGACAAGGTACACTGGTAATAGGGAAAGGTAATTCACACATATAAATCAGCCCTGTTCACTAGAATTAGTAGCACATGTATAGACTACATTTGAGCTTAAAGATAGCGAATGAAACAAGGACAACAACAAAATACACAGCCGCCAGGTTTTGCACTGTTGGCAGCCCCATGCTATTCTTACAACAATGCTGACATGCTATAGCTTATCTAGGGACTTTGAGTTGGTGGAGGCTGAAGTAGATATTCCTTGAAGTTTTAAAGGGCATTCCATAAGATAATTGGCTATTTAGGACATTCAATGATAAGATAATTGGATATTTAGGATATTTGATGATAAAATAGTTGGCTATTTAGGACGTTTGATGATAAGATAGTTAGCTATTTAAATATTCAATGATAAGATAGTTGGCTATTTACGACATCTGACGATAAGATAGTTGGCTTTTAAGGACATTGGATGAGAAGATAGTTGGCTTTTAAGAGAATTCAATGAGAGATGCTGGCTATTTCATATGGGAGACATATTGAGTACTGAAACAGTCTGAACTGCTAATGACTCTGGTATAGCCTGTAAGACTAGAAAATATATTTTTGGCTAGTTTTTTTGTCGAGCCATCAAATCAATGGAACCGTAAAGTCACAAGAGATTAGACGAATTATCAATTTCTCCGGATATGTCCCACATCCTGTATGCCAACTTCCTGCTGTGGGCAGCGATATACATGGGGTGCACCGTTCCCAGATGCATCAAGAACATCTCCATGCAGCGAATGTTACCATGGATGGCATGAGGGAAGCAACTGTGAAGGAGATCTCTGAAATAGTCACAGAAATTGAATAGTGTACAGAAAAATACCCATTCCTGTTCTCTGTGTGTGTTTGTGAGAGAGAAAGAGAAAAAAGAGAGAGACAGAGAGAGAATGAATGTCGTGTGTCTTTGTGCATATGTGTGGATGTTATGTGTGTTGGTGTGTGTGTATATGTCTGTGCAAGCACACATGTACTTCATCTGCTCTTCATTGGTAAAAAAGATAACCCCATAACAGATACTGCAGTTGAGGTGTGAAGTGTTAGACTCTTCACATATTCTAAGTCATGACATGTGAGGTGGGGTGGCCAGCTCAGTTCCTCTGTGTCCTTCTTTCCGAGCCATTTCCCAGAATTTCTGACAATTATCTGGTACCCATTTGATGAGGCTTGGTTACTCCTGAGCCATGCTGATCAGACAGTGTAATCCCGCCTCGGCTGGGGATTGAACATGGACTACTGTCTTGGCAGATAAGGGCACCAACCACTATGTCTCTGCAGATCTTGCTCTTTGATAGACCATCTCCATTTCTTGGCATTCTTGTCTTAACCTGGAGATTCCTGTCTAGAGATATTTGCTGTGATCACCTGGCCAGCAGGTCAGTACACTAGCTACCACTCAGCTTTTTAAAAACAGGATTGCAAACATTGCTCCTCACCAGAATTTCTAGTTGTTTCTTCAACTGTAGTACTTCAGCATCCTTTACCTTTGATGGACCTTTTCTTTACCCATAGTTTCTGGTACAGGAAATGTTTGATGCGAACAAATGTTTGATGGGACTCTTTGTTCTTCCATTGGAGTATGTTTTATCGCATTCTTCCATACCTCTTCCCCTTCATTTCCAACATCATCAGGCTATTTTCTTCTTCTTCCAGATTCTGTATTCATTTACATTCCTAGTCTTCTAAGGATAAGGATCCAAAGATCTCTTTGGACAAATATCTGCATGAGTACAAGTTCAAAAATCAATATCATACATTTGGGACATTCCCACATGTGCTCCGTCCCCTTCTTCATTAGCCAAAGAAAAGTGTCCATGCAGCCTGATTAAATGTCCGTCTGCAATTTCTCCTACATGCTGAGTGCCTTCCAGATCCTCTGCACACTCCCCACTGAATAAGCCTCTCAAAGTGTGAATGCTCTATTTTGCTGCATTTTTCACTACCTCAGAACCTTCACCACGTCAGCATTGTCATAAAGACGCTTTCCACCCAAAGAAGCGGCAGTAGCTAGTCTATCGGCTTGTTTATTTCATCAAGCATCTGCATGCCCTGGGCAAATAATCCATGATATGCTCTTGTTACCCTGTAGAGCGATGCAAGCCACTCTACTACTCTCCAGCCACTGGAATGCTGCTATTGCAGCCTCCATCTCCATTCTCATGCTGGATCAGATCTGATCAACCACCATAACCATGTTTATGAACTGAACACCAGTTCAAAGTTTACACATATCAACTTTATTACTTTTATCCTCTCTGTCCTGGTTGTAAATAAATTATTAATGTTTTAAATGTGGTCTTTAAAACAGCTGAAAATATCTTTAACACAGAGGAGATACAGACAATATAAACCAACTTGTAGAATGATCCGCAAAGAATTCCAGGATATGGCTGCCTTCGTGAAGGCTTGTAGCTTTCTTGCACAGGAAGTGGGTTGCCCTGCAAAACAGAGGCAAATTTAACAAACATTATTATTATTATTTACACTGGACAGCTGGACTATAATGTTGACCTGTCATCCTTGACTTGGAGATGTAAAATACAAGTACCTCTGAAGTTGGAGTGGGTTTGCCTGTTGGTGAGGGACACTGTTAATAGGGAAAGCCAATCCACACACAACATTCAGTCCATCACTACTATAAATAGAGTGTTTGGACTCTGCTTGAGTTCAAAGCAAGCGAGCACACAAAAAAATTATGATTATTCTTCAGAGCAGCAGACAATACGTATGATGTTGTGTACTGTGTCAGACATGATCTTGTGTACTACACATGATCTTGTGTACTGTGTCAGACAGTATTCCTTCCGTTAATGAAAGTGGATAATTAGAACGAACATACAACTGCGATATCTGGTTACAGATGTATTAATAAATTCTATATCAATAAAATATGAGTTGTTGTGGCATTGTGGCAAGTGAGCTTGCTTTTCAACTTCGTGATTCTGGGTTTGATCTTCAGAAGTAGCAGGGTTAAATTTCTCTGGCTGGTAAGGCTTTTGGGGTTCCTATTACAGCACAATGTCAGCAAATGTAAAATGGTCTCACGGCCATTGCAATTCTGAAAAATCTTTTCTCAATATATTTTCTTTACCCAATTAAATGTCTTTTCATGCAAATGTGGCAAGTTATTAGCAATTATAAAAAAAAAAACAGTTGTGATTTAACAAAGGTTGAGAAACACTGTAGACATATCAAAGCGAATTTGGAGATAAACCAAAGAAGAGATCAATAAAAAGCAGCTGGTGTTGCAAAATTATGACATGAGAAATGTCAGTGGATTATTGTGAACACTGACCTAGAATATTCAGCTTCAATATTAAATCAGTACTGCTGAATGGAGCAGAAACCTGAGAATGACAATGGCAATTACTAATAAACTACAAACATTCATTAAATGGTGCTTGCACAAAACAGAAGGACTAAAATGGGATGACAGAACCACCAATGCAGACAGAAAGAGAACTAGTCAGATTCCAGCGAATTAATCTGGTGAGGGAAAGACAGGATAGAACACACACTGAGAAAATCTTAACCTTAACATATTGATGAGGGAAGCAATAGTACACCGCTCAAAAAAAGACAACAAACATATATATCTCAGGAGACAAATCAAACTGAGTATAACTTTAAGAGAGATGAGGTTTTAAAGAGGAATGAAGAGAACACCATGAATGGAAGGAAAGAGCAATGAAGATATTCTGAAAGAAGTTACCTCACAAAGAGAACTGATTACTCACATCAGAAGAAGATAGTCCACATTCTTTTGGCATGTCTTGAGAAGGGGAAGTCTGGAGTATGGAGGAAGGCTGGAGTATCTCATGACAATCATTACAATGGGAAAGTTGGAGGGGAGGGGAGGAGAAGCAGGGGAAGACGAGATAGAAGATGCTGGACAGTTTGACATCATGGCATGGAGGAACATTGGTAGCAGAAATGATTGGCAGCAAACGAGACAGAAGGCTGTAAATAGACACCAATGCCAAACTGCATAAGCTATAAGAAGAATAACTTTAAATAAAAGAAGACTACAAAAAGATACTTACCGTCTGATCTTCAAACCATAAGAAATATGAGAAGTAAAAATCTCCATCTCTCATCATTACTGTTGTATATCCCTCAGTTAACTTACTCATCATGAGCTGATACATCATCCAGATCTGCACATAAAGTTGGACAATTATCTTTTAAATAAAAAATTACTAAAATATACTGAGGCCAAAGTAATTAGGATTTTAATTAAACTGGGACTGTGTCAATAGAAAGAAGTTTCAGTGACTCTTCAATAACTGTTGGTATTACATTGCTCCACACTCAAACGGTATCAAGACTATGTGTGGTATATATTCAACCAAAATACGATTTATCTATTCAGTTCGAATGATATACAATTGTGCAGTATGCACCTGATGAGATACAGAGAAATAAGCCAGGCAGTAAATCATGCAACCTATAGTTTGTGTCTTCTGTGTTTAAGTGATATTGTTCATACATAAACAAAACACAAGTCCCACAGCAGGAACCTGCTGTGGCTATGTGAAATGTCAGGGCTACCATATTTTATGGGCCTGAGTGCATGGAGTGCAGGTGGTCAGTCTTTCCCTCCCACAGAAATACATTCCCACAAATACCCCAAAAATAACAGCATTAATTTAGATTCAGATGTAACAGGTTTCATATATTTCTCATTGTAATACCAACCAATAAAACTAACAAAACTATTTTTGAAAACACATGAAATATTTATATTGAAAGGAAATTATGGTTATTAGTGTCAGTAATAAAGATTAACTTTGGCAAGTTCTTAAAGTTAATTGCACATCCTTTACAGGACATCACAGTCAACTCCAGCATTTTTGGCTTTTTGTGATTTCCTAGCAAGTTTACATTCAGTACATTGCCATTGCTTTCTGAACAACCAACACACATAGCATTGTATGAAAACCAACCCAAGGCAGCTGCTGCCAAATCATCCACAGCTGTGTTTCAAAGGCAGTGTGCAGTATGAATTGCGTCCGTAACCCCTTCCCATAGTGTCAGCCAAGTTCCTAAGCATGGAAAAATTAATCGGATCTCAGAATTTTGGGCAACAATACAAATGTGATGGAGATTTCAGTCTAGGATTTCCTGTGTTCAGTATATGATTGTATATGATTCATTGATGAAGTTAACTGGTGTTTCAAAATTTGTATGCATTCCGGTGCAAAAGAAATTATGTTATTCATGAAAACGATGTTTTTCATGGTTGTTTTAGTTATTTCACTACCATAATATTTGCTATATAATGAGACTTTCAAAGCTAATTAGCCCAAATAATGCCATTGCTAATTTAAAACCTCATCATCCATTCTAACACAGCTCCATATTAACATAGCTATGGACTTCCAGTTCAATATGGCAGATAGGCTGTTGAGCCACTAAGGCCTCTGAAGTGTTTTTGCTTCTGGCTATGGTTTCTTTATGGTAGTACATTTCTGTTGCCCAGTTATTGAGTTAAGTGTGTATAGCGACACTGAGCTGTGGACTTCATGTGGAATGCTTTTACATCTGTCCGCGGTTGTTTATATTGTGAACTACATGTTCAGAAAAATGGTTGCTGAACTAACTGGTTTTGCCTTATGCAGTAATGTGTGTGCAACTGTTGGTTTTCTAGTCATTGCCACTTCCATCGACGATGAACTGTAATTTTAGTGGCAGACTGTTGTGTTGACATTGTGTTGGTTTCTACTACTCATCTCAGTTTTGTATATGTCTCCACTGACCGGTCTCTGTATGTATGGGCAACAAAAAAGTTCCTTGGTTGACCTCTTCCTCTCCTGCCAAGAATTTTGCATTTGAGGACTTTCTTCATTGGAAATTCAATGATGGTGATTTGCTCCATGTGGTGAGTGCAAGACTTGGGTACTGACTGTCTGCTTTTTTTGTGAGGATTTGCTGCAACTCTCTTACAGTCTCATAGCTTGAACAGTTTGAGTCTCCGGCAGGCTTCATCACAGCAGAAACCATGGCTGACATTTTAATTCACCAGACAAGTGTCTGCTCAGAATGTCCTGCATGAAGGTGAAGAGTGGTCTTGACCAGTATACTCCCTAACTCTAGCACATCAGCCCCTCTGCATCCTTTATTTATGGTGTAATTGCATCCGGTGAAACTTGCCCAATGCCTTGCTGGGTTGTAAATGTTTGGGAGTGTTTAGATGTGATAACGCTAGTACGGCTTTGTAGGTTGCTTCCAAGAAGATGCAGAGCAGCAAGGCGGCACCTGAGGATGTTATAGTCCTCTTAATTCTTAGGGGAAGTGTAACAATCAATAGCCTAGCCTTCATTAGACAATGGCAAAAAACAGGAGACCTCGTGTGCAAGTTAAAAATCCTTAAACATGGTTATGTTCTTGTCAGTTTTCTGCTTTAAAAATTGTAGGCGTGTGTGCATGCATGCGCGTATGTGTGTGTCTACATATGCATGTTTAAGTGTGTTTGAAATTTTTAAATTCTTTACTGTATTCTTTCATGAAAATTAACATACCTTCTCCTTTAAGTAACTTGTAGCATCCATGCGCTCCCCTGCTCTCAGAGAAATGTTCATTGAAGGGGCAGTCATTTGGTGGAAATGTCGGTCGATGGACACAAAGTGAATGAGACCAGGGAACTCATCAATGTATGATGTCATAGTTATATTTCGCTGCGCTTTCACGTTCAAATATTCTCGATAGTCCAGAAGTTCAGATCTCAAGCGATCCTAAAATAAAATAAAAGAAAGCAGATACAGCATTATTATTTTCCCTCATTCTTCTATCATTCATCAATGGAGCATAGGCCCTCAAGCAGCTCGTGCCATGTCCTTTGTTGACTTGTACATAATTTGTTGTATTTTGCAGCTAAAATTTTCTGTTGGATGAGGTAGCCAGCCTCAGATCAACCTCTTGTTGGTAGCTTCCTGTGATGAGGTAAGTTACAGAGTTGCTATTTTTTGCTTACCGTATTAGTTCCAGTGACACGTGGTCGATTGTTGATTTTGCAATTGTCTTACGACTGCAGAGTTGTCATTATTGGCAGCCTATCACCATCTTTATGTAAGTGTGTATGTTCTGTAGCAGGGTCTAGGAATTCATAGAGTGAGTGGGTGTTCGTTTACCCCTGATTGGTTGTTTGTGAATCTTCTGGAAGACTGCAAGTTTTAATTTTTAGGTCTGATGTACTGAGCCATGAATAGGACTATTGGAGTGATGTGCTACAGAGACTTTCCTCCCAATCTGTGTAAACTCTGAAATTAGGAGGTGGGCAAGATTGGGACCCAAACTTCATATCTAAAGACAGACATGATGATTCATGGAACATTAGCCAGTTATGGATAGATCACTCACGAAGAGGTGCTGCACGGTCTTGCACGTGTAAAATATGGTCCTGGTCTTGCAAACTCAAGGGTATGTTTGAGATAACTCTAGTCGTTTGAGATAACTCTAGTCGGAGATAACTCTAGTAGTTTGAGATAAGACTAGTCGTTTGAGATAACTCTAGTAGTTTGAAATAATTCTTGTAGTAGGATAATTCTGGTGGGTGACAACACAGCAGAAACCATTGTATGAATCATGGCAAAGCTGCGCATTATTTTCATTATTTCAACCTATACGAAACAAACTCATACAACAATGATAAGTTATTTCATGAATATTTTCATAAATACATGAACATGACTTTCCTCAGTTTAAGCCAGGCAGCTCACCATACACTGATCTGCTGCTCCACATATAACCAAACACTTTCACAATCAATTGGCTAATTTTACACCAAGTATTTTTTGCAGTGAAAAAATACGCAAGTCATTATTCATTGTGCTAGAATATTAATGAAATTTATGAATAACACCTTTTTTCAATGTTAACTCTTCAAGAATGAGAAATCAGGGGTTGACATGTGCAAGTGTTTATGAAAGTAGGTAAGTTTTAATGGCCGCTAATTTGTTACCCAATTGTTTTGTTACCTAATTTAATGTTACCATATTTTACTATTCACTCTATTACCAAGCATGTGAGTGCAGTGGCTAGCCTGCTTGCCTGTTGGCCTGGTGCTCATGAGTGTGAATTCATTTTGAGGAAGATTTTTAAAACTGACTCGGTTTAAAATGGGTACCAGAAAATGCACTGGGAAGTAAAGATGGCAGCATGATATTTACCCCACCCTCTTGAGTACTAACTGGTCCACAAAAATATGGGGTTAGCACCATATGCCAATACATCTCAACGTATGTAAAAAGGGTCCTTTACTTTTTTTTTTTACTGTTACCAAACAAAGCAATTATTAAAAGTAAAATGCAAACAATGGACTCATTAATTCAAATAATTTATGAACAAGAAAAGCTAACTCGATCAACAAATGCCTAAAAAAGTCAGATGTGTCGGGATATGTGACTAAAACATTGCAGCTTTGCTGAAAACTGACATAACATAATTACATCCACAAGAAAAACTATCGCATGGGGAAGGAGAGGAAGATGAAGATCTTCATAGTGTCTTTTGTGAGTCAGGATTAGCTGTTCTAATCCCTTAGCACAGCTTTGAAAGTAACTCAAATGTCAAATTCATAAACTCACATTAGATGAAACTCCATTTATACTGCAGGCCTGATCTGAGTTCTGGGGATCGTGTGAAATGGTGATCCATGATTGTCCCCACTTAATCAGCACTGCATGTGACAGCAATGGTGACTTATGCTGCTGCACACATTTACCATATTCAATATCTCTTATTCTTAAATGATGGTAATTTCTGATTGGTAATTTCTTATTGGTAGCACACTAGAAGACAATGGTTGTCATCATCATCATCATAATATTCTTCATTATGACATACCATCCCGATATTAGATGGTTTTAGATTAGGGGTTGTGAGATATCACTATAGACTAATAGTTCTTGGAGAAATTTCCAGCCCCGTGCAGGGATCAAACCCAGGACCTTATTTAGCCTGAGGCGGACACTATAACCTCTCAGCCAGTCTAAGCTCAATCCTGAGGTAAAGGGATGTTTGACTAATGTGGTTTAGGTGTGGTCCCACTCTCACAAACTGACTGACTTACTGGCACCTTGCTGTCTTGGTAGACGATAGTTTGTTACATTGTGCTTCATAAATAGCACAAATCCTCGGCTGAATTGTAGAGACCATGTGTTGCCCATGCAGCATGATTCCTCTTTGAGCCTTCCTAATTTACTCCAGAGAAAAGGTAACACTAATACATCTGGAATAAGACAAGCTGCAGAAGCTGCCTGATAAGCAAAGCAATGCTCTAACTGTCCGCCTGTCTGAGCTTCGATCCTAGACCAGTTGCCAACCAAGGCTTAGGGCCTCGGCTGCCCTGCAATGGTATTTAGTCTTTAGGTTCATTTCCTTGCACCAGGATAAGGCTTGTACCCTCCCAACTGCACTCCTTCACTTGAAGCCATTGTTTTGCAAAGCACAATATATTTTTTCTGACTAAGAATAATGTAGCGAAGAAGAGAGCTAGTCACCCCATTAGATAACGCAAGTAACCCAGTATATGTGAAGCCCAATCACTTCACACTGCTATAGCAATACATTATTACATTAACCTTTAAGACAGGTGAGATTTCTAAAAACAACGCCAATAACTCTTAGCTCAGGAATTGCGCTTCAAAATGAGTGAGTGACAAAAATGACACAGGTGGCAAAAACTAAGGAAATAGTTTTCATAGTTCTTTCAGTAACATTATTACTGGATTTGATAAAATATTTCCAAACAATCTACACAGACTCACCCTGATTTGGGTCAAGAGGTCCAACAGCTGAGATGAATAGGACGCAGGTGATAAAAACAAAAGAGCAAACAATTCCCGCAACTTCTTGTACAGCTCTATCAGTGGTGATTCTAGCCTAAAAATACAGAGGCAAAATGATTTGAAAAAAATATGATCATCAACATCCAGTAGTTTGTTCCCATAACAGTGACAGTATCAAAGAGCCAGCTTGAAAGGTTGGAGCGCATACAAAATGCTGCCATGCGGTTAATCCTGGGATGCACAAAGGACATGCCAATTATATGCATGAGGCATATCCTGGAGCTACCAACAATGACGGATAGGCATAGGGTCCTTCAGGTCAAATGGTACCTGAGAGTTGCTGCAGATAGGGATCACCCGCTGCATGCGGCCATGGATATGATCAAGGGTCATAGACTAAGACGAGGCAGGTCCTGGATGGCACAGGCAGAACTTTCTATACGTCTAGTGTGTGATCTAGAAACCATCAATTGTGAAAGAGAGTGGGTTGAAGTTCCAGAAGACATGACGGACTGGCACAATGTAATAATAACACTGGGTCGTGAGTGCAGAGAATGGGCAGCAGGCCGCACTGAGTTTGAAGTGCAACAGCTGATCCAGAGTAACACACATCAAGGTGACATAATCATCTACACAGATGGGTCAGTGGTGAGAAACAGACATAGTGGTTATGGCTTTATTGCAAAGGCTAATGGACGAGTCGTGAAAAAGGAGAGTCTGGCATAAGAGACTATGACCTCCAGCATGAGAATGGAGGTGGAGGCAGTAACAGCAGCATTCCGTTGGCTAGAGGAGACTACTGCAACACACGTTTTATTCATTACAGATTCAAAGAGTATGCTTAGTAAGGTGGAGACCCCGGGAAGGTTAACCCGGTCAACAAATGCCAGCAGAAGTCGGATGTGTCGGCCTAACGGCGCAAGAACGCAGCTCTGCTGTAAACAGGCACAACGCAATCACATCCGAAAAAAAACCTCCAGATAAACGCAGAAGAAGTAAGGTGGAAAAAGGAATGTTTCGTGTGGAATGGCTCTCGTCGCTTCAGAGGACACAGATTGTGAGAATTGTATGGATATTTTGCCCTGGCCATGTGGGGGTTCGGGGAAATTAACAGGCTAATAGGCTAGCAGGGAATGAACCTCTCGGTGGTAGATTGACTATGGACAAGGGGGAGGTGGTCATGCACTTGTGGGATCAGGTGGAGAAGGCAGAGGAACAGATTGAGAACCCATATGTGGAAAAAATGAGATTGCGAGGGATCGGCAGGGGTTCTGGAAGAAACTCAAAACTAAGAGAGAAGACCAGGAGAACTTTTAATCAGATAGCGGTGGGAATGATTAGTAGTATGACTCTTTGCTGGCTGTTGAACGAGGGGATGAAGCATGTTTGGATGTCCTGAGTGCAGTGATGTCGGTTCTTAACTCAACTCAACTCCCATAACAGTCTTTCTCCATATTTCTTTTATTTGGCTGCTATAGTTGTCTAGGCTTTCCTTCTTAGCAGCAACCATACTGGCCGATGACCATAGCCATTGTCTTTATAAAGGTATACTTTGGTTCCCATCATGAACTTGTGACTTTAATAACAACTACCTGTCAGCTGCTCTCAAGCTCAATCTGCCATATACCTGAGACCATAACCAACCTATCTGCTGCTCTCAAGCTCATTCCACAATGTACTTGAGGCCATAAGAAGCCCGTCAGCTGCTCTCAAGCTCAAACTGCCATGTACTTGAGACCATAACCAACCTGTCTGCTGCTTTCAAGCTCATTTCACCATGTACTTGAGGCCATAAGAAGCCTGTCAGCTGCTCTCAAGCCCAATCTGCCATGTACTGGAGACCATAACCAACCAGTCTGCTGCTCTCAAGCTCAATCTGCCATGTACTGGAGACCATAACCAACCTGTCAGCCGCTCTCAAGCTCAAACTGCCATATACTTGAGATCATAACCAACCTGTCATCTGCTCTCAAGTTCAATCTGCCATGTACTTGAGACTATGACTAACCTGTCAGCTGCTCTCAAGCTCATTCCACCATGTACTTGAGGCCATAAGAAGCCCGTCAGCTGCTCTCAAGCCCATCTGCCATGTACTGGAGACCATAACCAACCTGTTGGCTGCTCTCAAGCTCAATCTGCCATTTACTTGAGATCATAACCAACCTGCTGGCTGCTCTCAAGCTCAATCTGCCATATACTTGAGATCATAACCAACCTGCTGGCTGCTCTCAAGCTCAATCTGCCATATACTTGAGATCATAACCAACCTGTCGGCTGCTCTCAAGCTCAATCTGCCATATACTTGAGACCATAACCAACCTGCCGGCTGCTCTCAAGCTCAATCAGCCATATACTTGAGATCATAACCAACCTGTCGGCTGCTCTCAAGTTCAATCTGCCATATACTTTAGACCATAACCAAGTTATAAGCAGCTCTGGAGCTCAATCTACCATATACTTGAGATCATAACCAACCTGTCAGCTGCTCTGGAGCTCAATCATAACCAACCTGTCGGCTGCTCTCAAGCTCAATCTGCCATATACTTGAGACCATAACCAAGTTATAAGCAGCTCTGGAGCTCAATCTACCATATACTTGAGGCCATAACCAACCTGTCTTCTGCTCTCAAGCTCAAACTGCCATGTACTTGAGGCCATAACCAACCTGCCGGCTGCTCTCAAGCTCAATCTGCCATATACTTGAGATCATAACCAACCTATCATCTGCTCTCAAGCTCAATCTGCCATATACTTGAGATCATAACCAACCTGTTAGCTGCTCTCAAGCTCAATCTGCCATATACTTGAGATCATAACCAAGTTATAAGCAGCTCTGGAGCTCAATCTGCCATATACTTGAGATCATAACCAACCTGTCATCTGCTCTCAAGCTCAATCTGCCATATACTTGAGATCATAACCAACCTGTTAGCTGCTCTCAAACTCAATCTGCCATATACTTGAGACCATAACCAAGTTATAAGCAGCTCTGGAGCTCAATCTACCATATACTTGAGGCCATAACCAACCTGTCTCCTGCTCTCAAGCTCAAACTGCCATGTACTTGAGATCATAACCAACCTGTTAGCTGCTCTCAAGCTCAATCTGCCATATACTTGAGATCATAACCAACCTGCCGGCTGCTCTCAAGCTCAATCTGCCATATACTTGAGATCATAACCAACCTGTCATCTGCTCTCAAGCTCAATCTGCCATATACTTGAGATCATAACCAACCTGTTAGCTGCTCTCAAGCTCAATCTGCCATATACTTGAGATCATAACCAACCTGCCGGCTGCTCTCAAGCTCAATCTGCCATATACTTGAGATCATAACCAACCTGTCATCTGCTCTCAAGCTCAATCTGCCATATACTTGAGATCATAACCAACCTGTTAGCTGCTCTCAAGCTCAATCTGCCATATACTTGAGATCATAACCAACCTGTCAGCTGCTCTCAAGCTGAATCTGCCATATACTTGAGACCATAACCAACCTGCCGGCTGCTCTCAAGCTCAAACTGCCATATACTTGAGACCATAACCAACCTGTTAGCTGCTCTCAAGCTCAATCTGCCATATACTTGAGGCCATAACCAACCTGTCGGCTGCTCTCAAGCTCAATCTGCCATATACTTTAGATCATAACCAACCTGTTAGCTGCTCTCAAGCTCAATCTGCCATATACTTGAGATCATAACCAACCTGCCGGCTGCTCTCAAGCTCAATCTGCCATATACTTGAGATCATAACCAACCTGTTAGCTGCTCTCAAGCTCAATCTGCCATATACTTGAGATCATAACCAACCTGTTAGCTGCTCTCAAGCTCAATCTTCCATATACTTGAGACCATAACCAACCTGTCGGCTGCTCTCAAGCTCAATCTGCCATATACTTGAGATCATAACCAACCTGTTAGCTGCTCTCAAGCTGAATCTGCCATATACTTGAGGCCATAACCAACCTGTCGGCTGCTCTCAAGCTCAAACTGCAACGTACTTGAGGCCATAACCAACCTGCCGGCTGCTCTCAAGCTCAATCTGCCATGTACTTGAGACTATGACCAACCTGTTGGTTGCTTTTAAGCTCAATCCAACAACTGCTGATATAGTTACATGCTACCCACTTGTGGGGGATAAATGAGTACTCCACCTTGCTTAAGGATGTCCCATAGACTATTGGAAGAAGGAGGTGACTTAATCTTCTTTTGTAGGGGATATCCCGTATCCCAAATATTCAGATAATTAAAACTAATGACAATGTGCCATCATAACGTGGGTTACTTTGCACAGCTGCATCAAACCTGTAGCCCAGTACTTACAATCTGCACAGCCATTTATTTCATGTGTGTCTTCTATAACCTTTACCTTAATACAAGGTAGCAGGTTTTTATGCCTCACTTTTCCTGATTTTTTTTACCTGATGATCTGTTCAACTTGTGAGACACTGCAAATAGTTATGTTATTGTTGGCATAGTTCTTAGGGTCAATGAAGCACGCAAGCCTCTCAACCATGGCAAGAGGAAGACACAGAATGGTCATGAAAATACACTATCTAAAAGATCTGTTTATGCTAAACTGCACTAGTGACATCTTGTGGCCACCGCAAGTGCAACTCAGTAACAGGGGTTTGTCACAGGAACTAAGTAAATCAAGTTCCCTCATAGTTAAAAAAAAATTGTAAATGGCTCTTTTCTATGCCTTGAGTCATACTGGGTACACGGTGCTAGCCCCACTTTTATATAGACCAATCAGCACTGGATGAGTCATGTGGTCAATATCATTCTGACCACCTTTATTTCTCAGGACATTTCCTGGTGTCCATTTTAGCCTGGATCAAAACCCTCGACAGCCAGGTTAATTTAAACAAATTCCTGCCTCGGAGGGGAATTCAAACAGAGGACAACAGGGTTGGCAGACAGGTGTGCCTGCCAATGCACTACCACAGCTCCCTCACGATGCACTTGTGTAAATGGAAACAGTTATTTCAAACTTAATTTCAGTATATTCAAACAAAATAGAATTAAACTCTTATTATAATGCAAGATGATCAGTGGCCAGAATTGTAGGAATAAAGCACAAAAGTACACTGATTGTGTATTTGAGTTCTATAAGTGTTTGCACTTGAATTATATAACCCAGTGTTTGTACTTGAGTTTTATTAACCAGTGGGTGTACTTGAGTTCTGTATTCCATTGTGTACTTGAGCTCTATAAACCAGTGTGCATATTTGAGCTCTATAAACCATTGCATGTACTTGAGTTCTATAATCCAGTGTTTGTACCTGAGTTCTGTAAACCAGTGTGTGTACCTGAGTTCTGTAAACCAGTGTATGTATGTGGATTCTGTAATTCAGTGCGTGTACTTAAGTTTAGTAACCCAGTGTGTGCTTATGGGTTCTGTAACCTAGCGTTTGTACTTGAGTTCTTAACCCACTGTGTGTACTTGAGTTCTGTAATTCTGTATTTGTATTTGAGTTATTTAATCCAGTGTTTGCATTTAAGTATTGTAGCCCAGTGTTTGTTGAGCTCTGTAACCCAGCTTTTGAATTCAAAATGAGTATTCTGTTTTTAACTTAAGCTCTTTAACCCAGGTGCTGTACCAGAGCTCTGTCATCCAGTGTTTGTGCTTGAGCTCTATAACACAGTTTTTGTATTTAAGTTCTGTAACACAGCTTGTGTACTTATCCCAGTGTTTGTACTTGAGCTCCATAAGAAGCTTTTTCTACTTAAGCTCTGTTAGCCAGCTTTTGTACTTCACCTTATACCCCAATGTTTGTACCTGAACCCTGTAACTTAGTTTGTGTACTCGAGTTCTATAATCTAGTTTTTTTTTTACTTGAGCTCTGTGGTACAGCATGTGCATATGAGTTCTATAATCTAGAATTTGTACTTGAGCTCTGTAATCAAGCTTTTGTACTTGAGCTCAATAATTAACTTTTGTATGTGAACCCTGCAATCTAGCTTTTTTACTCGAGCCCTGTAATCAAGCTTTTGTACTTGAGCCCTGTAATTTAGCTTTTGTACCTGAGTTCTATAATCTAGCTTTTGTATTTGAGTTCTATAATCTAGCTTTTGCACTTGAGTTCTATAATCTAGTTTTTGTACCTGAGTTCTGTAACCTAGCCTTTTGTACTTGAGTTCTATAATCTAGCTTTTAACTCGAGTTCTATTATGTAGCTTTTGTACATGAGTTCTATAATCTTGCTTTCGTACTTACTCTGTAATATAGCTTTTGTATTTCTGTCCTATATGCTAGCTATTGTAACTGAGGTATGTAATCTAGGATTTGTACTTGTGCCTTGTAATATGGGTTTTGTACTTAAGCCCTGAAATCTAGGTTTTATATTTAAGCTCTGTAATCCAGTGAAATAAGAAACAAAGACAAGGTAGTAATAAAGAAATAAGGAAAAGGGTAATGCTAAAAGAGGAAGGTGGAAGAAAGAAAAGATAAAGGTAGAGTCATAGCAAATACTCCTGTTGGGAAATGAAGTGTCAGGCATCCACAAATTCTAGACCACGGTGTAATAAGATGCAGTGACCAGTTCTCTTGTTCAATATCTTTCCTTCTTGGGCAATTCCCAGAAAAATTCTGAAAATTATTCAGTACCTATTGTATTAGGCTGGTTCCAATAAGGAGCTATAATGGTCAGAAAAAAAAAAGAATCCTGCCACTAGCGGGGATTGACCTCAAGACTTCTCTCATGTTAAGTAAGCACACTAACTACTATACTTCTGTAACTCCAAAGAAAGAAAACAAAGGCTAAAGAACAGACAATACATAAATAAACAAACCCATTAAACCACAGTAATGTGGTTTTGCCCTGGACGACCAAAATAATAATAATGTTTTGAAAGAGGCTAAGGCAAAAAGGCAACTTATCACAAACATCAGAAAGAGGCCAATTACAAAGACAACTTATCATGAACATCAAAAAGAGGCAGTCAACATTTTATTGATACATTATGACAAGAAAAAGCTAAAACATACTGTAACAAATAGAAAAATGTGTTGCAAAAAAGATAGAAGACAAAATATTCTTGGCAGCTGTTCATTAAGACATGGAAAAATATCAGTAGATGTATTTATACATTCTATTGGAAATCATGAGATGCGCAGAATCATGATCATCCATGCCAGATGTCAAGAAATTAATGAATATGATAAATATGAATATACACATACTCTGGTGGTATTCGAAAAGAAGTATCTCTCTCCAAAAAATCTAGTATCTTGTGCTTAAAATCGTCCTTCTCCCATCTCACCAGGACATCATAGGTCAAATTTTTTACTCTCCCCTGAAAAAAAAAGAAGAACATAACCAACATTTATGTTGAAATAATCAAAATAAACTCTTCACATTAATATTTTACTGCAGGTATTTGATTTCTGGAAGTTAAAGTCACAAACGATGTAACATACATCTTGAGAACTTTAAGAGAAAGAATGATTGACATGAACAGAGATCTTTATTTGTGCTTTATTTACTACATTAAGACATTTGCATTTGAAAAGGTGAAACACGAAGAAATGATCAGAATGTTGGAAATGTTAAACATTGATGGTAAATATCCGAAAATAATAGAGAACATGTACTGGATATAAAGAGTAGCCATAAGAACTGACAACCAAATGAGAACTTTTCAACACATTAAACAAGGCGTTATTAGACAGGTTTGTGTACTATCACTTGATCTGTTCTTCTTCTTCTTTGCGATCATCCGGAGTGTTTTTTCAGATGTTATTGTGGTGTGTCTGTTATGCGCCCTTGGGCAGAAACCCGTAGGCCAACACAACCGGCTTCAGCGTGCTTTTTTGACCAGGTAGCATTCCTAGGAGACTCTCACTGTTTGCGGTACCGTCCACAACCCAGCTGGACAAGTTGGAACGGGTGAAGACAACGGTTGTCCCTCAAAGGAAGGCAGGGACAGTCCATGGCATTTTCCGCCATCCAGGGTGGCTTCCATAATTGCAGGGCTGGCACATAGCGGACTGGTCCTGGGCTCACCGAGGGAATTGTCACGTCCTGCTCATGGCTGCTTTAATTCCTCACTTCAATATATTGGGCATTTCGTTCGCCCCGGGCCGTTCCCGCACAGACCAAACTGGTCTGCAGTCAATATCCACTCAGTGAGTTTTTCGGACATGTGCTTGTTGTTGTGCCGTCAGAGCTGTTCCAGACACGTCGGACATTTGGAAACTACCTAGTCAGAGCTGTTCCGAACAAGAGCGGCATTCAGAGACTAGGTAGCTGTTCCTAGCACGAGGGAAGACTAGTTAGAGCTTTGCCGGTCACGAAAGACATTTCACTCGGACGTAATTGCGTAGTGCCATTATTATTTTGCCGCCCGTAGGCTGGCACTTCCGGCTTCAGCGGGCATTTTTGGGAGCCTTAGAGGTTATGTCCGGACTGAGATTATTGGCATCGTTTGCCTGATTTTGACTGCTATCCTCAGTCTACCTGCAGAGCAGCAGGTTGTGTCTCTCTTAGTCTGGTCCCTATCCCAAGAGCTGTCCAATATGTAGTTAATATCCATCGGAATAGCGCTTGGGGTCAGAGGGACACTCAAGCTCCCCACCACGGCAAGGTGGAGACACATCGGGGGAGCGACTGATTTAATGAGCCATTCGCAGTTTCACCGTGAGACAGTGTGAATTTAGACATGCATGGCTTAATCTTTGAGACAAGCATATGACTACTGGCAGGATCAACCAGATATCTATCGGACAGACGGACTATTCACGCACACGCAAGCCAAGAGTAGCATCGCTAAAGCGCGCCCTCCCGGTACAAGGTGATACATGCAAAACCACTGGACGCCTACCGACGAGCTTTCAAGCTACGCCGGCAGGACTGACCAAAAAAAAAAGCTATACCAGCTTACTGACTGCAGGCCCACTACTCATCGAGAGAGAGTGGGCGCTTATCGAGACTTTGTCGAACGGTCGTACAAATTTTGCTCTTTTGCCCGCTCAAACCACGACCCTGGATGCACGATGCGGTTACATTCTCGAAACGCCTGCCTCGCTAACTTACGTTGGCTGGGAAGATCCCATTTTGGTGCACCTCACACAGCCATCCGAGACAACGAACGCTAGACGCGGAACTGATCTAGCGAACCAGACCAGCCCCACACTTGATCTGTTCAATTTGTACAGCAAAATAATAGTAACACTCATACAAGACGTGCCAGGAATATCAGTCGGTGTTCAAAATTTAAACAATCTGGAAGGAGCAAAAGAAGAACAGCCTGATGTGCCCGTTACAAACCACCAAAAGAAAAGAATGATGAAATCAGTCAGAAAGCCACCAAAACCAGCTCAAGGCGATTACCACGTTATGGACAGACCAGAACAAGTCATTATTCTGCGCCTCAGAACAGGACACAATAGATTACGCAACCACATGTATACAAAATTCAAGATTGGTGAATCAGCCATGTGTACATGTGGTTTGGCGTTGCAGACAGCAGAGCACATACTCCAAGACTGCCCAAAATATAACATATCTAGGCAAAGCTTCTGGCCTAGAGAGACGACAGTGGAAGATAAACTCTATGGACGGCTGAGTGAACTAAAATGACAGTTAAATTCATACAAGAGACAACACTGCAGTTATAGACATATTTCAAGCGAACAAAAGAAGAAGAAGTAAACAATCTGCATTGTGTTGATGATGCAGTTTTGGCAGCTGAAAATGATATGCAGCTACAAGAAATTACAGATATAATTGTAACAGAAAGTCAAAACAAAGAACTTAGTTTGAATAACAGAAAAGCAGAAGTAATGGTTATTACAATAAAAACACCAAAAAGGTATACCCAAATGCAACATCAAAGTCTATGGAACCAATCTGAAACAAGATGTAGAAGATGTAGCAAGGAAGTTGAATGTAGAATAGTCCAAATATAGGCAGTATTTCACAAGATGAAGAATATTCGTTGCAAGCAAATCATGGATAATTAGCAGACAAGTCAGCAATTCTGTGGAAGCTGTGGAGATGTGCTTTTATCAAAGAATGATGAAAACATGGTTGCCTCTAAAATTTGATAAGGATAAAAAAATAAATGTATGATAATATGTTTTTGATAAGTTTGTTCAAATCTTGTTTTAACTATCTTATATTCAGGTTAGAAAAAGAGATTTTCCAAAGATCTTGAAATTACTATAATCCACCCAAACTTCATTAAGAAGTACATTTAAAAGTAAATCAATTTTTCCACAAGCTGATTTACCTACTATAATAGCTCTTATGGTCTTTCTGTCTGTGCGGGCGTGTGCGAGCATGCATGCTCGCAGTGGCTGAGAGGAGATTGTGTCCACATCACTTCAGGAACAGAAGATACCAGGTTTCAATCGAAGCATAGGGCTGGGAATTGTTTACAAGAACTGGTATCTAATGAGAGTGCACATCTCCCTGATCGCTTGGGTAGTGAGATCTCGGATATGTGCAAGTTGTGCACTTTAAGAATCCCATGGCAGTTGGAAATTGCAAAGAGAAGGCCATAAGGTCACTGCACTGGCAAAATTGTTAGGAAAGAAAACCTATCCACGGGTAGATAGAGTCTGTTACCTTAGACAGAATCTGTCTAGAGCAGTGATTCTCAACCAGTGGGGAATCTCTTCCCCCTTCCAGGGGGAAATTTTAGGGTTTCCGGAGGGGATTAAGATTATTTCAAGTTCGTGTTAATACAAGAACCGATTACTTTACTTAAGCCTGATATTGTTTTTCCCTCCATACTTTACAGTTCTGTACTTCTCGCCCTTCTAAAATTCATTTTATAACGTAAGTAGACCCACAAATCTAGACTTTTTCTTGTATGTGTTGTTAAATTTAGTTTCCATTTTTACGTATACAGTGTAAGGGGGGGGGGGGGGGGGGGAATTTACAGGGAGAAAATACGAAAGGGGGGAGTAACCTTCTAAACATATGGTGAAGGGGTGCATGGGCCAAAAAAGGTTGAGAACCACGGGTCTAGAGGAAGGAAACCTTACATAAATGCATGATGAAGTCGAACACGCTGACCTCTGAGATGCATAATCAAGTGTGACACACTTCCCTCAAAAAAAGGATTGAAAAAGAAGAAGATACTCTATGGGAAGAGAGGATTGTTGTTTCATTTTGTTAAGTTTTCATTCCAAGATAAATCTTTAATATCCATTTTCAAAGGGGATAAAAATAATCCTTAATGAGAACCCAACCTGAGGAGTTCAGACAAGTACAGCGTATCTTAAGCCGCAGTAAATAATAACTTGGGTGCAGTTTGTGAAACTTGTTTAACATGCATAACCACATTCCATTCAACCTTCTATTGAGTAAATGGGAATTCTAGGGGAATTCCCTTCCAAATATAGAATCTTAGTAATCGTGGTGGGTTACAGGGATGGTATTTAAGATCGTGTATTTTCCCAACCAATTAACTATTACGATGAACCCATTTCAAACTAGAACTATTTTGTTAAAAGAAAATAATCAATTTATTAAGCTTAATAAAAAGCTTACAAATGTAACTGTTAAGATGAAATTTTTTGCTTGTTATATACTAAAATTAGTAGAAATGATACTTTTTATTCGTAGAAATGAACGCATCGTAATGCTTCAGGAAATCTTTGTATTATATTCAAGGCTTCTTTATATATATTTTTTAAATTATATTTATTATCTTAATTGTTATGTATTATTATATAGTAAGTATATTTCATTTGTTTATTATATATTTATACCATTTATTTACATATATTTTTATATCATTACATTTATTTATATTAAAATTTAGATTTTTTTTTTTAAATGACTGATAAAATATGGTTGAACACCATTTCAATTATCTTAAAGGCTTTGATAGATTTTTATAAACAAAATGAATATTTAAATAAGCTTTTTTAATTAAAACCAAAAAAATTAAATGTTAAAAAAAAAAAAAAAAAATATATATATATAAAATTTAAAAAAAAGAAGTAAAAAGTAAAAAAAAAAAAACAAACAAAGATTTCCTTTAAGGCACCTGTTAAAAAAAAACAGAGGGTCCCAAGTCCCTTGAGTCTCAATGGACTCTAAATTTGCCGAGGGGAGGAAATCTCCGTGGTGAAGGGCTTACGGATGCAGTTCATAATCTCGCATACCGTGGTCGAAAAACAGCTGCAGGCGATTTGGCAGCAGACCACTCTGCGTTGGTTTTTTTATAAAATGGTATGAGTGCCAGTCATTCAGAAAGCAAAATACAGAATGTAAACTTGTCAAGAGATCAAAAACAGCCAAAAAATGCTGGGGTTGACTGCAATGTCCTGTAAAGGATAAGCTACTAACTTTTTTTTTAAACCAAGATTTACACACAGATTTTAATGTAAAACCCGCTGAGGTGTAGTGTGACCCCTGACCTATCTCACACCATGAGACCAGGGTGCTATGATTCGCTTTTCAGAATTCATATATGAGCTCCTTTGATGAGTTGATGTAAGATGAGTCAAGAACCGACATTACAGCACTCAGGATATTCCCATATGTGCTCCGTTCTCATCTTCAACAGCCAGTGAAGAGTCCCAATGCTAACAGTACCAGTAGAAGTCTGATTATGTATCCATCAGATTAAATGCTGTAACATTTTGATAAAGAGTTCTTGCATGAGTACTGATATATTATTACTACTAGTCTTCAATTCAAGGCACATTTAAGATTTATTTAGTTCACAGACCCCAATTCAAGAAATAATTGTGCTATTGCTTTGATGATCTTGTTTGATATAGTTTATGTAGGTTTGATATATTAATGCAGGGAAATTTGTGGTATGGTGACTTTGGTCCCAGGCATGGGGGAAAGTTAAGGCAGTTGTGGCGCATATAAAGGGATACTCTGTATCACACCTCGGGTGCCAGCAAGCTCAGTGCTAGTTTTACAGAACCCCATGCAAGACTACTGCCATGTGTCCTCGTAATACACCATGGATAAACGGCCGTCACTGGCCTAATTCAAACTGGCAGGGGTTATCAGAGTTGGTGGCCCCTAGAGACAAAGTGATTAGAAACATTTCTAGCACTCATCAGCCCACCCCCCAAAGCATGGGTAAATGATGTCCAGCAAAGGAATGCTTTACTATACCATCCTTTTTTCTTATTTTGTAAAAATCCAGTCTGTCAATACCGTGAGACAAACTAGTTCTGCTTGAGTCAGAGGTGGATACCATAACCTCAGTTCTACTCTGCCCCTTTCCCCCATCTACTTCAATGAGTGTCTATGAGTGTTTAATTTATTTCTCATTATATCCCACTAGTCTCAAGGATTCCCCAGCAACTCATATTCCTGTGAATTACACAAGGACATAACAAGACATACTAGTGAGAAATGTAACCCTTTCTGTTTCAAGCAACAAACCACATGGGATTAGCAATACTTCATGTGTACCAATCAATGTGTCATGTGCGACTGTAATTTTTACAGTTGGTAAGAGCATGCTAAAGAAATCTGACAACTTATATTTATTTTCAGGGTGTCTATGTTTGGCCCCTATGATGTTTTAAATAGTTATTTCACCCACTGGCAGCAACTGTGATCTTCTGGGACTAAAAGAGTTAAAATAAAACAGCAAGAATGAGCAGAAAAGGTAAATTGTCAAATGTCGCATGCCCTTTGCATGTGTTGCAATCAACACTAGGTTGATTTTCTAGCCAATTTTACATTCCGTAGTTTGCCATTGCTTTCTAATGAGAAGTCAACAATTAAATCCAACTCAATGCTGATGTAGGTACTAAACGCAGTACATGGCCATCTGCATACACAGCGTGCCCCAGTCTCAGAGCAAGTGAAAAAGTAAACAGAAAATGTGAACCTTTAAATACATGACTAATTGACAATTTTCAACAAAGTAAAATGTTTAATTGGCAAGTATCTGAGTGGTGCGTGTTTAATTATATAAGAGAAAACTTAATTAAATTACATTGAGAGAAAAATTTAATATTACGAAAGAGAAATAGAAAATTATTTGGTATAAAAATAATTTTTCAATATTGAATTTGAACATAAGACCAGTTATTGACTGTACGGTACATACTGTACTAAAAATCACACACACAAATATCAAATATAATGATTTGGCTACACACTGCAGCTAATATCAGACAGTGATCTACAGAAAGCAATTACTGCCTGTACACAACTGGAAAAAATCATGCAAAAGATGAATAAATGGCATAACCAAGGTAATGCATGAAACACAAATCATAGCTTTTCCAGAACTCTCTTCATATCCTGATATTAGGATGCAAAAAAAGGAATATTCTAGAAGAAGAATTATGTACAAAGATAAGCTCATTGAACCTATGAAGACTCTGGCCTGTTTTGCTGCCTGGCCATGAGTACATGTGAGAACTGTGTAGAGTCCCTCTGTATAGTTCATCACTCGCTTATGGTCTGATAACTGGCCATGTTAACTCTTTATCATTGTATTTAAGCATACACTGATAATACAGTAACACTGACAATACACTGTATGAACTATGACCATGATGTTTAAAGGAATTAGTCATGGAGGAGGAGAAGAAATTGTCCGGCTAATACCATACCTTGACTTTCTTCAAGACATTATAAATCTTTCCTAACTGGCTATGGATTGTTTCGTAGACATAAATGCTGCGATTTCTGGCAAGTTTAGAACGTCTACCATAAATGATGTCTTGCATTGTCTGGATAACTTGGTAGAGAGGATCAGCTAATGAATACCTCGGTGCCTGGTGTGAAGAAAAATAATAACATGTTTTAACTATCAATGGACTTGAGGTTTCCCCTATTATTCCCACTTAGAAGTACTCAACACAGTTAAAGCTTACGTGTGAATCATTGCCAAGCTTATCAAAACTATCTGACGCTAAACATGGCTATAAATGAAATCTTTTAAAAGATATCTTCAGAACAAAACACAAGTTCTTGTAAAATGTATTGGCCTCTTGTGAGAAATGCTTGGAAATTATTGGTAACAAAAGGTGGCTCCCTGTCCTGTCAGAGAAAATACAGTGTCAAATTAACTCTTTCAGTCACATTTAATTCTATCTATCTGTCAAAGATGTGCAACTTTTTCATAAACCATCATCATCATCATCATCCTCATCATGTGTCCTACAAGTGGCGTAGGTATTCATGAACATCCACAGATCTCAGTCCCTAGAGTTTTGAATCACTTATGCCGATATTCCACCCTGCCAAAATTGCAGTCCATCAGCGTCATTTCTCTCATGTCTACCCCAGCCTCTTCAACCCCTGATCTTTCCATTTATCACAATGTGTTCTGCTTACATGACTCAAGAGTACTTTATCTCTTTTTCATATTTGCATATACACGGTTCGACCTACTTTAGCCTTTTCCTGGCATTTGCTGTTAATTACTCTGGCAGTCCGAGGTATTCACAACATACACCTTAGAAACCACATATCTGTTGCTTCCAAGCTCTTCCTAATCTGTTCTTTCATGTTTCAAGATTAACTGCCATACAGCAGAGCAGGTTCCATATAATGTTTCAGTGCTCTCTTTCTATTTCAGTAGCAGTAGTTTATTGCACAGAATACTTTTCATTTTCTGAAATACAGCCTTTGCTTGGTCTGTTCTGCTTTTAATCTCTGTCACGAACCTTCCATCTGATATCATGATTGTCCTCAAATCATAAATATATACGGGAAATTCCGGCACATTCAGCCATATTGTAACAGAAACTAAACACATACTTTTAATGACTGAACTAACCCACTTCTAATATACACTGAATTCTAATTCTTCCAGTACAATTTTACAAACTAAAACTGAAAGTATATAATTCTTCTTCCGCGTTCATCGGGAGTGTTTTTTTTTTTCCAGATGTAATTGCGGTGTGTCTCGTTAAGCACCCTTGGGCCAAAACCCTTATACCAACACATCTGACCTTAGCGGGCATTTTTTAAAACCAGGTTAGCCATCCTGGGGGACTCTCACTGTTTACATCCGAGCTGGTCAAGTTAGAACGGTTGAAGACTTCACGGTCAGCCCTCTAGGGAAGGCAGGCAGTCCATGGGCATTTACCGCCATCCAAGGAGGCTTCCATAATTGCAGGGCCAATACATAGCGCTCTGGTACCGGGCTCACCCAAAGAATCACCACATCCTGCACATGGCTGCTTTAATCCCTCACTTCCATATATTGGGCATTTGATTTGCCACAGGCCACTCCCCACACAAACCAGGAATGGTCAGTCTGCAGACGGCGTCCACTCAGCGAGCTTTTGGTTTGGACATGTGCTGGATGCTGTGCCCGGAAGACAAAATAGTCAGAGCTGTTCCAGGCACAAGGGACATTTCACTTGGATGTTTTTGCATTGTGCCAATTTTATTTGCAACCTTCAAGCAGACACATTCGACTTCTGCAGGCATTTTTACGGGTTTGCCTTTCTGGGGTTTCGAGGGACATTAGACTCTTACTGTTGTGGTGTCGTCCACATCTCAGCTGGTCAAGTTAGAATGGTCAAAGACATTAAGGGAAGGCAGGGGCAGACCATGGGCATTCCCTGCCATCCAAGGAGGCTTCCATAATTGCAGGGCCGGCACATAGTGCTCTGAGACTGGGCTCACCCAAGGAATTGCCACGTCCGGCGCATGGCTGCTTTAATTCCTCACTTCCATGTATTGGGTATTTCGTTTGCCACTGGCCACTCCCCACGCAAACCAGGAATGGTCAATCTGCAGACGACATCCACTCAGCAAGCTTTCACTTTAGACTTTCACATAACAGATTTGCTAGCCCAAGCGTTCCATTTCGTGTTAATGAGATGTTTTTCCACCATAGTTTGCAGACGACATCCACTCAGCAAGCTTTCACTTCGGCCTTCCACGTAATGGATTTGCTAGCCAAGCGTTCCATTTCGTGATAATGAGACGACATTCATTCGGCAAGCTTTCGCTTCGGACTTCCACGTAATGGATTCACTAGCCAAGTGTTCCATTTCATGTTAATGAGATGACATCCACTCAGCAAGCTTTTGCTTCAGACTTCCACATAATGGATTCGCTAGCCAAGCATTCCATTTGGTGTTGTTGAAACGTTTTTTCACCTCTGACTACGCTCACGCAATGAGTTTAGATACAGACTAGCATCGTAACCATTGCGTGCGACTGGGTCGCTTTTTCCACCTTTAGTAATGCTCACGAGGTAGGATATATGTGCTGCCGGCTCAGCATCTTACCTCCATGCAGCAGACAGCGAGTAACGGCCAGACCCTCTCATCCGGGGATCCCTCATATCCCTGGGCTGAGAGCCGTAGAACAAGTGTCTTAACCATGCATGTAGCAGGCTCAGCACCTTACCTCCATTCCGCAGTGGGTGAGTATCGGCCCGGCACTCACATCCGGGGGATATTAGCTTAGAGGTGTTCAGCCTTATCCCTCAGCTGAGAGCCGTAAAATATGTGTCTGACGTGTCTCCACCTTGTCGTGGTAGAGTGGCTTGCATGTTCCAATGACCCCAAGAGCTATGATGACGGTAGCACAGCTACTGGCAGGGTCTCCCATGTCGGACAGGTCAAGGGATAGAAACCAGACCAAGAGAGACACACACATGCTGCCTTGCAGGTAGACTGGGGACAGGCAGTCAAAGTCTAGGGACAAGTAAACCCATTGCACTCAAAGTCCAAATCAGGTACACGATGCCACTACATTCATGGTGTACTCATTCCAATTAGAGGGCCTCAACAGAGTCCCGTATTGTTATTTTTCGTCACTACCTCCCAGTGCCAGGAGTGGATAAGTTGCGTGCCTGCTGCCTTCCTTGGATGTGGTAGCATTTCTAATTTTTTGTGTATTCTCATCTTTCATATTATCATTTTGTATGCCACTTGATTTCTTCTTCTTCTGCGTTCATCCGGAGTTTTTTTCCCGGACGTGATTGTGTTGTGCCTGTTTACAGCAGAGCTGTGTTCTTGCGCCGTTAGGCCAACACATCCGACTTCTGTGGGCATTTGTTGACCGGGTTAACCTTCCCGGGAGCCACTTGATTTTATCATGTATAATATAACATTACTGTAATGTGAGTGAGAGAGTTAGTAAGTGGGAGAGAGAGAGAAAAAAAGAGAGAAAGAGAGAGAGAGAGAGAGAGAGAGAGAGAGAGAGAGAGAGAGAGAGAGAGAGAGAGAGAGAGAGAGAGAGAGAGAGAGAGAGAGAGAGAGAGAGTGTGTGTGTGAGATAGAGAAAAGAGATAGAGAGTTGAATTGCATCACTAATTTTTACACTACACAATGTATATGTACACATTTTTTCTTCATTTCTTACAATTTTGGCGAGAATGCTCATGACAATCGTCAGTGTCTCAACTGTGTGTAAATTGTGGGAGTTTGTTCTTATTAGTTTCAGTGATCATGTGAGGCATCATGTATGTGTCTAGATGTGAGGAAGTGTGTGTGGGTGTGTATGTGAGGGATGTGTGTGTCTGGGGATGTGGGGAATTATGTGTGGAGGGGTTGTGTGTGGGTTGATGTGTGATGTATGGATGGGAGAAGGGATGTGTGGTCAGTGGGGGATGTATGTGTGTGTGTGAGGGATGTGTGTGTGGGTGGGGATATTTGGGAGGATGGTTGGAAGTATGTGGGTGTTGGTGGGTTGGGGGTGTGGGTAGGGAATGTGTATTAGGGTGGGTGAATGGGTGTGTGGGAGATGTGTGTGGGTTGGGGGATGTGTGTGGGGGATGGGTGTGGGGGTTGGGTGTGGGGGATGGGTATGGGGGTTGGGTGTGGGGGTGTGTCTGTGAATGGGATATGTCTATGTGGGTGGGAGTGTGAGTTTGGATGGGGTAAATTGAGTGGGTGGAAGATGTGTGTGGGTGGTGAGGATGTTTATACATGGGGGATGTGTGGGTGGGTGGAGAGATGTGTGTGTGTGTAGGTGAGAGATGTGTGGGCGGGGATGTGTATGGGGAATGCATGTGGGGGGATGTGTGTGTGTGTGTGGGGGGATGTGTTTATGGGTTGGGTGTTGTGTGGGAGGGGAAATGTGTGAGGGGTGGGGGAAGTGTGGGATATGCGGGTAGATGAAGGATGTATGTGAGGATGGGGGATGTGTGTAGGGCTGGGTGGTTTGGGTGTGTGTGGGTGGGAGGATAGATGAGAGATGCATATGTTGATGGGTGGGTGGGTGACGTGTGGGTGTGAGTGGTTGATGGATGAGTACATGAGTGGGTGGATGTGTGTGAGAGATGAGTGTATGGGTGGGGGATGTGTGTGTGGGTGAGAAGATGTGTGGGGGCGGCAGATGTGTGTGTGTGGGGTATATGTGGGTGGTGGGTGTGTATGGGTGGGAGATGTGTGTTTTTGAATGAGGAATGTGTTGGCGGATGAGAATGTGTGTATGGGTGTGGGGATGTGTGTGTGAGTGTATGGATGTGTGTGTGTGTATGGGTGGTGAGATGTGTAGTTAAGGGATGTGTGATTGTGGATTGGAGATTGGGGGGGGGGGGGGGGTTGGCAAGTGGGTGGGTGGAGGATGTGTGGGAGGGTGAGTGTGTATAGGATGGGGTGGGTGGGGGGACGTGGGTGTGTGGGTGCAGGATGTGTCGGTGGGGGAGATTGTGTGGGTGGGGGATGTGTAAGTGGTGGATGTGTGGGTGGGTACTGGTTCTGTGTGTGGGTAGATGCGGAATATGTGAGTTGGCGAGAATATGTGTGTGTGGGTGTTGGATATGTGGTTGAGGGATGTGTGTTTGGCTGAGTGGTTGGGGTGTGTGGGTGGGTGGTGGAAGATATGTGGGTGGGTGAGTGATGGTAAGTTATGGGATGGGTGGAGGATGTGTGCGTGTGGGTGGGGAGATGTGTGAAGGTGGGGGGATGTGTGGGTGGGTGATGGATGGGTGGATGCATGCATGTGTGCCTGGGTTTGTGTGTGGGTGGGTGGGGGATGTGTGTGGAGGGATGTGTGGTGGGTGGGGGATGTGTGTGGGAGTGGGGAGATGGTGTATGTGGGGGTGTGTGTGGAATGTGTGGATTGGGGGATGGGTGTATGGATGGAGGCATGTATGTGTCTGTGGGTATGTGTTTGGTTGGGTGGTGGATGTGTGTGTGGGGGCCACGCGGATGGATAGGGGATTTGGGGGATTTGTCTCATAACATGGTAACATGCATTGTTTATGTTTACAACATTCATTTGACAATGTTTTTTTCGTATGTGAATGCACTATGCACTGATGAACGAAAGATGAGTGGTTGGAAGGGCCGAATGTAAGACGGCCTGCGTGCCCAATTTGTTACCCTTTGAAAATAAAGTTTGTTCGTTCGTTCTCCGGAATCGAACCCTGATTCCCTGTTACCCATTACAAACATGGTAGGCATGTCATGTACCATCAACATTTGATAGAGCAGACATTTGAAATATGCGTTGCCGGCACGTAAGGCCATGCGATCAGCACAATGTTATCCTGAGTCACCAGTGGGAACGCCGCGCCCCGCGAAGGGCAATGACGATTGGTTTTGAACTAATAAAAGCGCTCTTTCCGTGAGGGTCGTAGCTTGGTAAGCATGTATTAGCTCTGGAAGTGCACAGTTATCCAAGTAGGATCGTGTCATCTAAGGAACCTTGACTGATTTAATGAGCCATTCGCGGTTTCACCGAGAGACAGTGTGAACTTAGACATGCATGGCTTAATCTTTGAGACAAGCATATGACTACTGGCAGGATCAACCAGATATCTATCGGACAGACGGACTATTCACGCACACTTAGGCCAAGAGTAGCAATCGCTCAGGGCACTCCCTCCTCGGTACCCGGTGATACATGCAAAACCACTGGATGCCTACCGTTGAGCATCCAAGCTACGCCAGCAGGACTGACTGAAAAGCTATGCCAGCTTACTGACTGCAGGCCCACTGCTCATCAAGAGAGAGTGGGTGCTTATTGAGACTTTGTCAAACGGTCATACTAATTTGCTCTTTCGCCCGCTCAAAACTATGACTCTGGCTTCACAATACGGTTACATTTTCAAAATACCTGCCTCACTAACATGCATAGTCTGGGAAGATCCCAACTGGGTGCACCTCACACAGCCATCCGAGACAACAAATGCTAGACGCAGGACTGATCTTGCGAACCAGACCAGCCCTCACGTATATAATTCGGTTAATGTCAATCAATCTATACTTCTTATTCCTCTTCCTCTTTGATCTAATGGAGCACATACTCTCAACCACCTCATTCCAAGCCTTCATCTAAAGACTTGTTCATAACTGGCTGGATTTTGCAGCTAAGGTTTAGTTTAGTTAGTTTAGTTTAGTTTAGTCGTTGGATCAACATCACGGCACACGGTTTAACCCATAAGTGCTCCGTTTTCCTCCTAACTCAAACCTGAGTCTGGAGAAACTCAGCTCAATGCACGAACTCCGTTGCATCGGCGAGGATCCTGAAATACTTTGGGTAGATTTTTAACTCGAAAATTTGCCCGGGCAGCGCCGTTAGGCTTTTTCGATTTCCAACTGTCAAGGGATTCTTTACATGCGCAACAATACACACGGGCGTCCGATCTCACTACCCAGAGACAACAATACACACGGGCGTCCGATCTCACTACCCAGAGACCAGGGGAAATTTTATTACTGGAAGTCCAGGTGGATTTTTTTAATAAATCCCGGTCCTCACCGGGGCTTGAACCCAAGACCTCCTGCACTCGAGGCGGACACCATACCTCGAGACCACTCAGCCCCATGCAGCTAAGGTTTTTAATGGGATGAGGGTGCCAGCCCAGTGACGACCCTCATTAGTCACCATTTACCACATGCTAGGTTATGGTTTCACTATTTTTTACTTTTCTTATGGAGTTTCAGTAACACATAGTGAAACCTGTAATGTGGTGATTATTTTTTGTCCTTTGTGTGTCCCCATTATTAACATGTATTACTCCATTTATTCAACTAATTTTTTAAATGTGAAATCTTCTATGTTCGACATTACACTGTTAGAAATACTACATTTATTCACTGATCTGTGTCAGGTTTTTTATTTATTATTTTTTAGGCAGTGCCTGTAGCTTAGGGGTTAGTGAAACAAAGTTTCACAATTCACAATGTAGAGAGTCAAGGGTTTGAAATAACCTGCAGGAGATTTGGTAGCAGATCATTTTGGGCTGATTCCCATATTATGAGGTGTGGGCTGTTCAGACAGCAATGGCAAACTACTGAACGTAACATTGCATAGTAAATACAAACCGCTAATTAATGCTGGAGTTGACTGCAACATCCTGTAAAGGACATGCAACTAACTTTTGTTTTCTTTTTAAATAATGAAGAAGGTGGTTACTGTTTGATGTATACACGCAAACACAGTAATGTTAAAGGGAAAAACTGTTGTGGCAAATTTAATACATAAGTTTTGAAATAAATATAATAAATGACCAATACATTTATTTACGATATGTTTTAGCAAATAGCGTACACATTTAATTTTAAACTACATAAAACATAAAGGAGTTCGTGAATTTTAGAACTAATCTTTAATAATACAAACAAAATGGCTGCCACCACTAGAAGAGCAATAAATATTTTGTTGGAACACATTTTACTAGTATCAGTCACAATAACCTAATCATACTAGGATCAGTTGTATTATTCTTATCTTTCCAAAATTCAAATATGCTCCACAAATAGTAGAGATGTAACATGGCGTATCGTATATTGATGAAAACGACAGAAAGTTAGTGGATCATTTCTGTGAACATCTTATGGACATTCACCAGAATGCTACCAAACCAGTCCCTCCCATTTCAACAGCCCTAACCACCTAGGTGAAGCAGACATTTCTGTCTCTATTTTAAAATTTAGCTCAGGTGATCACACCTATTTTAGAAAATCGCCTCATTCAAAAGTTGTAAAATAAAAAGTAAAAAAATAACCTTGCACACACCTTGAGGTGTATTGGGTGTATGGTGTTAGCCACATTTGTACAGCCCAACCAGCACTCAATGGGTCATGTGGTCAGTATCGTGTTTGCCACCTTTACTTCCCAGGATATTCCTGGTATCCATTTTAGGCTGAGTTGATCTGGGAGCCACAGTAATTTTTTTTAAAAATCCACCTCAAGGGGGATCTGAACATATGACCACCGGGCTGGCAGGCAAGCTTGTTAGCCACTGTCCTACTTCTTTTTCCTGACAGAAGAAGTGGAAGGCAGAAATTAGCCTGGTGTGGGGAAAATAGGCAAGAGAATCAAACGAAGACAGAGAAATGTTAAACTACTACTTCTTCTTCTGCTGAACTACTTCTTCTGCTGCTCTTTATCCCCCATTTAGTCAGAGGGTCTTATCAAGGTCAGTCCAAGCTGTCCTGCTCTTTCACTATCCCATGCAGCTCCATGCCCATATTATTCATTTCCGTCTCTATGTCACCTTTTTCTGTGTTCTTAGGTCCCCCTCTGTTTCATTTGCCCTGGGGTTCCAGACAAAGGAATTTCTAGTTATACATAACCGATTAAATCTCAAACAACTGGGCAACAAATAATAGTATAAGCAACATCAACTTCAGTAATTAATCAGACAGAGTTCTGTAGGATCATGATCATCTGTGTCCTCTCCAGACCTGGCATCTGAATAAGATCATTTCCAAGAGAAATTAGGCTCAAATCTCAGCACATTAAAAATGTATTATTATCAAAAGCACTTGCCTCATCTTTAAAAAAAGAAGACTCACCTGGGACAGTAAAAGGAAAGTAAGTCCTGGGGCGATCTGGATAGCATGCAAGCTGTAAGGCGAGTAGAGACAGGTTGGTGTTTCTAAGAATATCAACTGTGGTAGATAAATGCCATCACTGCTGCTGACTGCTGAAGTACTGCTGCAGGTTTCAAAAGTCACACTGGATGATTCTGTGGCTGCTCTGGATGCTGCTGGCACATTACTGTGTAATGTGGGTCCTGATTTAGAATCACCAACTGCTGGCTGACAATATGTACAACATCACAGTTTCACGCAGAGTTTAATGTCTGTTAAATATTTTATCAATGTTTCACACAGAATGTTATGTGTAAACTTGTTCAGTATACAGCTATCATCATCAATATTATCCTGTGCCCTGCCAACTCACATTCATGCAACTCCACAGACCTTGGTGCCTGGTGTTCTGGATAAATTACATTGATTACATTTCTTCATGTCACCATTGAAGTCCATGCAAGATCATTTCTCTTGTTCTACCCCTGCATCTTTCCAGTCATCAGGATGTTTTCCAATGTCTCTTTTCTTATTACATGACTGAAGAACAGTTTGTCTCCTGCTTATGTTTGCATATATGGTTCTACCTTCATTAGCCTTTTCCGGGCATTTGTTGTTAGTTACTTTGGCAATCCAAGGTATTCGCAACAAACAGCTCAGAAACCACTTCACCGTAACATCGAAGCACTTCCCAATGTTAGTTCACATTCAATGATTCACTGCCATAGAGCAGAACAGATTATATATAACATTTTAGTACTGTCTTTCTGACATTCAATGACAGTGACTTATAAAAGATACTTTTGCAAAAAGGCACGTTTCATTTTCTGAAATATATTCTTTGTTTAGCTTATTTTGCTTTTAATCCCTAGTACCATCCATGGTCTCGAGGTATAGTGTCTGCCTCGAGTGCTGGAGGTCCTGGGTTCAAGCCCCGGTGAGGACAGGGATTTTTTTCACGTGGACTTCTAGTAATAAAATTTCCCCCGATCTCTGGGTGGTGAGATCGGATGCCCGAGAGTATTGTTGCGCACGTAAAAAATCCCTTGGCAGTTTGAAATCGAAAAAGAGTAGCCTAACGGCACTGCCCGGGCAAGATTTCTAGTTAAAAATCTACCCAAAGTATTTCAGGATCCTCGTCGGTGCTACGGAGTTCGTGCACTGAGCTGAGTTTCTCCAGACTCAGGTTTGAGTTAGGAGGAGAACGGAGCACTTATGGGGTACACCCGTGTGCGTGATGTTGATCCATCGACTAAACTAAACTAAACTAAAACCATATGCCCTTCTGTAAAAGGATTCTTTACTTATATATAAATATATATATATGTGTGTGTGTTTGCTGCTATGGATCTGTTATGTGAAAGCACCATCACATTCTGTAGGCCTGAGTACATGGAGGAATAGGTGGCCAATCTTTCCCTGACTTTCACAGATGACATGCCCAGGCATTGAACCCAAGTCCAACCAAGTGTTCATGACGTTAGCACAGTTCGCTATAAATTTCACTAATGAGCTGCTATATATATATATATATATATATATATATAATATATATATATATAATATATATATATATATATATATATATATATATATATATATATATATATATATATATATATATATATATATATATATATATATATATGAGTGCTGAGGTGCTATATAGAACCTGTTTTGCTGTATCGCTGTGAATCTTCGAATATAAATGAACAAATTAGGAAGAGATTGGAAGCAACAGAGTTGTGGTTCCTTAGATGAATGTTGCGAATTCCTTGGACTGCCAAAGTAACTAATGACGAATGCCTTTTAGAAGCTGGCGAAACTAGAACATTATACACAACAAGAAGAAAGAGACAAACAGCTGTTTTTGGTCATGTGATGAGAAGAGAGGCACTGGAGAACATCGTGACAACTGAAAAGATCAAGGGGAAGAGAGGCAGAGGCAGACACGAGAAATGATGCTGGAAGGATTGCGACATGGAGGCATGGAGTAATATCAACGGCAGAGTTGATCCAGAAAACCAAAGACCGAGATCTGTTGAGAGTCATGAATGCCTACGCCAGCCAGCACGGCACTTGATGATGATATATGTATATATATATACTTCCTTTGCAGAGCCTCGCTCACAAAGCAACTTTTCAGAAAACCTCTCGATCATAAGCAAGATGTCCCTTGTCCAATACACCCATCTGGAGATCATCTGCCACATCCTGTTCCCATCTTCTCTTTGGCCTTTCTCTTCCTCTCTTCCCATGCATATACCCCTCCATTATTGTTCTCTCCAAACTTTCGTGACATTTCAAGTGACCAAAATATTTCAATTTTCTTTGTTTTATCATCTTTAATAGCCAACCTTCTTCAATATTCAGCTCTTGAAGTATGGATGTATTTGTTCTTTTCTTTATCGAAGATATTCTTAGAACTCGACTATAACATTTATATTCAAAGGCATTTATGCACTGTTCAGCTTGTTTAATAAGTGTCCAGGTCTCACAGGCATATGTTTCAATGGGAAAGATGCATGCTCTTAAAAATCTAATTTTTGTAGTTCTAACTGTCCCACTCCACAACTTATTCAGTTGTTGCAGTCTTTGAAGAGCAATAGATATTCGTCTTTTAATTTCTTTTAATGTGTACCATTGTTTGTAATCAATGACCCAAGATATTCAAAATTTTCCACCACCTCCAATTGTTCCTCATTAACATTAATTTCTTTCTCCATAGTAGTTTTATCTGTATGCATTATCTTTGTTTTTGCTATGTTAAGATATAAGTTGTGATTTTCAATATTCAATTGGGCTGAGGTTATTAGGTTTTCTATACCATTCTGTGTTGTGGATAGCAAAACTGTATCATCAGCATATCTAATCTCTGGTATGTCATGACCACTGATTCATATTGCTCCCTGTTTATATCATCTCTGACATTTCTCATTATATTTTCGGCGTACAGGTTAAACAAATAAGGAGACAGCACATAGCACTGATGGACTCCTTTCTTGATATCTCACTATCTATTCTAACCACTGCTTGTTGATTTAGATAGAACATTTTTATGAGTTGTATTACATGTGATGGAAAGCCAATAAGTTTCTGATGTTGTACACAGTCAAATGCCTTTGAATAATCCACAAAACACGAGAATAGGTTTACATTAAATTATCTGCACTTCTCTATTATTAAACGCATGTTGAGTATGTGATCTCTTGTTCCTCTTCCTTGTCTAAATACAGCTTGAACCATGTTAATTTCTTATTCCATTTTCTTACAAAGTCTTCTCATTATGAGTTTTAGTAGATTTTACTTGCATGACTGATCCGGGCAAAAGTTTTTCAGTTGGTGTATAATTTAAGGTTGCCCTTTTTTGGTACTGGAATGAAGATAGTTATCTTCCAATCCTTTGTCCATATACCATATTTTCATATCTTTTTACATAATGCGTGATAGATTTGTATGCTTTCTTCTCCTCCCGCTTTAATTAGTTCAGCTGGTATCTCATTATATCTAGGTGATTTACCGTTCTTCAGGTTCTTTATTGCCCATTTATTGCAATTTCATCTAATGAGGGTTCAGGTTCTGTCTCTGTTATCATTGGTTCATGTATCTTATTAATGTCCTCACTGTCATTCATATCATACATTCGACTGCAGCATTCTTGCCATCTTTCTAGAATTTGTTTAGATTCTGTTAAGGTATTTCCCAACTTGTCACAGATAATATTTCATTGAAGTTGAACATTTATTGTCAATAACTTCTTTGAACATTTTGTAATCTCTTCCAGTCTTATGATATTGCTCTATTCTGGTACAGCTATCTTGTATATATTGGTTTTTGTCCTTTCTTGTGTTCTTTCTTATTTCTCGAGTTAAAGATGTATACTTCATCCTGCTGTTATCGGACTCACCTCATTTCTGTTTCAGTTCCCTTCATTGTTTTATTAATTCTAAAGTGTCTGATGTAATCCATGGCTTATGTTGCTTTTTCTTAGTCAAAATTAAATCTTTGGCTGCAGTTATCAAGATATCTCTAGCTTGTACTGCTAATTCATCAAGTGTCAATTCCTCCTGTATAGACATCAAGACCCCAATATGATTCTTCACTTCTATGTTGTATGCATTTGGTATTTTTGTGAGATCAAAACGAAGTGGCCTTGGTCCTCTGGTAAGCTTTTTTGAGTTTTACTTTTACGTCTGCTTCTAATAACTGGTGATCTGTATCACAGTCTGCACTTCGTAAGGTTTTTGCCAATTTTATGCTTGATCTCCATCTTCTTTGTATTAAAATATAATCTATCTGGTTCTTGGTAGTACTGTCCGGGGACTTCTATATGAAGAATCTTCTTGAGTGTTGTTTAAAAAGTGTGTTGGCTATAGTTAACTCATTTTCTGTGCAAAATTCTATTAATTTGTCACATGCATCATTTCTATTTCCCAATACAAATTTTCCTAAACCATATCTCTCATGTTCAGCTCTTCCTGTATCCATGTTTGCACTAAAATCTCCCATTATTATTGTTATGTCATCATGACTAATATTATGTAACATGTCTTGCAAGGTGTAAAAATTTTCAATTTCGTCTTCCTCTGCTGTTGAAGTAGGTGCATATATCTGTATGAGAGTTGTGTTTTTTGGATGGCCTTTAAGACTGACAGTGAGGCTTCTATCACTAACCGGGTTATATCCAATTAAAGCTTTTGCAGTTATTTTATCTAAACAAAATGCCACTCTGCTCTGGCCTCAGACATCTCTACCAGAATATATGAAAAGACTTCCATTTTCAGTTGTAAAATGCTCCTTGCCTCTCCAGTGATGTTCACTAATTCCTAAAATGTGAATTTTTAACCTCTCGATCTCATCACATACTATCTTAAGCTTTCCCTCATACAGACTTCTCACATTCCACATTCCTAGTCTCACTCTCCTTCTTAGTCTGACACATGGGATTTCCTTGGTAACACTGTCGGGATTAAGTCCATCATCATGATTACTAGTACTGGCCCCTGTGTCACACTCTTCCCCAGTGTTATGTGATCTGCCTGGCCTGGGGGTCTCACCACCAGATCTCTTTCTTGTTAGGTTTTCATTCATGGTTGTTAAGGTTTCTTGGCAAGTTTTGCAGAAGGTAGTTTGCCATTGCTTTCCTTTTGGGCAGTGACTGTACTAGTCGGTGGCCATAGCTATAGTGTCTACTGATGAGATCATCTGCTTATCGCCGCAGAGTGCAGACCATAACCAACAACAATTTCAATCTCAGTTTCAAATATAAAAGCTAATTAATTAATGACTTAATGAAACAATTCTGTGAATTTTTAACATTCTAAGTTTAGTGTATCTATAATATTTACTGTAATTCTTTTGGAAACTGCATTATTCAGTTCTTTCGACTTGTTTTCCATAATTCCTGTAAAATAAAAGAAAAGCTGTATCAAGTTTAGATAAAGTACAATAGCATATACTTTTGCGCATCCTAAAAGTTAGCAAACAAAATTACAGTAAAACAGCAGTCATTTTTCTGTCACAGATTGCTACTACTTTAGGTTTACCACTGTAGTGTCTCTCTGGCTGGAGGAAAAACAGCACACACATGTCGTGATTGTAATGGACTCATACAGCATTCTGAGAAGGGTGAAGACAGGCATGCTTCATCCAGAGTGGCATCCTTCAATTTAAAATTAAAAGATGTGGAGCTTTTGTTGGATCTTTTCCCCAGGGCATGCTGGTGTGTTGGGAACAAGAAGACGGACAAATTGGCTGGGTCTGCATCTCTCGGTAAAGTATTGGTCCACAATAAGGCAGATGTAGTCAGGGCCTATGGGATCATGTGTATAGTATGGAAGAACAGATACCCCATCATTGCCTGGGGAGAATGGTGTAGCAGGGAGTGATCAAAGGATCTGGCTAACACTCAGTACTCTGAGGAAACAGAGACATAATCAGAATGTCAACTGGTAGCATTAGCATTGGGATTCTTTGCTGACTGTTGAAAGTCAGGACAGAGCACGTAAAGGAATGCCCCAAGCACTGTAATGTCGGTTCATGACTCAACTCAAATGATTTACCCAACTGTTTGGGTTAGAAGAAGCTGAGGTAAACTGACTGACTGGCACCTTGCCGTTTTGACAGATGATAGTTTGTAAAACAGGGTTATACCTCTCCATAGCGCAAAGCCTGGGCTAAATTTAGAGACCATATGTTGCCCATGCAGCATAATCCCTCTCTCTGCCTGTCTAGTTTGCTCCAGAGGAAAGGCAACACCAATATGTTTGGAATTAAACAAGCTGCGAAGTTACCGGATCAGCAGGCAATTCTCTAACTGTCCGCCTGTCGGAGCTTCCGCCCTAGAACAGTTACCAACCAAAACTTAGGACTTGGTCTGTCCTACCATGACATTTAGTCTTTAGGTTGCATTTCCTTGCACTAGGATACGATTTGTATGCTCCCAATTGCAAATCCCAAATAAATGTCTCAAAAATAAAGTAACAACAGGGAAAGATTTAGTTCCAATAACAACTGCCTGAGAGTGAAGATGTTACTGAAACAATTATTTAGGAAATATAGGAGTTAAAGAAATTACTAGGACAGTGTGGAACAAAATAATAATTATATCATGCGGATGGCGTTAAGAGATTAAACTATATCGACCTATACTGTAAAAGGAAGCAATCACATATTTTTTAATCCAGAGAGAGAGAGAGAGAGAGAGAGAGAGAGAGAGAGAGAGAGGGGGGAAGGGAGGGAGGGAGGGGGAGAGAGAGAGAGAGAGAGAGAGAGAGAAAGAGAGAGAGAGAGAGAGAGAGAGAGAGAGAGAGAGAGAGAACACAGAGTCCATAATTTACAATGGACTCAGTGCTGGCGAACAGAAAGAGTCAATAATAATAATAAAATAATAATAATACTGCGCTGTGGCTTAGAGAATAGTAACACATGCATTTTCATAATTCCCCATCATACCGAGTCAAGGGTTCAGAATAAGATGTGGGCGATTTGGAAGCAGACTGTTTTGCACTGAATTTTATTGTATGAGGCACCAGTCATTCAGAAAGCAATGGTAAACTACTGAAATAACATTATGCAGTAAATCACAAACAGCCAATAAATGCTAGGGTTGATTGAAATCCTGTAAATGACATGCAACTAACTTTTAATAATACAATAACATGTTATCGCATAAGGACAATTATTAAAAGATAACATACCTGGTACAGTTACACTTACCTATTGATTTCAAAGCCCCATTATGCTGTCGATCTGCAGATGAGGGTTGGACACCTGAGACTGTAGCATCACTTAGGGGGACTGCCACATCTTTGTTGACTGTCTGCATGAGTGTACTTTCAAGCTTCACAGTTGGTGGTAAACTGTCAGACAAAGCAGACTCCAACTTTTCAATATCTCCACTAGCTGGCGAATTTACTTGATCCTCACTGTCTTTCTTAGCTTTTTCAGTCGATACTGAACTGTTGGAATTCCTTTGCTTGCTTTCATCATCACTAATGTCATGTTTTCCTTTCATTATCCTATCACCAGTATGAGCTTTGCTGCGAAGTTCATTTTTAACATAAGAAGAATTTAAATCAAATGCATTTACATTCTCTTGATCGGCAGAAATAGGTTCTTCATGAGATATGTGCTGACATGATGCCCCAAGTAGCATTTGTCCATCACTCATATCAGCAGCCTGGTGAACTACAGCCTCAACATTCACTGCGTGAGAATGCTTATTTATTACCCTACTCGTCTGCTCCTTCTCGACAACTTGCTCAATCGTCGCAGACTGTAACATGGAATCTGGACATTTTTTCATGAACATGTCCAGCAATGTCAAATGTTCTCCAGATTTTTCAGTGTGAGAGTCTTCATCTGATAAATTCATCACAGCGTCAACAGTGTCTGATTTATGAGAGGTTGTTGGTGACTGCGACCTCTGACCTCCAGGCGTATTTGGTGCACTATGGTACTGGAAATAAACATATTGTATAAATATATTAACAAAATTACAAATGCTGTAGACTAACTACATTGAAATCTACATTAGAGTGATATCAATATGTAGTAAAATAGATGTAAGTCAGATTATTGACAGAAAAATTTATGTGACTTGAGAAAAGCAAAAACAAATGAGTCAATATGCTAAATAAGACAGCTGCAACAGAGATTGCCTCAAAACTGATATGGCTGAATAACAGACAGAGAAAGCATATGAGAATTATGCAATTAATGCAATTAAAAACAAGAAATGTTAAACACTTATTCTAACAAAACAAATAAAACCTCATATATAATATTAATAAAGAACACACACATTTGCACATTTAAAAAAAATTATAGTGTGATAATGTTAAGCTATTAATTTAATGTCATTATTACTTTTATTTAGAATTTACAGTTACTTTAGGTCACACTGCCCTTTTGATATGGAATCATCTCAGTCAGATACATTAAAAACTTAAATCAAATTTAGCAAATCTTAGCAGGCCCAACCCTAATTCTCTGGAATGTGAGAATTATAATAGCATCATTGTTAGTCAAACTGACTTCCATATGGGCAAGGAAAACTGTTTCTTTTGACATTAATGGTGTTTATCTAAAACTGTTTATTTTCTAAATGTAATATCTAATTACCAGCTCCGTGGCAAAGGGGTTACGGATGCAGCTAGTAATCTTGACATCCCGCGTTTGAAACACAGCTGCTGGTGATTTGGCAGCAGACCGCCTTGCATTGGTTTTTTATGAAATGGTATGGGTGCCAGTTGTTCAGAAAGCAATGGCAAACTACTGAACGTAAAATTGTCCAGGAATCACAAACAGCCAAAAAATTCTGGGGTTGACTGCTAAGGATATGCAATTAACTTTTTATGTATAGGTAATGGTCGTTCAGAAAGCAATCGCACACTAGTGAACGTAAACTTGCCCAGGAATTATGAACAGCCAAAAACTGCTACGTCCTGTAAAGGATATGCAACACCTTTTTTTAAAAAAAATATCTAATTGTGAAGGTAAGGTATTACTTTCATATTTAAGCAATTTATTGATTAGTTATTTTGTTACAAAGAGGAGAAAACATTGAGCAACCTTTATAACACAAGTGTAGTCAGCTTTTTTAAAACTAATTTACTAATAAAAGCTGCCAATTAATTTTCAAGTTTCTACCATAAATTCCATGTATTATCATGGACAGTAATTTGTCCATTGTTACATAACCCTAGAGCATTCAAAATATAGAGTTATTATGAATGAGAGGCAACAGTTTCCATATTTTAGTGGGAATATTTATAATTAACTTCATGTATTGTACCATTAATGTGGCGCAGATTATAATCTGTATCATTATTACCACTTCAAGTAGTTATTTAATCTTTCTATAACAGGCACAGATACTGACCTCATTACCTATACATATGTAAACATATGGAACTAGCACTGTATACCCAATACACTTCATAGATGGAAATGGGTGCTTTACTTGTATTGACTATACCAGGCAACACAACACATATGAGTTTACAATATGCTCATATAGAGATAGAGATGGGGTGGGTCCGAAGACAGTGGTTGTTTTCTCTGGAGCGGTCTCGGCTGGCAAAGATTAGTTTCATTTTCGTGCCAGGGTATACGGGTGTACAAGGAAATGAGCAGGCTGACAGGCTTGCAGGTAAGGCTACTGTGGTGGGTGGATAAGCCATGGACCAGGCTGATATACTGAATGCTCTACGAGAAGTAAGCCATTTGTGAGAACAAAGTGATGACTGTGAACATAAAACCATGGTCAGGCTGCGAGAATTGCAATTTAAAAGAGGTGTGGCCAAACAAGAACACTATGCAGGAAGCCAAAGAAGATTAATAAACCAACACAGAACTGGTGTCGTGAGCCACTACACACTGCAAGATTTAATGTGGGGATCCGAGCACTTATGGACTGAATTGTTTGATGTGCAGTGAGATTGATCTGTCGACTCTAATTAACTGACTAACACACCACATATTCACTGGCTACCTGATACATCACATACTGTTCCTAACTCTCTCTGTCTCAGACAGTTGACACTTTAGTGTAAGAAATGCCTGGGTCAGAAGGAGTTAACATAATAATTGTTAGGGACAGAAGGGGTTTTAGTAACCACTGTCTCAATCAGGAGAGTTCAATAAATAACTAGAAGAGAGTGGATTAATAAAACAGCTGATTTAAGCAACTTGTGTCCACATGACCTCAATAATGATGGCATGAGTAATGTCTCTTGAGCTTTTCTGATACAACAGTGCTTGAGTTGAGCTAAGAAATGACATTACTGCACTCAGGACATTCCCACATGTGCTCCGTTCCCTCGTTCAACAGCCAGTGATGAGTCATACTGCTAATGATTCCAACTGCCATCTGACTGAAAGTTCTCCTGGTCTTCAATCTCAGTTTTGAGATTTGTCCAGAACTCCTGCCATAACAGTGCTTAATATGACCAAAACTAACACAATGATTTCCTTATATTGAAAAGACTATTTCCTTATATGGAAGTCTTGTTCTTCTTCAGCCTTTTATCCTCTAGTGGAGCATAGATCTTTAACTAACTCACTTCAAGTAAGAACTCCTATCCTTTGCTATCTCCTGCAGCTCCCTCCACGTCCTCCCCATATCATTCATCTCTTGTCTTTAATTCTCTTCTCCATGTGTTTTAAGGTCTCCCTCGAATTCTCTTCTCCATGTGTTTTAAGCGTCCCTCGAATTCTCTTCTCCGTGTGTTTTAAGGCGTCCCTCGAATTCTCTTCTCCATGTGTTTTAAAGTCTCCTTCGAATTCTCTTATCCATGTGTTCTAAGGCCTCCCTCAAATTCTTCACCATGTGTTTTAAGGTCTCCCTCAAATTCTCTTCACCATGTGTTTTAAGGTCTCCCTCAAATTCTCTTCACCATGTGTTTTAAGGTCTCCCTCAAATTCTCTTCACCATGTGTTTTAAGGTCTCCCTCAAATTCTCTTCACCATGTGTTTTAAGGCATCCCTTGAATTCTCTTCTCCATGTGTTTTAAGGTCTCCCTCAAATTCTCTTCACCGTGTGTTTTAAGGTCTCTCTCAAATTCTCTTCACCATGTGTTTTAAGGTCTCTCTCAAATTCTCTTCACCATGTGTTTTAAGGTCTCCCTCAATTCTCTTCACCATGTGTTTTAAGGTCTCTCTCAAATTCTCTTCACCATGTGTTTTAAGGTCTCTCTCAAATTCTCTTCACCATGTGTTTTAAGGTCTCTCTCAAATTCTCTTCACCATGTGTTTTAAGGTCTCCCTCAAATTCTCTTCACCATGTGTTTTAAGGTCTCCCTCAAATTCTCTTCACCATATGTTTTAAGGTCTCTCTCAAATTCTCTTCACCATGTGTTTTAAGGTCTCCCTCAAATTCTCTTCACCATGTATTTTAAGGTCTCCCTCAAATTCTCTTCACCATGTATTTTAAGGTCTCCCTCAAATTCTCTTCTCCGTGTGTTCTAAGGTCTCCCTCAAATTCTTCTCCATGTGTTCTAAGGTCTCCCTCAAATTCTCTTCACCATGTGTTTTAGAGTCTCCCTCAAATTCTCTCTCCATATGTTTTTATAAAAATGTGGCTCCAGCACCATATACCCAATGTGCTGTAAGTGTGTAAAAAGAGTCCTTTACTTTACTTGATTAACTTCTCCTGACCCTGAGTGTCATTACTGTGGAATAACAATTGTCTGGGAGAGAAAGAGTTAAAGTGTTGCTAAGAAGATGTTAGTATCAATGCTAGTTAATATTTAAATACAGGAGCCACCAACAATATGTTGCATGGTTTATAGCCTGGTATATTTTGCTGCATCTCATCAGGTACATACTGCAGAGTTGTATATCATGTGAAGTGAATACTTTGGCTGAAATACTTACAACACATAGTCACGGGTCTTGTTTGAATGTGGAGCATTTGTTAACCTCACTGTCATTGTTTGTGGCATCTGTGTTTAAATTCATTCAAGGAATACTAAATTCACTAAGGCAAAGGGGTTACACGGACGCAGTTCGTAATTCCGCATACCTGAGTTCGAAACACAGCTGTGGGCGATTTGGCAGCAGACCGCCTTATGTTCGTATTTTATTAAATGGTATGAGTGCCGGTCATTCAGAAAGCATGGAACAGCCAAAAAAATGCCATGGTTGACTGCTACATCCTGTAAAGGATATGCAACGACTTTTAAGGGAATACATTATGTTCAACTAGTTAATATTTCAATACTCTCACAAGAAAATAAGAAAAGCTAACTCTGGAATATAATTTTCATGACTTAGTAAACAGAAAATATTTTACACTATGTAACAAAAGACACCAAACTACTGAGCGTAATCTTGCCAAGAAATCAACAATCAGCTGAAAGATGCTGATGTTGACAGCGATTTCCTATAAAAGGATACACAAACCAAAAAAGATAGCACACACAAGCAACTGCAACATAAAAGTATCATTTTGAGATTGACTGAGTCATTCTTGAATAATATATGGGGGATGAGTGGTCTCGAGGTATGGTGTCCGCCTCGAGTGCTGGAGGTCCCGGGTTCAACCCCCGGTGAGGACCGGGATTTTTTCACGTGGACTTCTAGTAATAAAATTCCCCCTGGTCTCTGGGTAGTGAGATCGGACACCTGTGTGTATTGTTGCGCACGTAAAAAATCCCTTAGCAGTTGGAAATCGAAAAAGAGTAGCCTAACGGCGCTGCCCGGACAAAATTTCTAGTTAAAAATCTACCCAAAGTATTTCAGGATCTTCGCCGGTGCTACGGAGTTCGTGCACTGAGCTGAGTTTCTCCGGACTCAGGCTTGAGTTAGGAGAAGAACGGAGCACTTATGGGTTACACCCATGTGCCGTGATGTTGATCCGTCGGCTAAACTAAACTAAACTATTCTTGAAAATCAACAATGGTGGGCTTATTTGCCATGAGAAATGTTTAAATCTCTAATGCCAACCTCATCATCTCCAGCATCGCTGTTGTCATCAGTTGCAATCGTAGCCTCAAGCTGAGACTTTGCAGTAATGTAAAACTTTGAGAACAGATCTTCCAGTCTATCTGCCTGGGGGTACAGAGTCTTTGACAAAATCATGGCCATAAGTATATCCTTGGATTGTAGTTCATAGGCACTACGACTGAGGACAAAGAAAATACTTATAAATTACATTAGTTTTTTTCATGTGAAATGTAAGGATTGCAATTTGGTAAAAGTGTTTTATATAACTATAAGCACCTCAATGACAATTTAAACTTAGTAGTTCCCAAAATGGATATAATATTCTTAGACTACCAGAAAGATACTACAAGTTGGTGATGAACCAGGATGCTGATTAAAAACAGTAAAAAGTTATGTAAAACAACTCTTTTCACACCATGAAACGTATTGGTTATGTGGTGTCAGGCTCACATTTTTAGACCAATTGGCACTCATTAGATGACATAGTCAATATCACTGCCTCTCCTTTTATGGTAACCATTTTAGGCTGGGTCGACCAGGAAGCCTAGGCCAATGGAAACAAATCCTCATCTCGAAGAGGATTTGAACACAGGCAAGCATGCCAGTCATAACACTACCACAGCTCCAGCTGCTGAAAAAAACGAACTCACAATTAGAGTGGTACCTCAGGTTATGAACGACTCAGGTCACAAATAATTCGGGTTACGAACAAAAACTTAGAAAATTGTTTGTCTCAGGTAACGAACAGTGCCTCAGATTACGAACAAAGGTGAGAGAGAGAGAGAGAGAGAGAGAGAGAGAGAGAGAGAGAGAGAGAGAGGGAGGGAGGGAGGGAGGGAGGGAGGGAGGGAGGGAGGGAGAGAGAGAGAGAGAGAGAGAGAGAGAGAGAGAGAGAGAGAGAGAGAGAGAGAGAGAAAGAGAGGTTTCAAAGAGAGAAATCAAATCAAATCAAATCAACTTTATTAGGGTCACAAATTGGGCGCGCAGGCCCGTCTTACATTCGGCCCTTCCAATCACTCGTCTTTCGTTCATCGAGAGCATTATACATTTACATAGGAAGAAAAATAAACATTGTGAAATGAATGTTGTAAACATAAACAAGGCTAATTACCATGTTATGAGGCCCATCTCCCACCTATCCATACATCACCCCACCCACACACACACCCCCACCTACCCACACACACGCACACCAAGGGACACATACATACCCCACCAACCCACCCATCCCCCTCCCGCACATCCCCCACCCACACACACTGCCCTCACCTGATCCCCCAACCAAAACACACTCGCCACCCACAAACATTCCCCCACCAACCCACACATCCCACGCCCATCCACATACACATCCTGACCCACACATCCTCTCCCCACCCACACTTGAGAGAGTGAGAGAGAGAGAGAGAGAGAGAGAGAGAGAGAGAGAGAGAGAGAGAGAGAGAGAGAGAGAGAGAGAGAGAGAGAGAGGTTTAACGTTGGAGACAAATGATCACGTACAGTACAAATGAAGGCCACTCAGTACTAACATCGTTTAGCGCTTGCCTAGTAGTCTAGTTTTGCACGCGTGAGCAGCCTCGCTTTCATTGGCCTACTACACAGCAGTAAAAGATTTCTTAGCAGTGGCATTCTGTTGCAGTTTATTTCTTTCATTATTTTCCTTGTTAACCCCATCAATTATGAGTTCGAAGAATGGTAGTCGTGCTGCTAGGAAGCAGAAACGTATAACAGTGGAGGTAAAGAAGGAAATAATTATGAAACATGAAAATGGCGTTCGTGCGTGTGACATTGCTAATGACTACAGCATAGCAAAATCAACTATCTCCACCATCATAAAGAACAAAGAGTTACTCAAATCAGTCGATGTGGCTAAAGTTGTAACTAAGCTGCAGAAGCAAAGACCTCAAATTTTAGAGAAAGTTTAAAATCTTCTCTTGATCTGGGTCAATGAAAAGCAACTTGCAGGAGACAGTGTTAGGGAGGCAATAATATGTGAAAAGGCGAAGCTGTTGCAGGGTGATTTATTATCAAAATTGCTTGGCAAAAGTGCTTAGACTGATGATTTTAAAGCCAGCTGGGGCTGACTTGAAAAGTTCCAAAAAAAAGAAGAAATGGCATTTATAGTGTAATTAGACATGGAGAGGCTGCATGTTATAACGAGAAAGAAGCATTCGCGTTCAAGGTGGAATTTGATAAGATCATCAAAGAGGAAGACTACGTTCCACAACAAGTCTTTAATTGCGATAATACGGGCCTCTTCTGGAAGAAAATGCCAAAGAGGACCTTTATCACACAGGAGGAGAAAGCACTGCCGGGACACAAACCAATGAAGGACAGGCTAACTCTGCTGTTCTGTGCCAAGGTAGTGGATGGGATTGTGTCCTGGGGCAAAAATATAGGCCTGGAAGTCGATGGCAACGACTTGGAGGAGCTGATTGAGAACCACAGGGAAGAGCTCACTGCAGATGAGCTTGTGGTTCTTCAAAATGAACAGCTAAAGACAGTAAAGGAGGAGCAGTCGTCCGATGATAAGGAGTCAGTGACCGTTTCAACTGCCAGAATTAAAGAAATTTGCAACCATCATCCAAACAAAGTTTTGCTAACAGGGCAGTAAACCTGATGAATGATAACGTGATGGCCCACTTCAGAAAGATTCTCCAGCAAAGGAAGCGACAAATTTTTCTTGATAGTTTCTTTGTGCAGAAAGATTCCCAGTCGGCTGCCAAGAAACAGCGACAATAAACTCCTGAAACTAATGATTCAGAATAGCAAAGAAAGTGATAAATTTCCAATGATCGTTTTCTTGGTAAGAAAGATAGACTAAATCTTTGTTTTATTTTACATTTAATTTATTTGGTTGTTTTCTTTCTCTTTATGTAATAAGTGAAGTACACGTAGTCTTTGCAATTTGTCAGGTAAATGACTGGATGTTAATAAAAAAATAACGATTCTTTCATCTTGAAACAAATTGTCTCTATTTCATTGATTTCAATGTTTCGGATTACGAACGTTTCAGGTTACGAACAGAGTTCTGGAACAAATTAAGTTTGCAACCTGATGTACCACTGTAACAATATTAGTAGAAAGCAAATATATTTACTATGCATAGAGAATACATATATTAATATGCATCTTACTTTGAATATAAAGCCAACAGTTTACTGTTCACAAGAAGCAAGGCATGATGGACTGGCTGGTCTCTGGTAATCTGGAATTGCTTGACTGACTTCAGTAGAACATCCATGCATTTCTCATTCACCATCTGGTTTACATGCACTCTTTCGATAGCCTGAAGAATAGTCGTGAGACACAAAATTACAGGTTTTTTGGGGTGTTTGTTTGCTTTGTACTAAAGCATATTCCATACACTTTTGAAGTACTTACAATTTATGTCCCAAAGTCAAGAATGAGAAGTCAACATTTTAGTCCAACTGACCGGTATAAGGGTTGAACTCACTACCTCGGCATCATGATAACAAAAGTTAAAGAGTGTGCGCTCTTATCCATTCTTCCATCCAAAATAAAAGTTCACTCATTAGCTTGTAACGTCTATGCTGTTTTTTTACATTTTCATATAAACATTAAATGCATTTTGTGCATTTGTTTTAATTACATGGGTTAATTTAATTTTTTTAATGTCTTCCAAACACCATAAAACTTGTTTTATGACAAACTAATCAAATCTCACAGATGCTTCATTTTAAAAGCAGAAGTGAAGTTGCTCAGAACCCACTGAGCTCCTTACGTTACTCCACCTAGGCTTTGAAGCACTTGTTTTGTTTTAATTTCCCCAACCGTGTAAGAAATACACCGTATTAGCATTTCAAGGTTCGGTGACCAAAAGGTTGACATTTTTAAGTTTTCATGGTAATTTCTGGATTTTGATTAATTATATTTGTTTTAAAACTTTTATAAAACTGTTGTTTTATTTTGCCAGAGTTATAGTTTTAAAATACACCCCTGAAAACCAACTATAACATTGAGGGAAACATCAATATAGTTTTAAAGCAACTGACAAAAAAAGTGATCATTAAACTTGAGTGGTATATTACAACTCAGAGGGAAATAGGGTGGGAGGGATGGAGATAAAGAGGGAGAGAGAGAGTGCAGAGAGAGAATATATAAAAGTGAATGTGAAAGAAACACGATACAAGTCCTTTTCCTGAATGAAAACAATGTGGAGTAAACATACATAACACCAATACAGATTTTAAAAACATGAATTACTTTGTAGACAATCCAGATTTCTACAAGCTTACCTCAACAAGAAATGCTTGTTCTGAATGTACCAAGTCAGACCAACTCAGCATGAGTTGTCGTAGAAATGTCCACTTCTCCTTCTTGTTATCAGAATTTAATATTGTCACTCTGTTCAATGAGTAAACAAGATATATAAAATACAATAACAAATGTTTACAAGTAGCTTTCATATGTACAGTAGAAAGACTTTCACTTTACTTAAAAATAATTATTTCCAATATTTTAACATTTCTAATTCTTTATCAAGCCAGGAACAGATTTAACTCTTTGAACAAATAATGGTCAAATTAAGCCTGCTGAGATCTCTCGCTTACTTCTATACTTTCATTTGGAAAGAGTTACTGTCTTATACAGATTTAGTTCCTCTGGATCCTTACATATTCAAAGCATTGTAAGAGACTAACAATGACACAGCTAAATTGTTAACAGTCATTATTCTCAGCTTTAATTATTACATTTATAATTCTCAAATAACTTAATAAATGATAAGTCATAAATAGTACATTTGTTAATGATTTTTCTATGAATTTGGGACTCAAGAAAAGCGTCATGTCTCTGAAACTGAAATTTGTTGGCCATATATTACATACAACGACTTAGATGGAAAAGGAAAAGTAATGGAAGCCATGGTTCCTGGAAGAAGAGACAGGGGTACTCACATAAAAGCCGACACAGGACTGACAATGCACAAAGCAAGGGAACTGGTGAGTGGTCAAGTCTTTCTGGTGGGCTGTGAGAAAAAGTTCTTCAAAGGACCTGCTACATGATGATGATGTTGCATAAGAAACAATCTCGATCAATATATTAATATACAAGTGGGATGATATACTCAAGACAAGCACTTAAGATCACTAGGAGAGGAATAATCCTGTACTGAATTATAAAGAAACATAAAATAAGTGGTTTGACCATATTAAAAAAGGAGGTAGACAGGGTTTGTGTACTATCATCTTATCTGTTCAATTTGTACAGCAAAATAATAATGAGATAAATGCCAGGAATATCGGTTGGTGGGTATAATGTAAACAAATTGCAGTATGTTGTCACTGAAAATGAAACAGAGCTACAAGAAATGATAGGTATAGTTGCAACAGGAAGTCAAAACAATGGTCTTAGTCTAAATAACAGAAACATCTTCCCAAATGCAACATCAGAGTGAATGGAAACTAGTCAATATTTTATAGCATTTTGCTACTTTGATAACAACCTATGGAAGATATATTCAGGAATTTAAATGTAGAATAGCTCAAGCAAAAGCAGCATTTCTCTGCAATTTCTCTTTGTCAATCAAAGTGACAACAAGAGTTTCTAAGAGCTATATCAAGCCAATCCTGATGTACGGAAGTGAATCACGGACAAATGATTGACTAGTAAGGAATTATGTGTAAGATGTAGTGATGTACAGCCATGCCACCATGGCTCCCGAAACCTGCTGTAAAACAAGTAAGAAAAGTAATGGGCCCTGTTTTTACACGCCTTGGGCATATCAGGCATATGATGCTAGGTCCATATTTGTATAGACCAACCCGCACTCGGTGGATGATGTGGTCAGTATCACGCCAGCCACATTACCTTCCCAAGGCATTTCCTGTTACCTATAATAGGCTGGGTTGCCTAGCAGCCGATGTCAATTATGAAAATTCGAATCCGCCCCAATGCAGATTGAATCAGGCAGCAGGCAAAGATCTAGCCACTATGCCACCACTGACTCCCACACCTGCTGCAGTGTGCTTTAAATATTAATTTTAAAACCTTTAACAATTACTCCTTTGCTGCTGTTGATAAACTACTTACTCTTTACTGCTGTTGGTAAACTACTTACTCTTCACCAGCAGGACCAAATATGAACCGCAGGATACTCATAAATACTTGAATCTTTCTATGCAGGAATTTCTCAGACTCTGTTCCATCACCATTCACAGCAATGTAGAGTAGATCATCTGTCTTCAGTTGGTAATCAAATAAGTTACAATTAATGTATGCTTAACTATAAAAACAACCAACACAGTTTGTTTAAGTGTAGATGGCATTGGTTTATTTGCTAACAAAATGATTTTTTTAAATGTATCTTGTCTGGTACAGATAGGCTGAAAAATACACATATTGTATACATATAATTTGTTCTCTATATTTCTTAAAAACAGTCACATATCTTAATGAATGTGTGAATGTGTAAGGAAACGTGTGTGTGTGTAAATGTATGAAAGGAAACTGTCTAAGTTAAAAGCTAAAATAAAATATGATAAAATTAACAGACAACTAGATTAGAAGATTTTTCCCTTTACAGTGAAAATATTTTCAGAAATGTAGAAGATATAAATGGAATCAGCCTTGGAGGACGAAACATCAATAACATTAGATATGCAGATGATACAGTATTTATTGCAGACAATGCACAGGATCCGCAACAATTAGTAGACGCTGTTGTTGTACACAGAGAGCAGCTGGGGTTGGAATTAAATTGTAAGAAGACACAGGTTATGGTCGTCACTAGGAAGAACGAAGTACCACAATGCAATATACAAGTAAATGGGAATATTCTTCAACAAGTGAATCGGTACAATTATCTCGGAACAGTCATAACATCTGATGAGAGATGCCTTGAAGAGATTAGAACAAGAATTGCCATGGCGAAAGTAGCCTTTAGCAAGATGGAAAACATTCTGACCAATAAAAAGATGTCAAATGAAACGAGAAAAAGAATGTTGAGGGGATACATAGAGCCTGTTCTTTTGTATGGATGTGAAACTTGGACAATGTGCAGTCAAGCTGAAAAACATCTGATGGCTGCAGAAATGTGGTTTCTGAGGAAAATGCAAAGAATACCATGGACAGACAGAAAACCAATGACCAAGTACTACAGGAGACAAATGACAATCGTAAATTGATTAGAGAAATTAGACGTAGACAGTCAACATTTTTTGGACATGTTATGAGAAGGAATGGATTGGAGAACTTAGTGACAACTGGCAAGATCGAAGGGAACAGACCGAGAGGAAGATACCTGGATGGCTTGGCCACATGGCATGGACGAGACAGGAACACTGAGCTGATCCACGACTCTGGTGATCGAGTGAAATGGTGAGTCATGACCGCTCATGCTTACCGGTATGGCACATGATTGATTGAGATTAGAAGAGCAGCATCCCGGGAAAGTTAACCCGGTCAACAAATGCCCACAGAAGTCGGATGTGTCGGCCTAACGGCGCAAGAACGCAGCTCTGCTGTAAACAGGCACAACGCAGTCACATCCGGAAAAAAAAAAAAAAAAAAAATCCGGATAAACGCAGAAGAAGAAGAAGAAGAAGAAGAAGAAGAAGAAGAAGAGCAGCAAACAAAGACATACAATACAAAGGTTACATGACCAACATATACCCCAAAAGGTTACAATCCAGGTCAGCACAATTGCAAGCCGCTAGGGAAACATGGGGAAATGGTGGTATTGAAAAATGGCCGCATAAAGGCTTGGTCAGACAAAGGCGGTCACTTCATAGTTCGGCTTCAAGACATATCAGATGTATTTGATAGCTACGGAAATAATTGTAGTGAAATCTTACTGTGAACAATTAAGGGTACAGACCTATTTCCAACGTTTTCAGAAGAGAATATAAATAAACCACAAGATCAGTTTATTCTTCGTTTACAGCTTAAACAACAAGTGTAAAGAATGCTCTCTTGAGTTATTGGTTTTAGACAAAGGAAATTATGACAGTGCCGTCTCCGCATCATGAAAATTTGATTTACTTGACAATGAGTGGGAAAGGCATAGACATTTCATGTGATAGGAAGACACTGTCATCGACATGGTTACATTCGTGCAGTAAGTGAAGCAGGGTCCCACAGGAGCATCAGAGTCTGAGCTGTGTAGAAGACTGTTTGAGTGACTTAAGATAACACTCAGAAGGGCAGTCCCGGGAAGGTTAACAAATGCCTGAAGAAGTTGGATGTGTCGGCCAAAAGGAGTAAACATCGCAGCTCTGCTGTAAACAGACACAACACAATTATTCCAAAACAAACATTCCGGATGAATAAAGAAAAAGAAGTAGGGCAGTCTTTGCAAGATTGGTTAGTGAGCAAATTATACATTTTGATGTCATTCTTCATTAAACCATCGAATTGATTTACCATTAGCGTTCAGAGTTATTCCTGAAGTTCTGCCATGACACCTCACCAAAATAAAAACAGAAATGAAACCTGCTCACAGCGGTATAAGTATGAATTCAAGAATCAACATCACTGCACTCAGGACATCACAACATGTAGTCTGTCTCTTTTCTTCAGTAGCGTTGATGTTACCAGTTGCAGCTTCGTTAAATATCTGCCTGAATTTTCTCCCTTGTGTTGAGTATCATCAAGACCTCATTGCCTGCTGATTCAGTCTGTCCAAATCCCAATTATTTGACTTTCGTGTGTTCCACTCAGTCCCAGAGATCCTTCACCACATCAGCCTTGTCATAAAGTAGCTCACTGCCAAAGGAGAGACAACAACCACTCTACCGGCCTGTTAATTTACTAGCACACCTGTATGAAATGGGCAGAACATCCATTTTCTCACAAAACTGTCGCTTTATCTGATATTATGTGAAAGTCAGCAAGGCCAAATGGATAAGAATGAGTGTTCTTAAACATCCAGTGTGCTGATCCCAAGGTTAGTTAGTCAACAGATCATCCTCATTGCACATCGAACCATTCAGTTCATAAGTGCTCGGAACCCCTCCTCAGTAATTCCCGCAGTGTGTAGCGGCTAACGACACCAGTTCTGTGTTGGTTTATTACTCTTCTTTGGCTTCCTGCCTAGTGTTCTTGTTTGGCCACAACTCTTTTAATTTGCTGTTCTCGCAACCTGACCATGGTTGAGATTCACCGTCATCACTTGGTTCTTGTGATGCCAAGGTTAGGGGTTCAACCCCTGCACTGGTCAGTTGGACTAAAATATTGACTTCTTGTCCTTGACTTGAGGATTTAAATTACAAGTGCTTCTGAAGTCAGAGTGGGTTTGCCTGATGGCGAGGGACACTGTTAATAGGGAAAGCGAATCTATGTGCAAAATTAAGTCCAACTCTATAGAAGTAGTGTGTACAGACTACACTTGAGTTCAAAGCGAGCAAGCACCAAAAAAAAATCATCTGATATTAGGAGGTCAGCATGGCTGAATAAAATAAAGAGCTTACTCTTAAATATCAGCTGTACTGATGCCGAGGTAGTGGCTTCAACACCTACACTGGTCACAGCTTGACTAAAATATTGACTTCTCATTGACTTGGGGACCTAAATTACAAATACCTCAGAAGTCGGATTGGGTTCACCTGATGGCTAGGGACACTGGTAATAGGAAAACCTAATACACGTGCAAAATTCAGTCCAGTGCACTAGAAGTGCATCTGAATCACAAGATTTGTATGGACTATGCTTGAGTTCAGAGAGAGCGAGCACCTCCAAAAAATCTGATACCATACAGAATCAGTTATGTCCACCTGCTACACTAAAGCTTCTTCTATTTACCTCTTCTTCTTCTTCTACATTTATCTAGGACTATTTGGGGGAGGGGGTTGTTAAATGGTATTTACATTGTGTTGGTTCACAGCAGAGCTGTGATATTTTTATTTTTATGACCTGCACTCCCAGATCAATATAACCTAATACTGGGTACCAGGAAATTTCTTGGAAAGTAAAAGTAGCCAGCACAATATTGACTATAACACCCACCAAGGGCCTAATGGTCAATAAACAAAATATGGGTCTAGCATCATATGCCCCATACACATAAGGTGTGCCAAAGGGTCCTTGACCCACTCACTCACTCACCCACTCACTCACTCACTCACCCACCCACCCACTCACTCACTCACTCACTCACTTACTTACAAACAGGGCAGAAGAGTACAAGTCAAACACTGCTGTATCAAAAACATCATAAACAAGAAAATTAACTATCATTTTTCTTAAAGCAAAACATAAAGACCAAACTATATAAATATGGCTCAAGAAAAAAAAGAAGTAACTTGCATATCCTTTAGAGGACTTCACAATCAATCCCAGCATTTGTTGGCTATTTTTTCTTTCTAGGCAATTTTACGTTCAGTAGTTTGCCATTGCTTTCTGAACAACTGACACTCATTCCACTGTGAAAATCAATACACAGTGGCCTGCTTCCAAACTGCCTGTGCCAGATTTCAAACTATTTATAATGGTATTGTGAAACTACCTTCACAAGGCTCAAGAAAACTCACATTTACTTAAACTGCATGCTCTTTTTCACATCCTTCATATATATTAAAGTAAAGAACCCCTTTTCATGCCATGAGGCCTTCAAATATTAATATTTACTTAAAAACAAACAAACAGAAATATGCTAGGAGGCTCAAATGAGCCTTGGAAGCTCAAATGAGCTTCCAGTTATATTCTTCGTTCATTAATTTTCAGCAGTTTTTGGACAGCAGTCAGTACTAATTTCTCTACCATTATGAATAATTACTTACATGTCTGAAAGCAAACACAAAGCCATCTGAGCACTGAATTGATGAACACGGCTCTTTAGTTTGGTCTATTAATAGCCATTGAGACAAAACTAAAGGAGAAAACAACTGCATCACAAGATTTGCATCCAACTGTGTGATTTTGGAATCTTCCTGAAATATAAATCATCTCCACTTAGAGAACTTTAGTTCATTCTACTCATGTCTGTGAAAAATAGTAGCAAACAATTGATGAAACAATTTAATTAATGAGGTATTCTTTAAAATAAAAGAAAGTACAGGACCTTTTGCATGACTTAAGTGACATTGGACATATGGTACTATAGTGCTTGCACAAATGTTTGCCCTCATTCACGTTCAATATTTTTTTAAAGTATCTGTTGCATCGCTTACACTCAGGAAATAAATGACCGTAGACCCCGAGGTAGACCAAGAAGACGGTGGAGAGATAATATATATACAGACCTACAAGCACTTAGAATCAACAACTGGCAAGAAAAGGTACCAGAGAGAAGAATGGAGACGGATTGTACCTGCAGCAAAGAACCTCAATGGCTCGGAACGCTGAAGAAGAAGAAGAAGAAGAAGAAGAAGAAGAAGAAGAAGAAGAAGAAGAAGAAGAAGAAGAAGAAGAAGAAGAAGAAGAAGATCTGTTGCATCGTTATGAAATTTTCCCTGCCATCTTATACTTACTTCCACCCAAGGAATATCTCTTTGATAAGTCAAGGCAACTGAAATCATGGAAAGCGGTGAAAATGTGTTGAATTCATGCTAACAAACTTGTTTTACAGTAATGCAAATCAATTCAGATAACACTTCCGTTTCACTATGTAACGTGCTTCTCGTAAGGAAATTCCTGTGCACCAGGGAGAATATTCATTATTGAACACTGATCTTTCTAAAGATGTAATTCTTCTTCTTCTTCTTCAGCGTTCTGAGCCTCTTTCAATGTAATACATTTCGTAATTTGCACTTCATCTCCGACCTGTAAATTATATACTGCATATAAACAAACATGTTCGAGGGCATCAAGCAAGCTGTCGGTCCATCAAAAAATAAGATGGCCCCTTTACGATCAACAGAGGGGGTAATAAAAAAAAATCAAGCAAAACAAATGGACTGCTGGGTAGAACAGAGCTATATTCAGTGGATAACACTGTTGGAGAAGAAGCTCTGGAAGCCATTGAACAACAGTCCACCATACATGCCCTGGATAATGAACCGTGCCTCACAGAAATCAGCGAAGCACTAGACACTCTCAAATCCAGCAACGCATCAGGAAAAGATAGTATTCCATGTGAAATTTTAAAATGTGGCAAAGAAACAATCATCCCAGAACATTATGCAATACTTCAGCTCTGCTGGAAAGAAAAATCAGTACCACAAGATATGAGGGATGCAAACATTGTTACCATTTATAAAAACAAAGGTTACAGAAGCGACTGCAACAACTATCTCGGCATTTCCCTCCTCAGCATTACAGGCAAGATTTTCACTTGAGTAATCCTAAAAAGATTACACATTCTTGCTGAAAGAATCTACCCCGAATCACAGTGCGGAGTTAAACCCAACAGGTCCACCATCGATATGATTTTCTCACTCAGGCGACTCCAGGAGAGAAGTAAAGCATGGCTGCATGCTTGCTCCTACACTATTTGGTATCTTCTTCGCCGTTCTCTTAAGGCAGGCATTTGGGACTGCCACTGAAGGCATATACCTCCATACAAAATCTAATGGCAAAATTTTTAACCCATCAAGACTCAAGGAAAAGACCAAACTAAAATCAAGATGCATAAGAGAACTACTTTTTGCAGACGATGCAGCACTGCCTACTCATGCAGCAGAAGATCTGCAACGGCTCATAGATCATTTTGCAGCCACCTGCAAAGACTTTGGGCTCACCATCAGCTTAAATAAAACACAGGTGATGGAACAAGATGCTGGTGCGCCTCCATCAATCAAAATTTCTAATTACGAACTGAAGGTTGTCCATGAGTTTGAATATTTGGGGTCGACAATATCAGATAATCTTTCCTTAGAGACAGAAATCGACAGACGCATTGGAAAGGCAACTACAACACTTTCCAGGCTAACTAAGAGTGTTTGGGAGAATAATAGACTAACAGAGCATACAAAAGTTCAAGTATATAAAGCTTATGCTGTTAGCATACTACTCTGAATCCTAGACTTTGTTAGCACACTACTCTGAACTTTGTTAGCACACTACTCTGAATCCTGGACTTTGTACTCACAACAGGAAAGAAAGTTGAATTCCTCCCATATGAGATGTCTGAGACATATCCTGGGCATATTGTGGAAAGACCACATAACAAAAAAAACATGTGGTTGAAAGAGCAGATATTACCACAGTGCACTCCCTCCTCAAGCAGAGACGCCTCCGGTGGCTGGGCCATGTATCTCGAATGGAAGATGAACGTATTCCCAAAGATCTCCTATTCAGAGAATTATCCACAGGGAAGAGGCCAACCAGAAGACCCCAAATGCGATATAAGGATGTGTGTAAACAAGAAATGAAAACCCTTGGCATAGATCCAGATACGTGGGAAAGAGTTGCAACAGGCAGATGTTCCTGAAAAAGAGATGTACAAAACGGACTGGTGCTCTTTGAGCGCAATCTGATCAATCAAACTAAGGATAGGAGGCACAGGCGTAAAATGCAGTCACTGCGGGACCAGCCTCGCCTTACAGATGGGGAAACTGTGACAGAGATTGTTACTCTCGCATTGGACTATACAGTCCCAGTAGTGCACTCAGGTGCCTCCCCAGCGTCACAACTCTATAGTCCTACAGGACTGAAAGAGGCCTACTACTACTATAAACAAACATTGAGATCTACTGTACAATCTCCAGAACAAAAATATTTTAGCTGGTTGGACATAATGACAAGGTTATATGCTAAATCTCATCATTTTCCAGTTGGTTACTGAGTTATGGATTTTTATACTGGGGCAAACATTTGTGAACACACTATAGACCAATATTTGAATAGACCAGTCAGCATCTGGTGAGTGATGTGGTCAGTATCCCACAGGTTGCCTTTACTTTCCAAATCATGTCCTGGTACCCATTTAAGGCTGGGTCAAACTGGGAGACCAGGTCAATTTTAAAAATCTGCATTAATGCAGATTTTAACTCATTGATCATCAGGCTGGCAGACAAGATTCTAGCTACTACACAACTGTGGCTCCAGAAGAAATATTATTTACACTTCAATTAATCCGCATTATGTTTTCAAAGAACGAACGAACGAACAAACAAACTTTATTTTCAAAGGGTTAAGAATTGGGCACACAGGCCCGTCTAACATTCTGCCCTCCAAACAAGGCATAGATAGCTTAGCTATTGTAAGGAGAGTGGAAGTCTTTCATATCTCAGTAGAAGATTCTCCTTCTTCATTCCTCTTTTGAAGGGAGTGTATCCCACCTAGGTATGTACCTGTTCGAATTCAGCATAGATTTTGTGTAAGGTTTACTTACTTCTTCGGGCATTTGTTGACCGGGTTACCTTCCCGGGTGTTTTGTAGAACGTTTGACTCTAACTGTTGTGGTGTTATCCTCATCCAAGCTGGCCCTTTTAGAACAGCTGAAGACATTCTGTTCAGCCCTCAAGGGAAGGCAGGGGCAGACCATGGGCATTCCCCGCCATCAAAGGAGGCTTCCATAATTGCAGGCCAACACATAGTGCTCAGGTACTGGGCTCACCCAAGGAATCGTCATCCAAATTGTTCTAGTATACATAGATAGCTATCTGTCTTGTCTCCAAGTTGTTCTAGTATACATAGATAGCTATCTGTCTTGTCTCCAAGTTGTTCTAGTATACACAGATTGTTGTCTGTCTTGTCTCCAAGTTGTTCTAGTATACACAGATTGTCTGTCTTGTCTCCAAGTTGTTCTAGTATACACAGATTGTTGTCTGTCTTGTCTCCAAGTTGTTCTAGTATACACATATAGCTATCTGTCTTGTCTCCAAGTTGTTCTAGTATATACAGATAGCTATCTGTCTTGTCTCCAAGTTGTTCTAGTATACACAGATAGCTATCTGTCTTGTCTTCAAGTTGTTCTAGTATATACAGATAGCTATCTGTCTTGTCTCCAAGTTGTTCTAGTATACCGTATTTTACGGACTATAAGACGCTATGGACTATAAGACGCACCTTAATCATTAAGCAGTTTTTTTAAAAAAATAACATTTTTACCATTTTTATATTAATTTTGAGTATAAGACGCACCTGAATCTTGAAGGCAATTTTTTGAAGAAAAAAGTGTGTCTTATACTCCGTAAAATACGGTATACAGATAGCTATCTGTCTTGTCTCCAAGTTGTTCTAGTATACATAAATAGCTATCTGTCTTGTCTCCAAGTTGTTCTAGTATACATAGATAGCTATCTGTCTTGTCTCCAAGTTGTTCTAGTATAAACAGATAGCTATCTGTCTTGTCTCCAAGTTGTTCTAGTATACATAAATAGCTATCTGTCTTGTCTCCAAGTTGTTCTAGTATACATAGATAGCTATCTGTCTTGTCTCCAAGTTGTTCTAGTATACATAGATAGCTATCTGTCTTGTCTCCAAGTTGTTCTAGTATACATAGATAGCTATCTGTCTTGTCTCCAAGTTGTTCTAGTATACATAGATAGCTATCTGTCTTGTCTCCAAGTTGTTCTAGTATACACAGATTGTTGTCTGTCTTGTCTCCAAGTTGTTCTAGTATACACAGATTGTTGTCTGTCTTGTCTCCAAGTTGTTCTAGTATACAGAGATAGCTATCTGTCTTGTCTCCAAGTTGTTCTAGTATACATAGATAGCTATCTGTCTTGTCTCCAAGTTGTTCTAGTATACACAGATAGCTATCTATCTTGTCTCCAAGTTGTTCTAGTATAATACAGATAGCTATCTGTCTTGTCTCCAAGTTATTTTAGTATACACGGATAGCTATTTGTCTTGTCTCCAAGTTGAGGGTGAGTATGCCCAGAGTACAAATTAAATTTGTTTAAGAAATACTAATTGTACTGGGCAACAAAGAGGTGATGAGGAAGAAAGCTGACCCCATACGGCTGTAGGCTAGTAAGTATTATGCACTTAGCATTTCACATCTTACAGCTTTGTGGTTGAAAGGACAGTTCCACACGTCCTACCTACAGCTAAACTTTGGAGAATATCAAAGGCATATGACTCACAAATTACATTCTTAGCTAATAGCCATATTATTTATGTATGTGTCAACTGTGTGGTGTTATTTTGTCTAGAGTTAGGTTTAGAATTATATCTGCTGAAGGAAAGATGGTACATATTCTGTAGCAAAGCAGCAACTATCTCCTGCCAAATTACCTTTCATGGGTAATATTTAGAAAGCTATCTTTTTTTTAAACAGATTTGAAGGAACAGTATTGGATATTGTAAGGCAAAAGATCCTTTTGGGATTTAGTGAGCACTGGCATAGTATCATTCTCATGTTTCAGTTTTGTCTTACTCAGTCGCAAATTGATAAGAAAAATAATTGTGTTTGATGTGAGAAAAACAAACATCAGCAGCCAGATAGTACTTCTGTCTGATGCTTAGCTTTGCTTTCCCACTACTGATGCTGCTAATTTCAGCGGCAGAGCTATCTATTGCAATTAATGATTTTGGTGTACTCAAGAGGTGTTGAATTTAAAATTGAAGAAAAGTAGTACTAGTAGTAACTAGAATTTTATTCAACTACTAGTAGAGAATTAAAGTAAGTGAAAGTGGTAGAAAAAATTCTAGAAGAAACTTTAGAAAGTAATAGACTCAAAGTGGTGCCATTTCATTTTCTAACGCAATTAGACCAGAAACCGGAAATAATATTCTGCACTTGCGCAGAAGGATCAATTGGGTCCCCAAAACTGGCTATGAAAAGACTATGCATGTTTTTGTCAAGATCCAAATTATTTTGTCTTTCAAATAAATTAAATTATTTGGAATACGGTAATTTTATTTTCTTGAGCTTGTTTAATTAATTTTAACATATTTTTAGATGGATTTTCGAATTTTTGCACCCACTTTTACATATATCTGGAGAGTTTCATTGCCGATCGTCTTCAATTTGTTGTAGAATAAAAATATTTCTGCAGAGATGTTGTTTTGTCTTTGTGAATGGAAATATCTAAATGGCGGCACCACGCATACCAATCGGACTAGCAGTGTGTACTTTTTTACATTGAAAACATGCAATTTGAACTACTAAAGTTAAAGAGAATAGAAGTTTAAAGATTATTAATAATTTATCTGTATACTTTTACTGTATTTTTAATAATTTAACATGACAGAACATATTTTGGAAGTCAATTTTCATATCCGTCTGAGACAATCTCGCACGGACTGGCAGTACATTGTACAATTTATTTTAGAACTGTAAATGAGAAAATACTGTTGGATTAGTATTTTTTTTTAATCTGCAGCATTTGTCTTGCATTTTTGCATCTCTCATCATTGTTCATCAATGCTATGCGACATTTTTCTACATGGATTCCATCACACTCAGAAAATTAATTTTCATGGCGACATCATGGCTGATCATATTTGAACATTAAATTTTGTAATGTTAATGTTGCATTACTTTAATCATGTTTTTCAAATTGGGTATTTACTAATGAGTACACAACAGCTACATAGGCCTTGAAAACCCAAATCCAACAATACCTCAATGAAGTTTGCATGTTAATTCTAAGTGGAGAAATTGAGTGCTGTGGTCTTGAACAAAGAAATACTCAGGAATCTGCTCACTGAGCTTCTTGCTACTATAACTGTTATTAGTAATTAATGAATAATAATTGGCAGCCATTTTTAATTGCTAATTAGGTCATGGCACATCCTATTGAAAAAGGAAAGTAGCCGCTGGGTCCACAGCATCACTCCACATAATAAAATATACATCTTGCAAGACTTGTAGGCTAACATTAATAATACACAGGGTAATTAATGAATAAGTAATTAATTAGCAGTAATTTTTAACTGCTAATTAGGTTGCGATGCATAATATCTAAAATGAGATGACGTGAGCAGTTAGGGCTCGCTGCCCCAATCACAATGATGTATTGTTGCTAAGATGTTCGTTTAAAAACAAAAAAGTCATAGTAGTATGGAGCCAAAATTTGATCATTTCACCTGTCACTTCGCCTGGGACACAAAGGAAAGCTGCTCAATGACCGGAATCCTGAATAATTCTTTGTTCAAGATCCGGACACTCAAATGTTAACTTAACTGATTCTCTGCCGTATGCCAGTAGATTGGAGCAGTGGAATGATTTTGGTGCCTGTGTGCCAGAAGATCAGCCCAGTTAACCCTTTACCAGGCAGAACGGCCATTTGCGGCCGATGCCTTTAACGGGCAGAGCGGCCGATTCCGTCCGATACTATTATGCATTGTAAAAACGCGATTTCTCGGCCTTACAATACTTCCGGCAGCTACTTTCACTTTCGCTGATAGCTTGACAATGTGGCCGCCATTTGTAAGCGTCGTCTATGAATTTGAACGGACTTTTACGGACGTTTTTTGATAGTTTTCGGGGTTTTTACGCTTAGTTTTTCAAAACGGATTTCGGCGATTCTTCAAGTGATAGCCGAGATTTCGCTAGGTTCAATTTAAGTGACATTAAAGGGCACGAAGTTGACTATTAATTGGAGCTAGATATCAGTCACAAAGCGTTACTTTGCATTAGCAGTCTGAGTCGGGCTTTAAAGAAAGTGATTATGATTCTGAAAATGTGTTTGTAAATTGCCGTATAGATGACGGAAAATCACAAACAACATGCTGTATTTCGTAAATATTTGTGTTGATATATGGATTACCGGCAACAATCACGTGAGTAACATATTCTGCATGCTTTTCCCTTCATTGTGTTGTTTATTTAACTAAAATCGGTTGACTAACGCCTTATTTATGATGTTTTTACTAAAGCAACCCGAAATTTTACCGAACCTGAAAAAATTCTTGCCCGTTCAGGGCTAAAATATGGACAAGCGTCTGCCCTGTAAATGGTTAAACAGTGCTTTATTTGTTCCAGTTATATTATTTTCCGCAAATTTAAGTGACGGTACATTGAAAATTCATACATCCGGAACATTTCTCTTTCAGCATTGTAAGGCCAGACGTGCGAATCCATTGGTTTTTATGAGACAAAGAGTTTTAAACGAGTGTTACGTAGTTTGTTTTGGTTTTTTTACAAATGGCAACACCTTCTAGTATGCGGTCTTGTAGACTTACATCAGATCAAGCTAGATTATTGTTTGAAACAGTTTTAGACAATAGTGATTCAGATTTGAATGAAGATTCTGATAGTAGTTTTAGTAGTGAGTCTAAATTTTGAGCACATGGTGATAGAGAAACCACAACCAAACAGAGACCGCAAGATCACCGCATGATTAGAACACAGAAGAAGAACCATCTGCAAATCTAACTATTAGAGAACTCCTGTTTGCGGACGACCAAGTACTAATAGCAAAATCAGAAGCTGAATTACAAGACCACATGAATAGTCTAAACGAAATGTGTAGGGAACATAACATGAAAATTAGCAAAAGTAAAACAGAGGTACTGACTATAACTAAAGAAGAAAAAGCAACAACGATTTACCTAAACGAACATCCCTTGAAACAGGTAAAGAGTTTCAAGTACCTAGGAAGTATAATATCATCAAATGGCAAATCAGAAGACGAGATCAAAAATAGATGCAACAAGGCAAACCAACTCATTGGACAAATGGCACCAATACTAAAGAACAAACATGTATCAATAACTACTAAGAAAGCACTTTACAACACAATCTTCCTACCAACTCTATGTTACCAATGCCAAATCTGGACAATGACAGAAAAAGAGAAAAGAAAAATCACAACAACAGAAATGAGATTCCTGAGAAGAATACTCAATGTATCAAGAAGAGATAAGATCAGAAATTAAGAAATCAGGACTAAAGTGGGGGTTACAGCTGAACTAGATTTTATTAGAAAGCAGCAAGTCAAATGGTTTGGCCATGCAAGTAGGTTACCAACTAACAGTATACCACAACAAGCAATGATGTACAGACCAGAGGGAAACAGAGGAAGAGGGCTGACCAAGTAATCGATGGAAGCAGGGAATAACAGAGTCCATGGGAATATCGATACATGAAGCCCATAAGCTGGCACTCTCCATCTGTTTATACTTCACCTCGACACCGCAAGGTACAAGAGGAACTTGATGAAATGAGATGAGATGAGAATGCAGTGGTTACATTAAGATAATGTGAGTACATTTTTATGAATTGTTCTTTCATTTACGACAAACATTTCACATGACATTTATTTAATATAAAAGGGCAGCTATTTATAACTGTTAATTAGGTCACAGCACATCCTATCGAAAAGTCTTAAAAGTCAAGTGCATTTTTCTCTGAGACTTGGAGACTCTCGTGCTTTGTGCGATGCTTTCAGCAGGCCACCCTGCGGAAAGAGACCAAGCCATATGGGATAAAACCCAGTGCAATGAAGTTGATCCTCTCGACATCCTATTGAAAGAGGAATGTGACCTTTATTTTCCTTTTACCAAAACGCACAATAAAATATACATTTTGCCAGGTTCGTTAGCAATGCGACAGACTTTTAATGAATAATAAACAACTGGTGGCCATTTTTAATTGTTAATTAGGTCACGGCACATCCTATCGAAAAATAGATAATATGTAAAGTTAGGCCTCGTCACCCCAGATGCAATGATATAGGGTACTATGTTGTCCATTTAAAAATAATTAAGCCACAGTAATAGAAGGCAGAAATTCTTAGCTTCCAATTTATTGAGCCACGATAAAAACTCTCCCATTTCTTCAGATGCCTTTACACTTCCTGGTTGTAGATTACGACACAAAAATAAAATATTCATAATTCCGCTTAGAATTAATATACATTCCTTGTTGAGATACTGTTGGATTCATCTAGTTAAGCTGTATCCAACTGTTCATAAGTAGAAACCCCATTTTTAAATATTCTCTAAATATGCTACCTATATATCATATAGCAATAGTAGCAAAACTAACATTTCCTTGTGCAATCCCCTTTAATTTGATATATATCTGCTACAATTTTAACTATTTTCACAACATTATTGTGACACACACCCCTACTTCCCATTTTCTGCCATAAATTTCTGTTTAGTCAGGACCCCATTTTTGTTTGGCAGGCAATCAGTTAATATATTTAGCGAGTTCCATCGTGCCGCGACCGGAAATGAAAACCGAAATCATGTACGGAATCATAACGCCATGATTCACCGGGTCTCCCAGTTCGCGCTAGTTCAGACCATGCATTCTTTCGACGTCATTCATTCATTCAAATCTCACGTGACAATAACACACGTCATCCGGGGTTTTCCAGGAAAGGTAAGCTTAATACTCCGTGCACAGCAATTGGTTGAAATCATCATAACCTTTTATATAAATAAGAATATATTTCATACTTACTGTAATTAATTTTTTGTTTACACTGTAGTTAGAATGTCTTCAATTATATATGTATTTTTGAATTCTGCATACAATTTTTAATATATTTGGAAAGTTTCATCGCAGTAATTGCTTGCGATGTGGATGAAAAACAACATTTTCGGCGAAGCATGTCTTTGTGAATGGTTAAACGCATGTCCATGTGCCATGGCGACTGCGCATGCGCAATATCGATCGAAATGGCATGTACGCTTTCACTTTTTAACACACAAAACGTGCAATCTGACCTACTATAGTTAAAGAGAACACAAGTTTAAAGATTATTAATAATTTATTTGTATACTTGTACTATTGTTTAATCATTTAACATGACGGAACATATTTTTGAAGTCAGTTTTCATAATCCGTCTATGACCCGTTTGGTTGAGACCAACCTCGCACGCGAAGAAAAAATGGAAACGGCACGCTGAACCGTAAATAATTTTTTTCTGGCGCTTTCAATAGAAATCCATCAATTGTAGATGGATCTTCGAATTCTGTATTCAGTTTTACAGAAGTTGGAAAGTTTCATTGCTAAACTTGCTTTAATTGTGGTTGAAGAACAGGCGATGATGTTATGATCATGAAACCCAAAATGGCGGCTCGTCTATATAAATATCTTTGTGGGTCAGTCGTTGTGTTCTCGCTAGCGTAGTTCGTAAGCAGTCCGCCTGTCACGCGGGAGACAGCGATTCTGTTCCTGGCTGGGCATTTTTTTTTTTTTAATTTCTCGCAAAATTGTTAGGTGATATAATAGAAACTATTAAACATTTCGAACTAAAATATTATATAGAACTAAGAAACTGGAAGTTTGAATAAAGTGTGCTCTATGAATCTGTGCAAGCTGCCGACTGCCGGGGAGCGCATCCCACAGAGGCAGCGGAATGATCGGAATCGATGAATCCAATAGATGTCTTAGGTTAATGTAAATTTTAATTGCCATATAAAATATTGCCCCTGAATTAGCAGTTTCATCGCTAAACTTGCTCGAATTGTGCTTGAAAAACAGATTTTCTGCGAAGATGTGACTTTGTGAATTGGAAACCCACAGGTCATATTGGCCGCTGCATATCGATTGCGCTACACTTTTCAACACACAAAACGTGCGATTTGACCTACTAAAGTTAAAGAGAACACAAGTTTAAAGATTATTAATAATTTATTTGTATACTTGTACTATTTTGTAATCATTTAACATGACATATTTTTGAAGTCAGTTTTCATACGACCGTTTGAGACAATCTCGCACGCATACCCGCTTGTGGAGGTAATCGGACACATTGGAGAGCTATACTTACGGGTGAATAGCATGAAAAATCGCAACTCGTCTCACCTTCACAAAAATGTGAATATTTTCACTTATAAGTGGCATACAGGCATCATTGAGGTACCACTAGATTTTGAATGTCAAGGCCTATCTTCTGTGGCCGTCTCATTAGTAAATTCTCAAATTTATAATCGTGATAGGACTTGCTAAATATTTAATAATATTTATTATCTCTGCTTAGAATATACATACACAGGTATCATTGCGGTACCGTTGCATTTGGTTTTTCAAGGCCTATCTATCGGTGGTGGTCTTATAAGTAAATACCCAATTTGAAAAACATGATCAGAATACCTACTAGTAGAGAGTTAAGAAAGTGAAAGCGGTAGGAAAAAAATGCTATATTATAGCAGAAGAAACGTTAGAAACAGTGTACACTGTACAGGTACAGGACAGGCCGCATCAATGCAATCGGCCAATCGTGGATAAATACCTCAACAAGGCCGCTAATTTTGGCTCTGTTGATTATATAGCCAGCAAATTCGGCGTCATAGTCAATATAGAACGTATCATTCCGTTGAGTGACTACAATTAAACTCTTCATGTTTGTGCCAGTGAAGTGATTGTTACAACACAACTGGTTTTACTCTCGGTTTGTTTACATCCTGCAAGTTGGCACAACTTGTCTCGTGACTGTTAATAATTATATGTTTTCTGTTAATGGAGAGCTACAACGATATAATAATATAAGTCATTGAAGTGAACTAGCGCCTTTTCTATTGAACTCGCTTCTTCTTCTTCTTATTCTTCTCCTTCTTCTTCTTCTTCTTCTTCTTCTTCTTCTTCTTCTTCTTCTTCTTCTTCTTCTTCTTCTTCTTCTTCTTCTTCTTCTTCTTCTTCTTCTTCCTCTTCTTCTTCTTTAGTTCTTCAGAAGAACAAAGTTCTTCTTCTTCTTCTTCTTCTTCTTCTTCTTCTTCTTCTTCTTCTTCTTCTTCTTCTTCTTCTTCTTCTTCTACATTTAAAATCCAAATAAAGCAAATGCCCTCAACAAACTCAGGCCAGTTCCTCATATCTATTGCCATCTCATACAATTCCCTTCATGTTCACTCCATATCTTCTTCTTCTGCGTTCATCCGGAGTTTTTTTTTCCCCGATGTGATTGCGTTGTGCCTGTTTACAGCAGAGCTGCGTTCTTGCGCCGTTAGGCCGACACATCCGACTTCTGCGGGCATTTGTTGACCGGGTTAACCTTCATCTGTCTTTGTCTCTATTCTTTTCTCCAAGAGTGTTTTTTTTTTTTTTTTAGGTCTCGTCTATTTAATTTGCCATGTGGGTTTCAGAGAAAGAACTTTCTAACTATACTATTGAAAGCTTTTCTACAGGGTGTATTTTTTATGACTGTGCAGTGTTTGAAAATATTGCCGGTCCAAGTTTTGTATTTACCTATTTCGCTGCATGAACTTCTATCCATCCATCATGTGCCATTCCGGTAAGCGTTGGCGGTCATGATTCGCAATTTCACTCGATCACCAGAGTCGTGGATCAGCTCAGTGTTCTTGGACTTCAGAGAGGGTGAATACAAAACTTGGACCGGCAATGTTTTCAAACACTGCACAGTCATTAAAAATACACCCTATAATTGTGTGTACTATCCAGCGTCTTTTTCTCACTTCATGATTCGCTGGAATTTAATTAGTTGTCTCCATAACACATAACATCGCAATTTAGTGATTCCGTCATACCATGTTAATCTTCTAATTTGAGCAGACACCAGTTAATAAATGTTTGTAGTTTATTAGTCTTCCTCTGTGTTTCTTACCAGTACGGCAGTACTGATGTTACACTCAGATGGAATCAGGCGAGATAGTGCGGTCGAGAAATTGCGCAACACCTACTCACTTTAATCCAATTCATCGCGCAAGCTATTCTTCATCCAACGGATTTGACATTAGAGTTAACTATTCTAAGTTGGTGGTAGTTTAATTACATTTGATTTCTACAAATTTCCTTGCGTTAGGAAAGCGCCTGCCTTTCACATTCTTATTTTAATATCTCAATCTGTTCCCCATGTTTATCAACGTTGCAACCTAAATAATTAGACGCATTTAGTATCTAATAAATTTAACTTGTAACACACTTTATCCCATTTCTAATGTAATTATTTCAGTATCAAATAGCTATTATTTAACCAAGTACATCCTAGTTGTTACATAAACGCTTACTTTCCAAGCCATTATTATTTTAGCAGAGTAGTTTCAAATTATTACTTTTAAAAAAAAAATTGTATTATTAATATTAACCCTTTCGCATCAGTTAGTTTTTATATTAACGACTACTACCCCCCCCCCCCACCCCAACGCCGTCATTTTGCAACCAAGTCTATCATAGTTGGCGGGTGCTTTGTTGTAATGGTTATGACGTTATGCTGACAATGGCATAAGCGTGGACGGACTAGGATTCGATTCTCTATTGGGGGGGGGGGGTGTTGGTGGGGTGTAGCCTGGCCACAGTGCACTTAGGCCTTCAACATGTGGTGGTCCTGACACTTCACATACTCACGGCAGGTTCTTGCTATGAGACATTTAAAAACAAACCCTAGTTGTTACATTAACGCTTACTATCCCAGGCTGTTATTTTGTAACCAAGTCTATCCTGGTTCCTACATTAAAGCATGTTATCCCAAACAGTTATTCTGTAACCAAGTCTACCTAGATTGCTATATTAACGCCTGGTGTCCCAAACCATTATAATTTTAGCACAGATATTTCCAGTTGTTACTTTATGCCCTTATGAATCAGACAGCTTTTGCATTAACCCATTCTATACCAGTTGTTACATCAATTATTTGGTATTATGACCTTTCTCTAGAACCATGCTTGTCATCATCATCTTTATTATTATCATCATCGAAAAAGAAGATAATACTGTATTAATAATCCTTTAAAAAATAATGACACTCCAGAAGCAGCATCGTTTCGATGTCCACCTCCGCCTACAAACGTCAGGTATTTCTGCAAATTAAAGTACCTTATTTATTGAAAAGGTTATACTAAAATTGATACCAAGATGTTTTAGTTTAGTGTAGTCGACGGATCAACATCACTGCACACTGGTGTAACCTATAAGTGCTCCGTTCTTCTCCTAACTCAAGCCTGAGTCCGGAGAATCTCAGCTCAATGCACGACCTCCGTAGCATTGGCGAGGATCCTGAAATACTTTGGGTAGATTTGTAACTCAAAATTTTGTCCAGACAGCGCCGTTAGGCTACTCTTTTTCGATTTCCAACTGCCAAGGGATTTTTTACGTGCGTAACATACACACGGGCGTCCGATCTCACTATCCAGAGACCAGGGGAAATTTTGTTACCAGAAGTCCACGTGAAAACATCCCGGCCCTCACCGGGGCTTGAACCCGTTACCTCCAGCACTCGAGGCGGACACCATACCTCGAGACCACTCATTCCCCTTGCTACGGAATTCGTGCACAGAGCTGAAATTCTCCGGACTCAGGCTTGAGTTAGGAGTAGAACGGAGCACTTATGGGTTACACCCGTGTGCCGTGATGTTGATCCGTCGACTAAACTAAACTGGTACCAAGAATGTTTTGGGAAGTAAAGGCAGCCGGTAGGATACTAACAAAATCACCCACCAAGTGTCGATTGGTCTATAACTATAAGAATATGGGTCCAGCACTGTATGACCGATGTGCCTAAACGTGTGTAAAACATGTTTTGGCTGAGTGAACTATGTGACAAATTTACCAGGAATTCGAGTAATAGGTGTCATCAGTTTCTTCTTCTACCTTCCAACCACCAATGGAGTATAGGCTCTGAACCAGCTCATGCCCACACCTGTGTAGATTCATCCATGATGGCTTAGATTTTGCAGCTAAAGTTGTTAACGGGATGAGCTGCCGTCTCGCAGCACCACCCTAATCATCTCTTGCGGCATGCATGGTAGGTTATAGTGTTGTTGTTCTTTGCCGCCCTTAAAGACTCCGGCAACACATCGTGTCTATATTGTGGTTGTTGCTTCAAAAGCTGAGATGTCTACTCTTGATTTGACGGCCCAGCACCATTCTTACGTAGATCCATGCCCTCTGCGGGTGCTCTAGAAACAAAGTGTGTGTAATTGTTGGAGATGGCTGGAGTAGCTTTTCCTTGGCGTATGAGAAAGAACGAGACACTTGAAGATAAAGACGATAAGGCAGTCGTTCAATCATTTCATAAAGGCGAGAACAAAGTCTGCATATAGGGGTACATGTCAGAACTTGGTGTGGTTTTGATGGCTATTGATTCCAGCAAGTCTTATTCGCAACGGACTCGTTTTTTTTTTGCTAAGGCCATTTATTTTGTTGATTTTTTATTGAATCAGTTTGTTAAAGAGGTTTCCGCCTGTTCAAAAGTCGCTTAAAGTCGACAGGCTCGACTTCATTGCACCGGGATTTTACCGGTCTCTTTCCGCAGCGCGGAAAGCGTCGCACAAAGCACGAACTCTGTAGCTCCAGAGACGACCCACAGGAATCTCCGAAAAAATTCACACGTGAACCGAAGGACACGGCCCGGAACTTAACCCACATTTGGAGCCCGAGCCAAACGGCTTGACTACTTCACCACGGAGCGTCCTCTGTTCATTGTACCCACATGTTCAGCTAGTCTCCATGTGCGTTGTTTCTGAGAACATGTTGGACAATTCTCACGCTGCATGATCTGTGCCTTTGTTGTTTTGTGGTTTCTGCTTTAATAAGTTTGTCGGCTTTTTAATTTCCTATGAATGAATCACCAAAACACGAGAAGCAGATTGTGGGCTTCACTAGATGTCTGTAGCATTCACGTGTCGCTAATACTTATATACATTTGTACCGTAGTAGTAGCAGAATCCGAGAACTTTTACCCACCTGAAATTCACCAAAAAGATGTCCTTTGGTATTCTACCATCATTCATAATCCTAATGTGTCCTTTCCATCTAAGTCTACGAAGACTGAACATGAAGCAAACCGTCACACTGACCAATCTTTCAAATATTTCGGTATTTGTGATCTTATCTTGCCACTTAATTATTAAGTTAATACCAAGTGTTATTCACAAACACCCATAGTAAAGTTGTTTAAACGTTTCTCTTAGTGTGAGTAAGGTAACCAGGCTTCACTGCCGTAAAGAAGAGTACTAAGGACACAGACTTGATAGACCTGGACTTTTGTTGTGGCAGTAAGCTTTCGGTTCTCTCAGACTCTTCATTAACCTGTTCATTGTTGTTGCTGCCTTACCAATCCTGATGTTGATTTCCTGATCTAGGGATAATTTATTGCTGACCTATGATCCTAGATATGTGAAATAGACAACTATCTCCAGCTCTGCATCGCCTATAAAGATTGATGGTACCTCATATGGGCTTTGTGTCATAATCTGTGACTTCTTTTTGCTAATTGTCAAACTAAATTCATAACAGGCATGGAGAATGCAGATATCATGCCTTGTAATTTTTCCGCAGAGTGGGTCACAATTGCAGTATCATTTGCAAAACGCAACTCTTTGATCAGTACTTTCCTAATTTTAGTCTTGGCTTTCAATCTCTGGGCGTTTTAGAAGCCGCCATCTGAGCATGAATGAATGTGTATGTACCATCCTAATTATGAAAGGCAAGGAACTAGGAATCCACTGCAATGTAATGCTAATAATGAAGTGGGCCATAAGATCAGGTCCACGTCTCACATTGGTCAAGATCTTGGAACACCTCTACATGGTTTAACCTCTCCAGAGACTTGGTCCCAAGTCTTGTCATGTCATAGTGGTGTCTTGTCTTTCCAGATAAACACCTCTGAATATCATTAGATGAATCCTTGCTTAGTAATAGGAAACTAATAAAAGCATGAAGAATGCTGAATATATGTGTCTATTTACATTCACTGCCAATGGGTGAGCACACTATTGTAAAAAAAAAAAGCTCCTTATAAACTACTGTTGACACTAATTTACAGTTTAAAGTTTAAATTTTTATTGAAAGGAAAAAATGGCTTAATATTTTTGGAAGAGATTTTCAAATTCAATTATTGGAAGAACAGCTGGAAAGTAATAACAATAAGAAACCATGAAGAATGAGTTGAACCGACATCAAAGTGTTATTAAAGTCCTTTTATTAAAGTTAAAATTATAATTTAACGTTTAGAAAACATTGATGTGAAGTCATAGCACACTAGAACACAATTCTTTAATTTTCTGGCAAATTTTGATGTTTTATTAAACCAGCTCTGAAAAGTAAATCTCACTGCTGTCAAACAAAGACAAACAAGAAAGAAATGAGTACATTTTCCAAAAAAAAGTCCTTCAACTTTCCTTTATTTTTGTTATCTTAGGACTTCATAACTTGGCAAAGACATCACAAGTAAAATACCCTTATATTAGCCATTACAGTTATTTATGATGTTGTGAAGGAGTATTGTATAAATCGCAGCCAAGGAAAACAAAAGCATGTCTACAATTTAAAATGCTTTTGAAGAAAAACAAGTGAGAAGAATGACACAGGTATGTGTGTAACCGACTTGAATGAAAACTGTTTGAGAACAACTGTTCCATGTTTCACAGGAAAATAATGTAAGAAAATTGTAGTACTAGGATGCTGTTTTGCTGATGACCATTTGATCCACAACCCAGTTGGGGAAGACTAAAATTCCACAGAAAAAAAAAAAACAACTATGCCGGCAACTACCAGAACTTGTAGCTCATTAGGGGATAAAAGTGCCTACAAATGATGACCGTATGTTACAGGGGCCTGTAAGGACAGCAAAGAATAGTAACACTGAAGCCTACAATGGGTGCTGTAAGAGGCAACCAAGGAGGAGGATTGGTGAGTGACAGGTTGCCTCATCCTGTATACAACTTCAGCTGCATAATGCAACCAGCTATGAACATGTCCACAAAGGGCTTTTGGATTCCTGTAGAAACAAAAAATTCTCTTGGTTGCGCGTGTAACCACTCATACACCACCTACTGTAAGAATGACTCTTTGAGTTTTAAATATCGAGCACAACCCACTACTGGCAACGCTGATCGTATTGTGGTATGAACCTAAGGCCTATCCATGTCAATATGGAAGCACTAGACTCGAGTTTCGCCCTCGTTTGAGCTCGTCAGTAGTGCATATCTCTGACCGGATCCGGAAACAAGCCCCGGATCACTGGCGTGTGAAGCGGGTGTGTAACCACGCGGCACACGTTGGACACAAAGCCAAATTATCATAACAGAATATTGCGTCACCCATCGTAGGCTATGCTCAAGATTGCCCAATCGCCGCGACTGATGTCCGTCAATCGATGTGGACCCGAAACGATCAACTCTTTGAGTTGTCCAAACAGGTGGAAATCACTTGGGGCTAGGTCTGGCGACTATGGGGGATGTGGTACATACTGAAAGTGGAGGTCTTCGATGGTTTCAACCGTTGCACAGGCAGCATGGGGTCGAGCATTGTCATATTGCAAAAAGACACCTTTACTCAGAAATCCATGTCGCTTGGATTCGATTGCGGGTTGAAATTCCTGATATTTGTATATGTATTACTGGTGACAGTTTTCCCCACTTGGTATGTAGTGCTCTAAAAAAAAAAAAAAGCCTCGTTCATCCCAAGAGTCAGCATAACCTTCCTTACAGATGGCTGCATGCAAAACTTCTTTGGTTTTGGTGAGGAGAGATGGCGCCATTCCTTGCTTGCTCTCTTCATTTCCGGCTTGTGGTAGTGAATCCAGGTTTCATCTCCAATAACAATTCTTGATAGGAAACCATTACTTTCTGCTTCAAAGCACTGCAAAAGTTCTTGACAAGCATCAATGCATCATCGTTTCAATTTTGTAATAAGCTGCCGTGGCACCCACCTTGCAGTACTGAAGCACATCATGGAAGATGTGTGCTGAACTTTGAATGACGTCAAGATGTGAGGCAATGTCACTGACAGTCAATTGTCAGTTTTTATGTACGGGACCGTTCAATGGCTGCAATCGACTACATGGTTTTCCTGGCCTGGTTGTGAAGTCTGTCACAGAGGTCATGCCATTTTGAAATTTCCTACTCCACTCATACACTTGCTGGACTGACAGGCATGCATCACCATACTGGGCCTTCTTTCGCCAAGGAAATTCTATAGGTTTCACTCCAATGTTAAAAAACAAAACACAACAGAACACTGCTCCTCTTTGGTGTATGTCAAAAGTGGAGCGACCATCTTTAAACTGTCCATATGACGTCACGTGCTTAACACTCTTGACATCCTTAACAATATTGACAGTTTACAAGACAATGGTATGGTTACTGTAATTTCTATCACTTTTAAGGATTTCATTTGATGCCCCCTCGTATATAGTATAAGTGTAAAAAACCAGGCACATAAACTTTTTTTTAATATCTAGGCAGTGACATCAGATGGAAGATGTGACATGGAGATATAGGGAAAAAAATCATCATATCTAGAAACTGATACAACAATAAGAAGTGATATGAAAATCAAATATCACAACAAGCACACAAATCCCTTTACTGAAATGTTAAGCTTATGGCCTGTTCTTCTGTATGGATGTGAATGATGGACAATGAACATTATGGGAAAGCTGAATGCAGTGGAGATGGATTTTGTGTAAAGAAGAATATTAAGAATACAATGACAATTGCAACAACAAAACGCTGAGATCTGGAGGTGTTACAAGATCACTCATCAAAACCTCAAGAAAAAGGCAAATGGGGTAAATCACTAGAAGAGATAGAATAGACAAATTGGACACAAATAAGAGAATACCCAATAAGAGAGGCAGAGAAAGACAGAAAGATGTAGGTGGACTGCTTTATAGGCTGAACAAAAGACAGTAATATAAGCAAGGCCAAGTTCTAAACAATATAAAATGAAGGAGAGTATTGGAAGGTCATGGTTACCAATGTCTGCTCCAGACCAGGCACCTGAAGGAGGAGGAGGAGGAGGAGAAGAAGAAGAGGAGGAGGAGGAGAAAA